>CM029015.1:7587135-8086447 GCA_016801055.1 Panax notoginseng | reverse complement strand
ATGACATCCTCATATATTCCAAAAGTCGTGAAGATCATGAGCATCATTTGAAGCTGGTACTCCAAAGACTGCGTGAAAACAGTTATATGCTAAGTTGAAGAAATGCGAGTTCTGGCTTAAGGAAGTAGCATTCCTAGGGCACGTGGTGTCAAAACATGGAGTATCTGTTGACCGTCGAAGATTGAAGCAATACAAAGTTGGGGAGCAACCAAAGACGGTGACCGAAGTACGTGCTTTCTGGGCTTAGCTGGTTATTATCGGAGATTCATAGATCGAATCACTACCCGTTAACTCAGCTGACTCGGAAAGATATCAAATTCGTATGGAGCGAGGAATGCGAGAAGAGTTTTCAAGAGCTTAAGAGGAGACTCATTTCGGCACCTGTTTTGACCATACCATCTGGTTCGGATGGATTTGTTATCTACAGCGATGCTTCAGGCAAAGGGCTAGGATGTGTTCTATGCAACGTGGGAAAGTTATAGCCTATGCCTCGTGACAACTTAAAGAATATGAGAGAAATTCCTACTCTCATGATCTAGAGTTGGCAGCAGTCGTTTTTGCGCTAAAGATCTGGAGGCACTATCTATATGGGGAGAAAGTGGAGATTTATTCAGACCATAAAAGTCTCAAATATTTCTTCACTCAAAAGAACTCAACATGCGGCAACGACGTTGGCTCGAGCTGTTGAAAGATTACGATCACACTATTCAATACCATCCTGAAAAAGCAAACGTGGTAGCTGACGCGTTGAGTAGAAGATCATATACAGGAACGAGTGCGATGATGTCAAGTATACGCATAGAACCAACTTTAATTGATAAAGTTAAAGTTGCTCAAACCACAGACCCGGAGCTGATGCGTATGAAGAAGAAAGTGCAAGAAGGTGCTATTCCAGAAGCAAGAATCGATGAAGAAGGAATACTTCGAGTCCACTCCAGACTTTGTGTTCCTAACGATTCTGATTTGAAGTACAAGATCATGATGGAAGCACACAATACACCATTTGCAATCCATCCTGGAAGTACCAAAATGTATCGTGATCTTCGACATACATTTTGGTGGAATAATATGAAGAGAGAGATTGCAAAGTTTATCTCGAGGTGTTTAACTTGTCAACGTGTAAAGGCGGAACATCAAGTGCCAAAGGGTCCATTGCAACCACTTGAGATTCCGAAATGGAAGTGGGAACACATTACCATGATTTCGTTACGGGTCTTCCCACGGTTTCTCAAGGCATAAATGCTATTTGGGTTATTGTTGATAGATTAACCAAGTCTGCTCATTTCTTGCCGATACGGGAGACTTATTCCCTTGAACGTCTTGCTCGTATATACGTAGATGAGATTGTGAGACTGCATGGCATGCCAGTATCCATAGTTTCGGATCGTGACCCAAGATTCAAGCCAAGATTTTGGTGTTAGTTGCAAATAGCTTTGGGACATCAGATTAACAGATTTATGTTCGACATACCATCTCAAACGGTGGGACAATAACAGTTATCATGCAAGTATAGGTGTGGCCCCATTTGAAGCATTATATGGACGAAAGTGTCGCTCTCCAGTATGCTGGGATGAGGTGGGTGAAGCAACATTGTTAGACCAGAGTTGGTACGAATGACTACAGAGAAGATCCAAACGATTCGACAACGTATACAAACGGCACAGGATCGACAAAAGAGTTATGCAGATCTTCATCGAAAAAAACGTGAAATTTGACATTGGGGATCATGTATTGTTGCGTGTGGCTCCATGGAAAGGAGTTACAAGATTTGGAAGAGAGGAAAGCTCAATCCACGATTTATTGGTCCATTTCAGATTCTTGACCGAGTAAGAAATGTGGCTATAGACTCGCGTTACCTCCAAGTATGTCTCGTGTTCATAATATTTTTCATATATCTGTGTTACGTAAATATGTGAAAGACCCAGACCACGTTATTGAGTTAGAACTGGACGAGATAGCTGAAGACTTAACGTACGAAGAGGTACCTGTCAAGATCTTGGATAGAAAGGAGCATGTCCTACGCACGAAGGTCATACCACAAGTTAAAGTTTTGTGGAGAAACCATGCTATTGAGGAAATGACCTGGGAGTTAGAAACGGAAATGAAAGCGAGGTATCCTCATCTTTTTGAAACACCAGGTACGTACGTCAATTTCGAGGACGAAATTTCATAAGGAGGGAGGTTGTAAGACCCCAAATTATTAATAAATAAATTTAAATTCCCTCTATTTATTATTTTGAAATAGTAAGGGTTAAATTGATTAATGAGGTTAGTTATGGGTAAAATACGCAAATATTTCAAATAAGCAGGTGGTTATAAAATATTCATTGTTGTCGGGAATATTCGTTTGGTCGTGGAATATTCTCCTGTCGGGGAATTTCGTACGACGGCGCAGCCTTTTGTGGGCCCCATAACGGAAAGCGATTGGATAAAGAAAACGACAAATATAAGTTGTTTATAATAACGGCGTAGTTGTTACCGTTAATACTGTTGGAATACCTGGTGGTTAAAACACAGTATACGCGTTATTGCACAGTAGCACACTGTATTGCACCAATTATTGATTCTTACGTAAGCAGGCACTACTCAATAATGGTTACAGTAATTACTGTTCAGTACTTTATTTTATTGATTCAATAATTGTTGCGTTGATATTTTATATTACTGTTGTTTCAATAATTGTCACTACACAGTATTTTCCATTATCAGATCAATAATTCATATTATTTGAATAATATTATTAGATAACTATTGATAATGTCTAGAAAGTTCTGTCTAAGGAGAGATTTGGTCATCTAATTGCGCGCCAGTAAGGAGAAATCCTTATTGGAAAGCCCCCTCTTTCCTGGGAAAGGTCTGGTTGTCATAAATGTGATTCTGTAATATTATTTGTGAATAATTAATTATTGATTCATATGATAAGGAAATATTTTTTTTATGTGGATATAAATGAGGGATATATTTTTGTGGTTAAAAATGAAGGAGTTAATGTTGAGATTTTTATCAGTATTTTTGTCGGAATGGAGGAGGTATTAAAAATCAGGATTTTTGAGATATTTTGCGGGGGTTATAATTTTTAATCCGACCGTTGGATCGTGGTAATTTTTGGATATATTATACATATATAAGTTGAGTATATGTCCACAAATTTTGAACCGTTAAAAATGAACGTATGATTTATATGAATTTTACGAGATGACTGGTTCAGGAATTGTTGAATTTTCGGGTTTATCATTTTGGTGAAAAATTCTAGAATTGGTGGGCCCCACTCTTGGTTGGTGAAGAAATGTGCTGAGATTTTTATTCAAATGTGGTAGGCTTGAATAGTAGCAGGTAAAGCCATCATGTTGCAGGTTAAGTCTGCTTCGGCGTGATAACTTTTTCTATAAATAGAGGGCTATGTTAGAATTAAAAATCACACCAAAAACAAGTTTTCTCTCTTTCTCTCTCTATATTATTGAGTGTATTTTGTGAGTATTTAGATACTTTGAGAGTTTCTATTTATCAGAGCAAGTTTCTTTCAGTCTTATACCGGTATTCGATCAAAGTACTGTCTTTACGAGGTAAAGGATGTTATTTTATTCAAAAATGATATTTTTCTTCAATATCATTATGCCGAAATATTGGTTAAAAATTTTCAAATTGAAACTTTTCACGTCGGGGTTACTATTCATGAGTTACTATTCACGAGTTACTATTCACCGAAAAATAAAATTTTCTTCTTTTCGTCTAAAATATCTATTCTGGGTACTAGCTTTGATTGTTTCCATGTTTTGATCATTCTTGAATTTTACTTCACTATGAATAATTAAAAGGTATTTTTGGACATGGATAAATCAAAATATTAATATTTGTTATTTTGTTTCACTGGATTCGTTTTCTTTAAGATATTTTTCATCATCCTCAGTCCTAAATGATGATATTACTGAATATCTTTGGCCTGTAGTGCAATGATGAATGATTAACTGATAAATATCTTTGGCCCGTAGTGCAAAGATGAACAGGTGTTGAGATGAACATGACCGACTGGTGATACAAATGAATATCTTTGGCCTGTAGTGCAAAGATGAATATTTGATTAAAGATGGTTATTAATTGATGTTACAGAGATAAAATATTGATGATGCAGTTTTAAATCTTAGAAGATAGTAGAATTCATTCTCTAATTGACTCTTCTAATAGTTTGTTGTTTCCGCTGTAGTTATTGATTTAAAACTTGTTGTCTATTGTATTCTATTAGATTTTTCCCTGTTGAAGACTAACGATAATTTGTTCTATATTATCTTAGTCATAATGTTCTTTACTGGGCTAGTTGAGCTCACCCTTTTCCTTTTTGTTCTATTTTTTCAGGAGGCGAAAATATAGCGAGTACTAGTCGGGGTATAAATGATGGTTCTAGAAGTTATTTTAGTAGTCCTCACCATTTTATAAAATATATCAATAATTGTAATGAGGACTTATTTGAGTGTGGATATTGTCTAGATGACAATATTTGTATTTAAACTCACAGTTCTTATGTTGTAACAGTAAAGATGTAGTTGTTTCTGTACCATGTATTTTGGCGACTCAGAATGGGTGTTGTATACCTATTTTGGGGGCGTCACACATTGGTCATGCCAGCTGAAGAAACAGAGGAGATAGAGCTCATCCCTGGCATGGCAAACAAGACAGTGAAAATAGGTTCGAGTCTACCGGAACCTCTCTGGACGAACCTCATGGTACTCCTGCGATGCTATGTTGACATCTTCGCATGGGAACCTCAAGACATGCCAGGAGTGAGCAGGGATATTGCTGAGCATCGATTGGAAGTGGACCCGTCAAAGAAGCCAGTTCAACAGAAGAGGAGGATCTTTGCACTTGAGCGTCAGCAGATCATCGATGAAGAGATTGCAAAGCTGTTAGCTGCTGACTTCATCTTTGAGATCGACTACCCGCAGTGGATGGCAAATGTGGTGTTGGTCCAGAAGCAGAACGGGAAATGGCGAGTCTGCATCGACTATACAGATCTGAATAAAGCTTGTCCAAAGGATTTCTATCCGTTGCCCCACATCGACCAGCTCATCGATGCAACTTCGGGGTATGCTTTATTATGTTTTATGGACGCATTCTCTAGGTATCTTCAGATCTCCATATGTAAAGAGGATATACCGAAGACGGCGTTCATTACGCATTGTTCGGTATATGCCTATAAGAAAATGACCTTCGGCCTCATCAATGCCGGGGCCACATACCAGAGGATGATGAACTACGTCTTCAGATATCAGTTGGGCAATAATATGGAGGTGTACGTGGATGACATGATTGTTAAGAGCATGCTGGTACATAAACATCTGGATGACTTAGAATGCTTTCAGATAGTTCGTCATCACAAATTTAGATTGAATCCTGTTAAGTGCACCTTCGGATTAGGGGCTGGCAAGTTTCTGGTTATCTCGTCAGTCAAAGAGGAATTGAAGCCAATTCAGAGAAGATTCAAGCGATCCTGAACATGAAGACTCCTCAGTCATTTAAAGATGTTCAACGTCTGACTGGAAGGATTGCAGCTTTGAGGAGATTCATGTCCAAGTCGGCAGAAAGGTGTTTGTCGTTTTATGATACATTGAAAGGGCCGAAGAATGCAAAGACGTTCTAATGGACTTCGGAGTGTGAGGACGCCTTTCAGAGCATCAAGTCCTACTTATCTTCGGCGCCTTTGTTGGTGAAGCCCGCTCCTGCTGAGCCTCTGTATTTGTACTTAGCAGCTAGTTCTTTGGCAGTAGGAGCAGTTTTGGTGTGTGAAGTTGGGGGTAAGTAGCACCCGGTTTATTATGTAAGCCATGTCCTTCGGGATGCTGAAACAAGGTACCCAAACATTGAAAAGTTTTCTTTTGCTTTTGCTTTAGTAACTGCTAGTCGAAAGCTTAGGCAATACTTCCAGGGTAAGTTGTTAGTAGTATACACAGATCAGCCTTTGAAGAAGATTATGGGCAAACCTGAGGTATCGAGGAGATTAGCTGCATGGACGATGGAGTTATCTCAATTTTTCATTGAATATCATCCCCGACCCGCCATCAAGGGGCAGGCCTTGGCTGATTTTGTAGTCGAATGTTCGTTTTCTGAAGCTGATGAAGTGGTGACAGAAGCTGAAGGATCTGACAGAGCAGTTGCAGTTCTTCAGCAGAAGCATAGTTCGTGGACGCTGTATGCAGATGGGTCCTCTACTACAGACGTCAATGGAGCAGGGATTATTCTGACGAGTCCGGAGGGATTCAAAATGCAACAGGTCATCAGGTTTCAGTTCAAAGCGACGAACAACGAAGCGGAGTATGAGGCAGTGCTGGCCGAATTATGATTAGCTAAGAGTCTCGAAGTGCAAAGAATAGTCATCTTCAGTGACTCTCAGTAAGTCGTTAAACAAGTCTCCGGTGAATTGTGAATACGAAGCCCGAGGTCATAGAATGGTCAAGTATTTGGCAAAATTGAAAGAACAACTTCAGTATTTCCAGTCATATGAGTTTTAAGGGGTCGAATGTAATGACAATTCTATTGCCGATGCACTCTCCAAATTAACCACTACGGATGTTAACGTTTTTGATAGGTCGATTTACTTGGAAATTTTGTAACATCCTAGTGTTCATCATGAATCAGTAATATGCTTTGACCGAACCAACTGTTGGTTGACTCCATATCTGGAGTATCTGGTAGATGACATTTTACCTTCGGATCAGATGCTGGCCAAGAAAATCAAGTACAAAAGTGCTAACTTCGTTCTGATAGATAGGGATCTGTTTCGAAGGGCCTTCTCGTCTCCACTGTTTAAATGTTTGACTCCGTCTGAAGCTGAATATGCTCTTCGAGAAGTTCACGAGGGCATCTATGGAGACCATATGGCTGCTAAGTTATTAGCCTATAAAGTACTTCGTCAGGGGTACTATTGGCCTACCATCTTCAAGGAAGCTATGGAATACGTCAAGAAGTGTGAGAAGTGTCAACTAAACAGTCCAATCCAACATCAGCCACCAGAAGAGCTATACTCGATCTTATCTCCTATACATTTTGCTGTCTGGGAGATTGATATACTGGGTCCATTGCCGAAAGTCAAAGGTCAGGTCAGTTTTGTTATAGTTGCCATCGATTATATGACCAAATGGGTAGCAGCGAAGCCACTTAGGTTAATAACGGAAAAGGAATGCTTGAAGTTCATGAAGGAGTCAGTAGTGTTTCGTTTTGGAATTCCTAAGGTGGTGATATCGGACAACGGACGTCAATTTGTGGGATCAAAGTTTGAAGCATTTTTGAAGGAATTGAGAGTTCAGCACAGAAAGACTTCAGTAGCTCATCATCAGTCGAATGGACAAGTCGAAGGGACCAACAGGACGCTGCTGAATGGGATCAAGCGTAGGTTGGATGAAGCTAAGGGAAGATGGCCAAAAGAGCTGCTCAGCGTGTTATGGGCTTATCGGACTACACCAAGGACTACAACAGGGGACTCACCTTTTAGACTGGCTTATGGTACTGAGGCCTTAGTCCCTGTCAAAATTGGTCCTCCAAGTCTTCGGGTCAGTCAATTCAAGGAGATATACAATGAAGAGGGGCTGAAAGCTAATCTGGATTTGCTCGAAGAAGTCAGAGAAAGAGGTTTGATTAGATTGGCAGCCTATCAACGAAGAGTGGCTAAACACTACAATAAGGGGGTAAAGCTTCGTAGATTCGAAGTGGAAGATTTTGTCCTTAGAGAAGTCGAAGCATCTACACCTCAGAATTTGGGAAAGCTAATGCCGAACTGGGAAGGACCTTATGAAGTCATTGAGGTACCGAAGCCGGGACCTTATCGGTTGAGGACACTAGACGGATCAGAGATCAAGAATACTTAGCACGCAGGCAGGCTTCAAAAGTATTTTCAGTAGATACAATGTCAGTACACCGGAAGTCTGTAAATGTTTAAGTCATCATCAATAAAAGTTTCCTTTTTCTCAAACAAATCTTGTCTTCGTTGCTGTTAACGTCATCGGTGTAAGGAGGTTTGGGTGGACTCGCTGACCATTCGATGGTAGCCTTCTCGGCAGGTGGTCCTTATGACCTTGTCAGGCTTTTCATGGTAGGCAAGTGTCATCCTTAAAACGTTGTCAGGCCCTGCGTGGTAGGCAATTGTTGACCTTTAGACCTTGTCAGGCCCTTCGTGGTAGGCAAGTGTCATCCTTAAGACGTTGTCAGGCCCTGCGTGGTAGGCAATTGTCGACCTTTAGACCTTGTCAGGCCCTTCGTGGTAGGCAAGTGTCATCCCTAAGACGTTGTCAGGCCCTTCGTGGTAGGCAAGTGTCATCCTTTAGACCTCGTCAGGCCCTTCATGGTAGACAAGTGTCATCTTTAAGACTTCGTCAGGCCCTTCGCTGTAGGCGAATGTCATCTTGTGCAAGTTTTTAGGCCCTTCGTGGTAAACAAATCCCCAGTGAAGCAGATCTATCTCACATTTCGGTAACGAATAAGTATTCCTTTACTTTATTTCCTAAATTTTTCTAAGTGTTGGGTTCGGAATGCCTCATTCTTTAACTTCATCTTATCTGTTATATGACTTGCCTAATTGTTAATTAACAGTTTAAGTCCATGAAAGAGCTTGTACATTTTTCAAGTTGAATTGATATTGAAGTATTGATAAAAAATAAATGCACCGAAGTCATAAGGAATAAAGTTAATATTTCATTTACATAATATTGTTTACAAAACGATAGAAACTTTTACAGAAATCCTACAGCTAAGGGAAAAGAAAATCATCTTCAGGAGTCAGCTTCATCTTCCGAAGAGTCGAGAATGGTCGGATCAACCTTGGCTGTGACAAGTCTTGCCTTTTCTTTGCTTCGGCACTCGTCATATCCATCCGAGAACATTTGGACAATCTCCTCATTCAACTCAGCTGATTTTCGGTAGTCTTGTTGAATTTCTTTCCGAAGATCTTCGGTCAGAGGGGGACCCAAATCTCTCAAAGTGCGAATCTCTCGAAGCTCCTCTTCGAGCTTTGCTCGTTCCTTCAGATGTCTCAACTCCCCATCTTCAAATTCATTCACCTGCAGCGCCAGGCTCTTGTTGGTTTTCACAAATGTTTCGTTTTTCTGTACAAGGACTTCATTTCTACGAACCAAGTCTACATTCGTATCGACGGTGATTCGGTGTGTGGCTTCGGCTGTCTCCAATTTCTCTTTTAACTTATTCAAATACTTTTGGAGGCATTCATTATTGAAGAGAGTGGTACCGTGGTCCCTTCTCTCTTTGCCCAGAGCTGATGTCAGAATAGCATTCTCTCGTCTGGCTGCGTCTTCTTCGGCTTCGGTTTCTTTATATCTGGGAAGAAGCCTCCCGAAGACAGCATTTGCCTGCAGACATCCAAAGACAATCAATAAATTATTAAAAGAGGTACATAATTTCCAATATTCAGATTGAACAACTAACTCACCTTAGCCTGGTAACTCATGCATTCCTCGATTAAATCCCTAATCGAGCTGTTTCCGAACCGATGGTCATCGGTCTCCCGAACAAAGGAATCGAATAGCTAAAAGGAAAAGTTTACATTAAACTCCGGCCATACAGTGGGTGAAGATGTGGCTTCTCGCCTAAAGGCTGAGGGGGAAGATCGTGTTGAAGAGGGCATGGGTGGTTCAGGAGGCGGTGGTAGTTGATCGTCAGAAGGTTGTTTCCTTTTACGGGACAGAGGTGAAGACTCGGTTTATTTTTCAAGCTCGTCTTCAGAGACGTGGATTTCCACAGGAATGATGATCGGAGGATCAACTTCGACAGTGGGAACCCGAAGTTCATCAACAGATAAAGGGGTCACCTTGGTCCTCCTCTTTTTGGTACGGAGGGCTTGCATCCGTTCCTTAGCAGGCATATCAATCAGACTGGTGGTAGAGGTTTGTTGAGATTCTTGAGAAATTGATCTTGGTTTTCGAACAACCCTCTTCTTCTATCGAGGTCGGCTGGATTCCTCTGCAGTTTCTGATTCTACAGGGAAGACCTTAGCGTCATGGGCCTCCGAAACCGAAATTTCTTCTTGTGGGACTTCGGTGGGGGGTGATGACGATTTGCCCGAAAGGAATTTCTCCAAATCCCTTCGGTCGATCGATATGGGTTTTATCAAAGACACTGCAACAGAAAAAAAAAATTCTTTTAGATCAGTTTACTAAAAGAAATCTCAGCAAATTATGTATCGATAAAAGTTTGGAACTCACATTTATGGTCGTACAACCATGCTTGCTTACTCAGGAGTCCGAAGCTCCATTCCTTCGGGGGAATCTTCTCGAGAATGTTTGCCATTTCTTTTACACGTTCCTCTGAAATGTCTCCGAAGTATGCAGAAATCCGCTCGGAGATGGTCCATTCCGGAATAGAAGAGATTTCGGGTCCCTTCACGAAGAACCATTCTTTGTGCCACCCCTTGTTGCTCGAAGGAGTATCTGTAAGACCCCGAATTTTATGAAATAAATGTATTCAATTTTTCTTATAATTACTATTCAGTAAATGGTTAAATTGATAAATGTTAAAGTTAAGGGTGATATATGAATTTTTTTTCAAAATACGCAAGTGGTTATAAAATAATCATTGTTGTCGGAGAATATTCGTTTGGTCGTGGAATATTCTTTCTGTCGGGGAATATTCGTACGACGGCGCAGCTATTTGTGGGCCCCATAACGAATAACTGTCGGGTGAAGAAAACGACAAATTTGAGTTTTTACAAATAACGGCGTAGTTGTTACCGTTAACACTGTTGGAATACCCGGTGGTTAAAATACAGTAATACGCGTTATTGCACAGTAGCACACGGTATTGCACAGTATTTTTAAAATTATTGATTCTTACGTAAGAAGGCACTACTCAATAATTGTTACAGTAGTTACTGTTCAATAATTTATTTTATTGATTCAATAATTACTGCGTTGATATTTTATATTATTGTTGTTTCAATAATTGTTGCTGCACAGTATTTTTCATTATCAGATCAATAATTCATATTATTTAAATAATATTATTAGATAGCATTATTGACAATGTCTAGAAAGTTCTGTCTAAGGAGAGGTTTGGTCATTTAATTGCGCGCCAGTAAGGAGAAATTCTTATTGGAAAGCCCCCTCTTTCCTGGGAACGGCCTAGTTGTCATAATTGTGACTCTGTAATATTATTTGTGAATAATTAATTATTGATTCATATGATAAAGAAATATTTATTTTATGTGGATATAAATGAGGGATATATTTTTGTGGTTAAAAATGAAGGAGTTAATGTTGAGGTTTTTATCAGTATTTTTGTCAGAATGGAGGTATTAAAAATCAGGGTTTTTGAGATATTTTGCGGGGGTTATAATTTTTAATCCGACCGTTGGATCGTGGTAATTTTTGGATATGTTATACATATATAAGTTGAGTATATTCCCACAAATTTTGAACCGTTAAAAATAAACGTATGATTTGTTATGAATTTTACGAGATGACTGGTTCAGAAATTATTAAATTTTCGGAGTTATTCATTTTGGTAAAAAATTCTATAATTGGTGGGCCCCACTTGTGGTTGGTGAAGAAATGTGCTGAATTATATTTCAAATGTGGTGGGTGGGAATAGTAGCAGGTAAAGCCATCAGGTTGCAGGTCAAGCCTACTAAAATTTTCCTATAAATAGAGGGCTAAGTTAGAATTAAAAATCACACCAGAAACATAAACTTTCTCTCTTTCTCTCTCTATAATATGAAGCATATTTTGTGAGTATTTAGATACTTTAAGAGTTGCTATTCAGTGCAAGTTTCCTTCGGCTTTGCATTCCAGTCAGAAATACTGCACTTTTGAGGTAAGGGATAGTAAGGGATAGTAAGGGATTTTAAGGGTTGTTATATTTTTCAGTTTCGTAATTTTTCTGACCTTCAAAAATTTTGAAAAAATTTGAAATGTTATTTTGATGAGTTTTCTTGATTGTGTCCAAAAATGGTGATTTTTGGATGTATAGATTGAGAGTTATGAATTTTATGAGAAAAGACTATTTTAAAAGTAACCGCTTATAATTCCTTGTGGTTAACTCCAAAATTGATAAAATTTTTATTGGGAGTACATCTATATAATATTAGTGTACTCTGTGAATTTCAGAATTTTTGGATAAAAGTACAATTTATGATAAATGTCTAAATATTCGACGATTTTGGCCATATGAAAAATAGTAAATTAGTTTTAAAAATTCTGAGAAAAATATATGTTCAATATGGGACTATATTCTGCTAAATTCCAAAAAAAAAATATTTTTGGAACTGATTTGGTATTTTTCATGAAAATGTACTAGTTATGAGTAAATGCATTAAATATGTTATGTGAAGTAAGAAAATTAGAAAATAGGATTTTATGACTTGAGAATCCTATATGAGGTATATGCAGATTTTTGATGAAGGTTTTGATTATCGGTAATGAAATCTTATGAGTTTGACATTTTAGGATGATTAAATGCATTATTTAGTAAAGTGTAAACAATTAAAATAAATTGTTTATAAGATTAAGAAATATTATTCTTTCAATATCATTATACCGAAATATTGGTATAAATTTTATTGTGAAATTTCTATCTTTTTGTGTCGGAGTTACTATTCACGAGTTACTATTTATGAGTTACTATTCATGAGTTACTATTCACGAGTTACTATTCACAGAAAAATTGGTTTCTTTTTCTGACCAAATTATCGTTGATTTATGAATATTGCTCTTAAAATTAAATTCATGTTTTGAACATATTGTTTTTATTATCATATATAACATTTTTATAACCCTGATGTTGAATTTCTCTTTCACTTGAGTGTAAAGATGGGTAAATTATTGGTATGATCGTGACTGAGGAATATCTTTGGCCTGTAGTGCAAAGATGAATTGTTATCTGGTATGATCATGACCATTAAATTTATAATTGAATATCTTTAGCTTAAGTGTAAAGATGAATTGATTAACATGGTTATAATTATTGTTTATATAAATTCTGAAATGATTATATATTTCTTTGAGATATTAATATCTTTGGCCTGTAGTGCAAAGATGAACTGTTGATGAATATCTTTGGCCTGTAGTGCAAAGATGAATTATTGATGAATATCTTTGACCTGTAGTGCGAATATGAACTGTTGTTGAATATCTTTGGCCCGTAGTGCAAAGATGGTTTGTTGATGAATATCTTTGGCCGTAGTGCGAAGATGGATTTATTAGCATGATTATGAACAGGAACTGTGATTTGGTATAACCATGATCTTTGATGTTTCAGGTAAAGACAGGTGATGAAAATATTCTTCGTCCTGGGTGCGAAGAAAAAATTTAGAATCACAATTATGATTATGAGTTATTCATATGATTGTGGAAATGAACTGTTGAGTGATGTTACAGGGATAAAACATTATTGGTGGATTTTTAACATGGAGAAGATAATAGACTTTATGGTCTATTTGACTCTTCTAATGGATTGCTCGTTCCGCTGTAACTATGGTTGAAATTTTTTATCATCTACCATATGTTCTAAATCTCTGATTTATTACTGATGAAGACTATTGATAATTTATTAATCTTTAGTCATGATATTCTTTACTGAGCTAGTTGTGCTCACCCTTTTGCTTCACAATTCCTTTCAGGTAATAAGAGTGTAGCTGGGTCGAGCGGGGGTAACAAGGGAATAGAACGGTGGTCATCATTTAGTAGTTATATTTGGTGAAGAAAATAGGGTGAGGCGAACCCAACGTTGGAAGGGTGTTTTGTCACTATCATACAAGATGTCTAATGACATACAACCTCGTGTCATCATAGGACAAGGTTGTGCTCATCCACTTGCTGAGTATATCTATGGGCACTACCTATATAATCTTGGTGTTTGTTTGAAGTATAATTCTCAATTAGAGACAGTGGAGATAATGATAAGTCAAGAGAAGACTCACCATTGGGAAGAATATGATAGTAATCTTCTCGTTTTTCTTTGGGGTCTATTGGGTCAACCAAGGATAATTCTGTGGCCATATGATATCTATCATAACCTAGACGCGTGGCCTCCCATGTACGAAGGTTTCCTTGAGCACTTCCCAAATATTCTAATTTCTAAAACAGTTTTTGACTATACCTTTATGTAAGGTGTTATTGTGAGGTGATGTTCACGGTTGGAACATGAGTCACATTTGGTATATATTTGTATCCAAACTCACAGCATATGTGTTGTTGTATTTTGCACGACAATTGTTGTAATAAAGTTGTAGTTATTTTCTGTACCATGTATTTGACGACTCAGAATGGGTTGGGTGGAATGGACCTATTTTGGGGTTGTCACAGTATCCATCAAAGGTCATTTTTCAAACTTGGCATTGGGCTTGGAGGGCTGTTTGCTCAGCACTTTAAAGCCTCGCTCACGAGATTTCCCAGCAGAGAAAAGGATGAAAAAGGAATCGACTATATGGGGTATCCCTAGCTCATAACAGAATGCTATGAAAACCAGAATGTGGATGTACGAATTTGGCACCAATTGGGCGAACCCCACTCCAATAAACCCCAGAAGAGTAATTAGAAAAGAGTGAAGAAGAAATCTAACTCCCTTCTCTAAAATAGTTATCGGTACGGCGGTCCACCCATCAGGTCGATGATACATCCGTTCATGCGATGCTGGAGCTCTCACCAGATGGGTGTTCGAAATCTGATAACGACTTTTAATGGTGCGCAGCTCGATCTCGGTGATAATAGAAAGAGTATTGGCGTGGGGGTATTGTTCTTCACTCTCAAAAAACTCTGAAGGATTGGGTAGTGGGTTTGGGGGATTCCTGGCAGGGCTTGCAGCGGTTTGGGGGTTTAGGTTTGAAACCATCTTGGTAGGGCTGTGACTGGGAGGAATGGTGGAAATCGGAACTGCAGGAATGGGGGTGGTGTTGTCAGAATGTTGAGATGCCATTGCTAAGATCTTGCAGGTAGAGGAGAAATCGGAAGGAAGGAGAGAACAATATGTGTACCAAATTCAAATTAAGCCGGTAAAGCCGTTAGAATCGGGGAAAGTTGGCTTTTATAGTAGGTGGTCTTTTCAAATTTTGCACGAAAACCATGGGCGGCGCATTAATTGGAGGTAATGATGTGAGAGGGGAAGAGGTAGCGTCCGATTTTGGGTTTAATGGGTTAACCAGAGTGGCCTGGTGTCCATTGGATCTTCATTTTTCGTTCTTAATGCTGATGGGCATGTGCCATTTGGGCTTCCGGCTCTATTTGAATTAATGACTGTTGCTTATCAGTTGGGCCTCAGAGAGATTCCTCTTAGCCCCCTTTGGTTTATTACAAATCCCTTTCATTATGGACTTATATTATTTACAATCTTCCATTAAACATCCTGTTTAATAAAAGACTGGAGGGCAATGTTGGGCCATAATACTTTTCGTATTGGGCCAGGCCGAATGGGCTCCTCCTTTGGACTATGTTATTTTTGTCCTGTTAGGTCGAATGACTTGGGCCCAGTTATTTGACTATGTTATTGGGCTTAGTCATTGGATTGGTCCATTATGCAAATTGTCTCTTATCATATCTTTGACCGGTAATCATCAGAAAAGATAATAGTTGACTGTTATGTCTGCCACCTTTCTGCATGGCATTAATGAGGATGGGACTCAGATTACCGATGGTGGAAAACAGTGGTAGCAGGTAGGGAAGTGAGCTACATACTTTCGGCTGAGGTGACCGGGAGTGGGGGGAGGTGTCAGGAGATAGTGGGTGGCACGGTAAACCGGGTCTGGAGTACGTATGGGGCAAGGATCACACAAGAAAATAAGGTAACAAAACATTACACCACACACAATCATATTATTATTCTCTCTCAAGCACTAGACATTATATTCCTCCATTGTTAACCTTGTGATCGCCTGTACTGACTCTCACGCCGGAGCTATCCCCCGACGGTCAGGCCGTCAAGCTTTTGGTTGTTGACTTGTTGAACTGTGCAGGATCAGAACGTCTTACGTGATTGGGACGTGGGAGAAGATCTTGGCGTTAACATGCGTCATGCCAAATATAATTTAAATTGAACAATCAATGAAGAGGTACTACTATCTTATTGGTGTGAATGCATGGGTGATGACGTGGTATCCTTCGGATGTAAGTCTTCAATGGGCACCTCCTCCTTCGGGCCTGCACAAACGTATTCACGGTTGGTGATAACGTTAGGCTGTCCTAAGACGTTTCTGATACAAGTGCATGTTGATAGGTAGAGAGAAAGATAGAATATCAATCTTAAACCTTAAAGGTTTTAAGTATAAAAGTGTGTCTAACCTGTAGCACAGTGTTCAAGTCATTTTTATGTGAGTAAGTTTTTTGGTGTTCCTTCGAACATGTCCAATCGAGGGACAACTAGAACTGACCCACGTGGGGTGTCCTGAGCTATCCCATCATAGTATAATTGCACTGTCCCATATATTGCACGAACACTGATGTATGTCCAAAGGGTTCTAGTTGTTTACTTCGGCATTGATAACCTCTTCTCGGCCCTCAATAAAGGTGGGCCTTGGTTCTGAACCTATTCCGAGCGACCTTCCATCGTTTGGGCCTAATAAATGGGCATGAGGGTTACTATACTAATATTACCCCCACTCCCTCATTCTACTTAGGACACACGTTCTTATTTAATTGGGCAGTTCGTTATGTGTTTAATGCGTCGTAATTGGATTTCATGCCCCCATCATTATGCTTGACACTACAAGTAAAATGACTATTTTCGGCGAAATTAAACCTATTCTGTCAGAAATAGCCTAATTTTGACGAAATATTCCTTCGGAAATGGGTGCCTCGAGGATAAGTCTGTCGAGAGTTCCGTTGGTGATAGGTTATGCTCAACGGGATTTAGTTCGACGAAAATTTTGTTGGAAATAAGCTATTATCGACGGAATATTCTGTCGAAGATAAGTCTGACACATGTAATTTAGAGAAATAAATGACAATATATTTTTGACAAAAATTCTGTCAAAAATAGGTTATTTTGTCGAGTTTAAGTGATTTTTTTTCGTTTTTGCAGTTTTGAGATTTTTAACCACAATTTGTACATGTTCCTATTTTTAGCTAATTTTAGCCAACAATATATATCACAACAAACAAAATATATACGAAAATAAGAACTTCTCCCAACAACACATACACGTCCCCAATGATAACAAACATAAACTAAACTACGATATATAACATTGATTTTAGCAAAAAAATGTGAATCAATAATGATTTACAATTTAAAATAAGGTAAACTAGAATTTACAATAACCAAATACTATAATTTACATCATAAACTAAGTAATAAAACTAAAACTATCTACAAAAGACGGTTGGTACTACTATCGGTATAAGGATGATTATTGGACAGGGTCAATGATGTTGCTCTAGAATCTAAAAATCATCCACATTATCCCCACCATGCTCGACATCATCCCCACCCGGTTCGGCATCGCCA
The DNA here is from genome assembly GCA_016801055.1 of Panax notoginseng. Lineage (NCBI taxonomy): Eukaryota > Viridiplantae > Streptophyta > Magnoliopsida > Apiales > Araliaceae > Panax > Panax notoginseng. The sequence continues at coordinate 8,069,020 of CM029015.1, read as the reverse complement.
CCCTGTTGATACAATAAAAAATAAAACATATTAGAAAACATAAATGATATTTAAAGAAACATCTAGATAATAATTAGGTAACAGGCAAAATATAAAACTTAAAATGAATAAAAATATACCCGAGGGGTGGTCAGAGGCTGAGTAATTAGCAACAGTCCAAAAGTCTCTAACAATAGGGTAATCACCATCCGTACAACATTGTCGTGTATCGCATCAAACTGCTCTTACGAGATACCCATCCTCTTGGCGGTGACCCTTGCTGCAATATCTTGTACAAGCTGATGTCAGCGAGCACGGGTTGGTAGGCTATGCTGATGGAATATCATATTTCGTACCAATTGTCTCCGACACCCATGTCATAACCCTCTGAAATATATTGTTGGACAAGACAACGCCCGTATGATATGACCCAACAGGTACTCTCGAACGTTGACGATGACTAGAGCTTGCGAAAATATAAACAACTTTAGAAAATATTTACGAATTTATATAAATTTCAAAAGAACGAGAAACATAAAAGAATGAATACCTCTAGGGAATGTATATGCTTGTATCTGCGGCTGACCCAACAATTGATACTTACTTGTAATGTTGCTAGGGGGATCCTGAGACGCAACCCAAAGAGTAATCTCCTCATCAAGAGATAAGGTAATCTCGGGTGGAGGAACGGTGGAATCTAATGGCTCATGGTCTCCCCTAACAACCTACAAATCAGTTACATGTTGGTCCCAAAGTTTCTAAAATCGATCATATTAATTATTTATTATTGTCTACATGTTAGTTATTTAAAGTAATTAATTAACTATAGAATATTTAAAATAATTTTATAATGTAATGTCTAATTGATTACCCGTATAGCTAATGCTGCGGAAGACATAGTGGGTGTGTCCTTCGGCGTATAAGTTCTATCTCAAAACTCGATAAGGGTAGGAGGTTGGCCCAAAGTCCGTTGCATGACCATATATATATATATATATATATATATATATATATATATATATATATATATCATTTAATTAGTAACTAATAACAACATTAAAACTAAGAACTAAACACACATACATACCTCCTTACACTCCTCGAATGACTGGGAGCTATTCGTATATACCACTCTGAGCGTATTGTGATTCTTCTTCATATATTCGAATTTCTTCTTATAATCATCATCCTCCCAATACAAACACATTGTCGGATATATAGAGTGGATGTTGATCGCGGAAGCAACTCCTTGGGTGGTTCTCAACATCTCAGACATCCCTTTTGTCTCAACTCGTACAACTTCCTCGAATAATTCTTTGCAACATTAGCGATCATAATAACCTCATTGTCTTCGACAAACGAAAAGCCCTTCTCATATCTATAGCAAGTTTATACAAAAATAATGATACATTAGAAATGCTACAACATCAATAGTAAGTCAATACAAAAATAATGATACATTAAAAATGCTATAACATTAAACTAATACAATTTAACTTATGTAAATTTAAAACTAGCCTAAATTTTATAGTGCAAAAAATAAAATAATTACTCTTTTCGTCCTCAAAAAGATGGTCAAGTGTACAAAAAAAAATTATCCTCAAAATGATGATCAAAATACATAAACTTAAGGATAAATATGTCATTTAGTATATTAAAAATAATAAAGAAAAAGAAAAAATAAACACCTCAAGACAAAATAGCTAGTACTAAATGACTGAAATAAAATTCCCAATAACAATACAGGCCGGCCAAGCTAACAAAACAAGATTTATTGCAGAATTTAGTCAAACCATGTTGACTTATTACAATTAGCTTATTGGATTGATTTTATATCTTCAATTAACTTTGACATGCTGTGATATGATGATCCACCTTTGGCAACACTATTGCGGGCCATAGATGAATATATAGCCGTTGATTTTCTGAATTCTTCATTTTTATCCTCCATCAAACTTCTCACCATTTTCTTACAAGTGTCTTTCATATCAAGCCCAGTTCTCCACATCTCTCCCATACACCTGCTATTTATCCATTGATCAGCTATCTAAGGCCAACAAATTATGGGCATTCCGGCCCAAATGCTCTCCAAAGTAGAGTTCCATCCGTCGTGGCTGAGAAACCCACCAAACCTCCTCTTGCGGAGCCCATGCCATGCATTACGATTGATGCGACGGTGGTGCATTACAATTGATCCGACGGTGGTGCATTACGATTGATGCGTGACTCTAAGAGGCCATGCAATGGACCAATGGTGTAAACTATGGGGAAAATTGAATGTAGATGAGAGACTATAGGACCTTCAAGTTCCTCAAAAGTGTTGAGTATGAGTGCTGAGGCCCGTTTCATTTTCGATGCTTGGCCCATATAGAATTGGAGGAGATGGTCTGTGCTATCCAACTTGCAAAAAGGTGGAAGATCTCTACGTCGTAAGATGGTTTCAAGCCCCGGAATGGATGTAATTTGTTGGTCCATGTCTTCATCTCCTGTGGTAAATTTCAACTTACAATCCTTACTAGCTGTTGGACATCACTGTTCTATATATATATATATATATATATATATATATATATATATATATATATATATATATATATATATATATATATATATATATACACGGCTATGTTGCTAACAAGAACTTTATCATCTATACAACAATTGATATACTTAGAGAAATTTTCGAGCAAATTCTTATTGCCTTGTTCTTATATTGTTCTTGCTAAATATCTATTGAATTATGTTGCTCAAGAAATTTTCTTAATATAATTGTATTTCCTTTATTAATATTAAAAGGAAACATGTTCGAGTATCAATTGGATGTAAACCCACAAAGTAGAAGACTAATGAGTCGAATTAAGTATAAATATTGATGTGCATGTGTGATTATTGTTGTTTTACTTTTTGTTTTTTGTATTAAAAAATCTCAAAATATCATTACTACGTATATAGTTTACGTTAGTCTAAAGTAATACAGAAAAAATAAAAAAAATAACTCTAAACATACAACTAAAAACAAAAAGATTCTAAAACAAACAACTAAATTTTATTTGTCTAGATTATTTTTAAAACAAAAAAACTTTAAATTTAACATAATTAGTTGACGTGTTAAGTGTGCACATAATGAATTTCACTTCCATCAATTTTCTTTTTAATACTCACGAACAGGCCATGTACTGTTGGAATTTTTTGTTTTGAATAAGTCTAGTTGCAAGTCCTATTCATTTGGGATTTACTGCTTTGACCAAGTATTTAGGAGTCCTTGAAGTTTAAGTTGTTCAGTTGTAGCGGATAGGTTTGTTGCTATTTTATCTCCTAGTTTAAGTCAAAGTGCTTCGTCTGAACTACTATATATGTAACTGGAAGTTCTTTAATAAAGTAATGAAGTTTTCAGTCATATTATTCATTCATTGTTCTGAAGATATTTTCTTAGATATTTCAACATTGTGGTATCAGAGCCTCAACTGGGCCTGAGGTAGATTGAAGCAGCAGCTTAATTTCTTGCAGTAGCAAGTGGTCATGCAACTGACAACAACAACTATGTGCAACCAGCAATTCCTCACTTCGATGGTCACTATGATCATTGGAGCATGTTGATGGAGAATTTTTTGCGATCAAAAGAGTTTTGGCCATTGGTTGAAGATGGTGTCACAGTTTATCCAGAAGACACGGTGTTGTCAGCTGCTCAGAAGAAGCAACAGGAGGAACAAAAGTTGAAGGATCTCAAGGTGAAGAACTATCTGTTCCAAGCTATTGATCGTACAATCTTGGAGACCATTCTTCAGAAGGAGACCAGCAAGCAGATTTGGGATTCAATGAAAAAAAAGTATCAAGGGACAGCAAGAGTGAAGCGTGCACAACTTCAAGCCCTTCGAAGAGATTTCGAGACTCTTCAGATGAAGATGGGAGAGTCGGTCACTGACTATTTTGCAAGAACGATGACAATTGCAAACACTATGCGGATCCATGGTGACAAACTAGAAGATGTTGCTGTTGTTGAAAAAATTCTTCGATCGATGACTACAAAATTTGATTACGTAGTTTGTTCGATTGAAGAATCAAATGACATTGATAAAGTCTCCATTGATGAGCTGCAAAGTTCGTTGTTGGTTCATGAGCAGAGAATTAATCAAGGGGCCACAACAGAAGAGCAAGCTTTAAAGGTCTCCTCCAACACTCCAGTTGCTTTTGAGGGCGTAGGACGTGGTCAAGGAAAAGGCAGAGAAAGATTTAATTCTTATTCCAGAGGCAAAGGGCGTAGTCAAGGATCAAGGTTTGACAAATCTCATATTGAATGCTTCAATTGCCACAGGTATGGCCATTATAGGTCAGAATGTCCCAATTTCTTTAGAGATCAGGGAGAGAGATCAAATTATGCTGAGATACAAGAAGCAACAACCTTATTGATGGCATGTCAAAACAAGGAAGAAAAGTTTAATAATCTATGGTATTTAGACTCAGGCTGCAGTAATCATATGTGTGGCAATAAGTTTTTATTCTCTGAATTAGATGAGTCATTTAGAGATACTGTGAAGTTTGGAGACAACTCTACTGTTTCTGTTATGGGGAAAAGAAGTGTCAATGTTCGCATGAAAAATGATGTTGTTGAAAAAATCCCTAATGCGTTTTATGTTCCAGATTTGAAAAGTAACTTGATTAGCTTGGGTCAACTCCAAGAGAAGGGGTATGAGATCACCATCAAAAGTGGAACATGCCTTATCAAAGATTCAGAAAGAGGTGTTATTGCTCGGGTTGACATGACAGCAAACCGGATGTTTCCAATTATCATTATAGATGATAATCTGAATCCTCAAACTTGTTTCTCTGCAAAAGTGAAAGACACAGCTTGGTTGTGGCACCTTCAATATGGGCATCTCAATTTTCATGGGTTGAAGACTTTGCAACAAAAAGGAATGGTGACAGGGCTTCCACAAATTACTCCTCCATCACAAGTTTGTGAAGATTGTGTTATTGGCAAGCAGCAGCGTGATCACTTCCCAAGAGGAAAAGCATGGAGAGCTCAACAACCACTGCAGTTGATTCACTCAGATATATGTGGACCCATAAGTCCAACTTCAAATGGCAATAAAAGGTATGTTATAAATTCATTGATGACTATAGTCGGAAAACCTGGGTATATTTCTTGCAGGCAAAATCAGAAGCTTTTACAGCCTTTAAAAGTTTCAAAGCCTTGATTGAGAATGAAGCTGGCAGAGCAATCAAGGTGTTACGAACAGACCGTGGAGGGGAATTCAACTCACAAGAATTTTCCAACTTTTGTGAGATGAATGGCATCCGAAGGCAATTGACTGCAGCTTACACACCACAGCAGAATGGGGTATGCGAAAGGAAGAATCGCACAATTTTGAACATGGTTCGGAGTATGCTATCCACAAAAGCCATTCCCAAATGCTTTTGGCCAGAAGCTGTCAACTTGAGCATCCACATATTGAATAGAAGTCCAACATTGGCAGTGAAGAACGTAACACCCGAAGAAGCCTGGAAGGGAAGCAAACCAACTGTGGACTATTTCAAAATTTTTGGTTGCATAGCTTTTGCTCATGTCCCTGATGAGAAGAGGAAGAAGCTTGATGATAAAGCAGAGAAGTGTATATTTCTTGGTGTCAGTGAGCACTCAAAAGCTTACAGGCTTTACAATCCAATCACAAAAAGAATAATCATTAGTCGAGATGTGGTATTTGATGAAAGCAAGACATGGAAGTGGACTGTTAATAGCACCGGAGAGCATATTCCAGTGAATGATGGTGAACCTCAAGAAGAAGTAAGTCAGACTTTATCAAGTTCTATTATCACAAGCTCATCACCTGTTCCTACACTAAATTCACAAGGAGATGTGGAAGATAATCTGTCACATAAATCTAGACTCCAACGCACAAGAAGAAGGCCAACATGGATGCAAGATTATGAGGTTAGTGGAATTAATCGAGATGATGATCCACTTGTCCATCTTGCTCTTTTTATGGGATGTGATCCTGTTTCTTTCCAAGAAGCAGTTACGCAATTAAAGTGGCAAAGAGCTATGGATGAAGAGATCAAGGCAATTGAAAAGAACAACACTTGGGAATTGACAGATCTTCCCAAGGGGCAGAAGTCTATTGGAGTTAAATGGGTTTATAAGACAAAGCTTAATGCAGATGGTGAGGTGGATAAATACAAGGCACGACTGGTAGTTAAAGGCTACAAGCAAGAATATGGGATTGATTATAAAGAGGTGTTTGCTCTAGTTGCGAGGCTTGACACAATTAGATTGGTTATCTCAGTTGCAGCTCAGAATTCGTGGCCTATTTATCAACTTGATGTCAAGTCAGCATTTTTACATGGCGAATTGGCAGAAGAGGTTTATGTTGAGCAGCCTTTGGGATATGCGCAGCAAGGGAACGAGGAGAAAGTTTACAAGTTAAAGAAAGCATTATACGGTCTAAAACAAGCACCTCGAGCTTGGTATAGTTGTGACGCCCCCAAATTTAGACACTCGTATCTCGAATTTTGTTCACCACGTGTTAATTCTAACATCACACTAAAGTCATCAACAACGGAAATAATAGAATAATTTACATTGATATAATATAAATATTCGCGTCCCAAGGTTTCGTAACCATTACTACAACAATCCAGTGATTAAACTTAAACATAATTAATCATCCTTAATACATCATAATACGCATAGAAATAATAATACTACTACTCTCAAAGAATTAAGCTACTATGTAGCCTTGCCCTTCCCCTTGTCCTTTCCCGAGGTACCACCTTGCTCTGCCTTAACTGTAATGTTTTTAGGGAAGCAAGAATGAGCAACAAGTTTGCCCAGCAAGTAATATAACAAAGAGAATGAACAATTATAGCATTTGAATCTTCAAGGGTATAACAGTAGATGGTAGTTCAAGGATATCAAGAAATATCAAAAGTGTTTGATGAATGTCACTAAAGATTTAAGGATATCAATAATATTACAAGGTTTAATTATTTCGAGGTTCAATAAGAATGAACACTGAGCAGTCGTTAAAGACTATGAACTCTTACTAGAATTAACAGTATTACACTGCAATCCAAGATAAACGAGTACAGCAGGTGATCAGCCTAAGGTACCCTACGTTATGCATAACATTTAATCATACTTGTGTGCGCACGTCGGTTCCCCGACAATATAGAATTTCCCCTTTTTAAGAGGGTTGTTCATCTCAGTAGATTTTCAAGAGTCCGCATCAAGTCAATTGGTTTGGATAGCTTTCTAACATATGATAACAGTCTAACCGAATCAAAGGTTTAGACAACTTTTATAATGCACTTTAAGAACAATAAGTCTAATGCTTGCGATAATGTCAAAGTAATTTATTTTCGTATAGTAATAGTCATTTGCTCAATATAAATATATCAATAATTAGGATTCATACAATATACGATATAGGAATTTAAATAACTTGTATTCGATATGTGAATCAATGGAAGTTAGAGAACTCGCACAAAATCTAAAGTTGTGAGAGTTAGGAGACTTGCCTTTAGCGTTGATTACCACTTAAACCGTAATACCACTTCAATGAACTACGTTATCCTATATATGTATGTATATGTATTCATTAGTCATATATACTTTATATGCATTTTCACATACTTCCATCACACATACCTAACTTCATGTAGGCTACACACATTCAAACTCATAGATGCGAAACTCACATTGATTTTACCTTTAAAGTCTTTTATACCATATGCTCATCCTTTGTATTTTCAAAATATCTCTTACTCTACATATTTTTAAGTTGTTTCACATATTAAAGAACCATTAAGCTAGTTTTGACCCTTTATTAAAGTTATTCATATATTTCCATCTTTCAAAGTTAAAAGAGTTCATTACATAATTCAACTAGCCATAGTATTCATTATACTACATAATATCGTCAAACAACTTCTTTCTACACATGCTTGCATAATTTATCACAATGTTTAACTAGATGCGTGAACATGTCGAATATCTCTAGAGGCATATGCATCCTATTCTAATTGTTCCTAAGTTCACAATATAATTCATAGAGTTTGTCATCTCAATTGGTTTTCAATCACTAAGATGTCATGACTATCAATCTATACATGCAAGGTACATTGAGTCCACACTTCATATGTATTTATCAAGCCAATTAAGCTATAAACATATGCTCACAAGGCTAGATTCAAAAAGGCTAGATTCAAAAAGGCGTAAGGTTTTATAAACATGTTTTTCGTCTTTTAACTTTTCTTTAAAAAGGTTATGATTCAATTCCAAATCAACTAAACACCTTGTAAAATACATTGATATATGTTTAGGGAGTATGTATGTTCTTGAAATGAAGTGGAGTGTATGACTTCTTGCATCAAATAAGCAAACCAAACTCATTTCCTGTTACAGCACCCCCCGCCGGGGCGGGCATTTGCCCTACAGAACCCCCCGCCGGGGCGGGCAGGTCCCCTGCTAAAATACGAGCAGGTGTCCCCTGTTCGCCCCTGTTCAGATTTTTGAGAAATTTTCGATCCAATTCTCATCTAAGCAACAATGTAACCATGTATAATTGTTATAAACTTACTACATAACCTTCCTAGCATGCTTCTAACATTCCCACACATACAAATAATAAATTTCAAAGATCAATTCAAGGTTTTTGGCCATTTTTCCAAAGTTTAACACACATAGCAATTTTCTTCCTTACGAATTTGTTACTAGATCATTTTACTTCGTTTAACTTTCATTGGATTCGTTTTTGATCACATTAACAATATCTAGCATCAATTGATACATTCTAGCAAGTTTCAACTATAAACATTTCAACTCAACAAGTGTTTTTCTAAGAACTTTGCAAGGCTTGAGTGTATGAACATTTAGAGGAGTTTACTTTTTCTGAAGTTGAATTGCTACTCTAGCTTCAATTTGCAGATTATATAAGCTCTCAATACTCACACTCCTACTAGAAATCTCAGAGAATTTAGCAACATACTTATGAATGAGAAGGGCTCTATTTATAGGCAAGCTTGTGACCACTTTGATTTTGTGCAATGAATCAACCCATTGGAATGGAGAAGAAGCTAATGGTTATGAAGGATTTGGTAGAAGAGTACAATTTAGCCCATTCCCTTCTCCATGATTTGCTAGCTATGGAGTTGGTGTTGGAGGGACTAGGCCAATGGCCTATAACGTAAGAAAAGAAGAGTGACTCTCATTTTGGGACACTAGCAATTCTCAGCACATTAGTAGTACACTTAGGTCCATTTTGCCCTTGTTCTCAATAGAGCAGACAATTACACCCACTCATATATTACACATAAAATCATATAATCCATGTACATTGATTTATTTCAAATAATATTTATCCTAGACTAGGATATAATTTAATTGTGTACCAATGCTACTTATTATTAATTTATTTATCTAATCAAGTTACTTTCTCTCATAGGTTTAAAATACCCATTTAATTATTCTCACACACATCAATATGTCACATAAGACTTTTTATACAACTTGGTCAATTACCTAAGTCAAGCTTACTTTTATCACATAGTGTTATATAATAATTATTTCCATTACAATGTCACCCCTCACTTTATATTAAATGAAAAACCTTATAATATATGATTTCTCTTCACACCCTATTATTCATGGTAATTAACAAATAACAAATAAATCAACCTTATTATGAAATTATTTACTTATTAGTAATACTAATTAATTCCATCATTAGTTAAATTAGTATTTTCTCAACTCATCATCTTGCCACACTAGGCATAACTTCATAAGTTTAAACTAAGCTTCTCATCGCTTTTGCTTCATTGCTTAATTATCACTTAGCTTAATCAATTAAAATGCTCATCACAACACATGTCGATGCTATATATATATATATATATATATATATATATATATATATATATATATATATATATATATATATATATATATTTGCGGGTATTACAATAGCCGTATAGAGTCTTATTTTACAAGAGAAGGCTTCGAGAAATGTCCGTATGAGCATACTCTCTTTATAAAGTATGGAGCTACCGGGAAGTTTCTAATTGTCTGCTTGTATGTAGATGATCTTATCTACACAGGGAATGATGAAGATTTATTTAAGAATTTCAAGCATTCAATGATGGCTGAGTTTGAAATGACTGACTTGGGACTTTTGCATTACTTTCTCGGCATTGAAGTGGTGCAATCTGCAGCAAGTATTTTCATTATGCAAAAGAAATATGCTATGGAGATGTTAGACAGATTTGAGATGAAGACTTGCAATTCAGTTAGAACACCAATTGACCCAGGATTGAAGATAACAAAGGATCCCAAGGGCGAAAAGGTTGACAGCACATTGTTTAAACAAATTGTTGGAAGCTTGATGTATCTTACAGCAACAAGGCCATATATTATGTATGCAGTAAGTTTAATTAGCAGGTATATGGAACATCCAACTGAGCATCATCTTCTTGCTGCTAAAAGAGTGTTACGCTACTTGAAAGGTACAAGTGATTTTGGTATCTTCTATAAGAAGGGAGAAATGTCAGAACTTGTTGGGTTTACTGATAGTGACTATGCTGGAGATTTGGATGATCGAAGAAGCACATCTGGGTATGTGTTTATGTTGAATGTTGGGGCTGTTTCATGGTCTTCAAAGAAGCAACAGATAGTGACTCTGTCAACTACTGAAGCTAAATTTGTTGCTGCAGCAGCTTGTGCTTGCCAAGCTATTTGGTTGAGAAGGTTGATTATAAAGTTTGGTTTTGCTCAAGATGAATCAACTTCAGTGTTCTGTGATAATGTTTCTGCAATTAAGTTATCAAAGAATCCTGTTTTACATGGGAGGAGCAAACATATAGATGTCAGATTCCACTTCTTACGTGATCTGTGCAAGAATGATGTTATTGATGTTATCCATTGCAAGAGTGAAGATCAGATTGCAGATATAATGACAAAACCTCTCAAGTTAGCTGTGTTTGAGAAGCTTCGAAGCCTACTTGGAGTTTGTTCAAGAAAAGAGGCTGCTAGTGATGATGAAAAGCTGGGTTGTTGGAGTTACCTCTGTTATAAACTGAATGTCCTACATACATCAGTTTAAGGGAGGAAATGTTGGAATTTTCTGTTTTGAATAAGTCTAGTTGCAAGTCTTATTCATTTGGGATTTACTGCTATTGACCAAGTATTTAGAAGTCCTTGAAGTTTAAGTTGTTCAGTTGTAGCGGATAGGTTTGTTGTTATGTTATCTCCTAGTTTAAGTCAAAGTGGTTCGTCTGAACTACTATATATGTAACTGGAAGTTCATTAATAAAGTAATGAAGTTTTCAGTCATATTATTTATTCATTGTTCTGAAGATATTTTCTTAGATATTTCAACATGTACTTGTGGGAATGAGAAGGCTGATGATATATTTAACTAAGCATATGTCTTATCTACTGGCCGACAAGCAAGAACAAAAGGAAAAACATAAAATATCAATAGAACCACCCAATTGAAATGCAAAGAAAGATAATATCTGAGATAAACAAAATTAAGAACCACACAATTGAAATGAAGTACGTACGTTGAACTGGAATTTCCCCATTTTAAAGGAGTTGATGAAGATGAAAGTAAACCCAAGTGGAAGTAGCATTATAAGTTCGGAAAGTAATAACCGGAATATGAAATTCCTCGGCGATGTCAATAGCAAAAGACATGATCCCATCTGCAATTATACATGTAACTGGCTCTGGCTGCCCCTTTTCATTTTCCTCAACCATGAAATACTCTTTGAACTTTGTACTGCAGGCTGAAGTAATCCAATAGAGCAACTCCGCCACACCTGGACCGGTACGTAGATGTTCAGGTGGCAAACCGACGGCGAGGGACTTGAATTGGAAGCCGGGGTATATAGCGACTGTAGAAGGAGGATTGATCGATGAGGTTAAGGATATTGTTGTGATTTTGGTCGGTGTTTAGTAAGGTCACACTTAATCCGGCTTGGCAGAGAAGCTTTCCCAACATCAACATTGGTTTGATGTGTCCAACTGCTGGGAAAGGCAACATCAGTACGTGAGGAGCCTGAGGATTCTCCATCATATTCAATTTCTCTAGCTCTCGATTTCGATTTTATGAGTATGTTTCTTCGCTTGGAGATACTTTTTTGAGTCAAGTTAGTCTCACTCCTTTTATTATGCGACTCAAAATTTACTATGGCCTGTTTGTTTAGGAAACAATATATTTGAATGGCTCAATGCCTGAATTGGTAGGTCATTAAATACGTTTATTTTTAAAAAAAAATCGTCTGAATGTCTGAATCGGTAGATGATTGAGTTGAATGGCTAAGGGGTGCTTGATAAAAACTGAATGAATCTAAATCTGAATGAGTTGAATCTGAATCTGAATGAAAAAAATTATTTGACATGTCAAAAACATCTGAATGACAAAACTTTATTATTTTACCATTCTGACAAAAATCAAAATTATTATAAATTTATTTAATATTACTTAATATAATAGTTAATATTATTTTTTTAACTTCATTCAGATTCAGATTCAATTTTTATCAAACACTCCCTGTATCATCTTAAGTTTGGACGGTTAATAATCAAGCCACTTCATGCAGGTCATGTCTTGCATTATATGATCGGCGTTGATACTGTGCATTTGTCCTCAGTTTCAAAGTGTCTCTCCCACACATCTAAGTCTATGAATTGAATATGTGTTACGTTTCTGTGTTTGATGTATGTCTATTATGTTTGCATTGCTGATAAAATTTAGCCTCACAACTGTAAAGTATTATTCCCCGACAATTTCTCATAATTTTGTCTCCCTAACTTATGTGAGCTGCTCACTTGTTTATTTTATATATAGTACTTATCAAATTTTAATGTAGAAATAGATGTCATTACTCTTTAAGATTTTACCGTGATAGTAAACTAGTAAATAATGGTAATTTTAATTTATTTTAATTTTATTATAATAGTAATTTTAATTTATTTTAAGATTTTAAATGTATGCTGAGGGCTGAGGGCACCTACCAAACAAAGACAATTAATGCTGGTCGTGATAATATGCTTAATATTCCTTCAAAATCAATAATTTTTAATTATTAAAAATTCATACGAATGTAATAAAGCAATAATTTTTCTAGAGATTTTTTTCATAATTTTGTGTGTTACTGCTCCTTTTGATTTATGCTTATACCAATTTTTATTCCAAAATGATGAATAACAATTTTAACATTGAATTTTTTTCAAAACAGAAATTAAAGAAGGGCCAAATTTTCTTCCAAAATGATGAACACCAATATCAACATTCAATTTTTACAAAATAGGAATTAAAAAAAGGGCAAAAAATGGGACCAAGAAAGATCAGAGCAACAAGAAAGAGATAAATGAATGAAAATATGACAAAAACCTTAAATCCCTTATAGAGCTCCTCCCCCAACTCCTCTTCTGAATAGCTGAGACACCGATCTGATTCTTTCCATACTTGCATCCAATGCTTTCAGACTCAGACATATGTCCTGTTCTTGCGCTGAGTTGCTTCAAATCAGTCATTTGGTACTTAATTGTGGTGTATTGGAGAAAAAACTCCACAGAAGATTGTCACTAGAGTCGCGGTGATACTGAACAGATTCAGGTCCCCTTTGTGTCCCTCCACTTAAATTTTGACATATGTCCTTTTATTTAATTTTAGAATTAATTAGTGTTAAGTAAGTGTCAAAATTTAAGTGGAGAGACATAAGAGGACAGAAAATTTGAAGACAGAAGATCTGCTCTCTAGATCCGGATCTTAACTGATGGAGTAATCGATAATGGAGAAAGTGTGTTAAAATTTGAAATTTGTTTGTTTCAATTTTAGATATATGTTTAAATTTTACTTTTAATTTTATGACGGTTGTATGACCGAGCCGTCGTCGGGTCCGTCGTTAAAGGGGGTGAGCTCGGGTGAATTGAATAAAGGGTGAGCTTAAGATCCGGACCGTATTAAGATATTCCATAATTGGATAAAACAAAGGTGGTGTTTGATAAAATTAAGTGTTAAGATCTGAACACTTTAGACATCTGAATAATATAGAGCATCTGTCCAGAATTGTATCTGAATGAAAAAATGTTGTTTGATAATTAATTTTTCTAAAATGTCTGAATAACAGTATTTTACCATTTTAACCCTCTGAACAGTTTAAGCAAAACATGTTTGACTATCATAAAGGTCTGAATAGTATTTTAAATACATATTTATAATATTTTGACCACAATATGATGAAATAAAATATATCAAGTCCAATGAAAACATCAACATAGCATAATAATTCAACCATACAAATTAAATTAACTTCAAACTGTTGTTAAGAGTTGAAGTACAATTTATTTGCGTAGATTAATCATAAATTCTATGTCATAAAATTTGATCCTCAATATCGATACTACCTATATTAAACATAACAATTTTAAAATACTATAACAATTAATAAAAGAAAAAATTAATTGGAATGGTAAGAAAAGATTAAACCATTAACATAGAACTACAGTTTCCTTGTGAGATAAAGCCAAGAAAAAAAAAAGAAAGAACCAGTTTATTCATTCTAAAATAAAAGATCACTTATAAACCAGAGAAACTCTTGTATTAACATGTCAACATATAAGCACATCTATAAGAAAAGAAATTTGTCATTTAACCAAAAAGAAAAAATAATTTAGCAATCACAGTACATCTATAGTTAATACTACTAACATAAATAATGTTGCAAGTAAACTACAATTGACAGGCATTGACCTGCTTTGCTTGCTTACAGATTCCTTAAGTGTGATTTATAATAAAATGCTTCTTGCTAGTGCATCTCAAGCTTTAATTTCTGAAATCTCAAGGTCATCAGATTCCATAACTAATTGACAGATAGCCTCTTTATTTTGATATTGACCAGAAAGTCAAGCCCATATAAGAATAGAAAGCAATCAAACATTCTAATTTGTAGCTTATTTATCTTCAGCATGAACCAAGGTAATAATTACTTACAGTAATAAAAATTTGTGTTGAGCAAAAACTGCAAACACACATCAATTCAAACCAAATTTTCCCCAAAATAATATAGAACTACAATAAATTAAAATATTAAATACACAAAACAACCCCCAGTTGTAAGACCCCAACTTATTAATGAATAAAATCAAATTTTCTCTAAATATTATTGTGAATAATAAGGGGTTAATTTGATATAATACTTTGGTTATGGGTGAAATGTGCAAATTTTGCAAAATAAGCAAGTGGTTATAAAATATTTATTTTTGGTCGGTGAATATTCGGTTGGTCGTGGAATATTCTTGCTGTCGGGGAATATTCGTACGACGACGCAGCCTTGTGTGGGCCCCATAACGGAAAGCGATTGGATGAAGAAAACGACAAGTATAAGTTGTTTATAAATAACGGCGTAGTTGTTACCGTTAATACTGTTGGAATACCCGGTGGTTAAAATACAGTAGCACACGGTATTGCACCAATTATTGATTCTTACGTAAGAAGGCACTACTCAATAATTGTTACAGTAGTTATTATTCAATATTTTATTTTATTGATTCAATAATTGCTGCGCTGATATTTTATATTATTGTTGTTTCAATAATTGTTGCTGCACAGTATTTTCATTTATCAGATCAATAATTCATATTATTTGAATAATATTATTAGATAACATTATTGGCAATGTCTAGAAAGTTCTGTCTAAGGAGAGGTTTGGTCATCTAATTGCGCGCCAGTAAGGAGAAATCCTTATTGGAAAGCCCCCTCTTTCCTGGGAACGGCCTGGTTGTCATAAATGTGATTCTGTAATATTATTTGTGAATAATTAATTATTGATTCATATGATAAGAAAATATTTATTTTATGTGGATATAAATGAGGAATATATTTTTGTGGTTAAAAATGAAGGAGTTAATGTTGAGATTTTTATCCGTATTTTTGTCAGAATGGAGGTATTAAAAATCAGGATTTTTGAGATATTTTGCGGGGGTTATAATTTTTAATCCGACCGTTGGATCGTGGTAATTTTTGGATATGTTATACATATATAAGTTGAGTATATGTCCACAAATTTTGAACCGTTAAAAATGAACGTATGATTTATTACGAATTTTACATGATGACTGGTTCAGAAATTGTTAAATTTTCGGAGTTTATCATTTTGGTGGAAAATTCTAGAATTGGTGGGCCCCACTTGTGGTTGGTGAAGAAATGTGCTGAATTATATTTCAAATGTGGTAGGTGGGAATAGTAGCAGGTAAAGCCATCAGGTTGCAGGTCAAACCTACCAAAATTTTCCTATAAATAGAGGGCTAAGTTAGAATTGAAAATCACACCAGAAACAAGTTTTCTCTCTTTCTCTCTCTAGATTATTGAGTGTATTTTGTGAGTATTTAGATACTTTGAGAGTTTCTGTAAGACCCCAACTTATTAATGAATAAAATCAAATTTTTTCTAAATATTATTGTGAATAATAAGGGGGTTAATTTGATATAATACTTTGGTTATGGGTGAAATGTGCAAATTTTGCAAAATAAGCAAGTAGTTATAAAATATTTATTTTTGGTCGGTGAATATTCGGTTGGTCGTGGAATATTCTTGCTGTCGGGGAATATTCGTACGACGACGCAGCCTTGTGTGGGCCCCATGACGGAAAGCGATTGGATGAAGAAAACGACAAGTATAAGTTGTTTATTAATAATGGCGTAGTTGTTACCGTTAACACTGTTTAAATACCCGGTGGTTAAAAATACAGTAATAACGCGTGGTTGCATAGTAGCACACGGATTGCACAGTATAGTTGAATTATTGATTCGTACGTAAGAAGGCACTACTCAATAATTGTTACAGTGATTACTGTTCAATATTTTATTTTATTGGTTCAATAATTGCTGCATTGATATTTTATATTATTGTTGTTTCAATAATTATTGCTGCACAGTATTTTCATTTATCAGATCAATAATTCATATTATTTGAATAATATTATTAGATAACATTATTGGCAATGTCTAGAAAGTTCTGTCTAAGGAGAGGTTTGGTCATCTAATTGCGCGCCAGTAAGGAGAAATCCTTATTGGAAAGCCCCCTCTTTCCTGGGAACGTCCTGGTTGTCATAAATGTGATTCTGTAATATTATTTATGAATAATTAATTATTGATTCATATGATAAGGAAATATTTATTTTATGTGGATATAAATGAGGGATATATTTTTGTGGTTAAAAATGAAGGAGTTAATGTTGAGGTTTTTATCCATATTTTTGTCGGAATGGAGGTATTAAAAATCAGGATTTTTGAGATATTTTGCGGGGGTTATAATTTTTAATCCGACCGTTGGATCGTGGTAATTTTTGGATATGTTATACATATATAAGTTGAGTATATGCCCACAAATTTTGAACCGTTAAAAATGAACGTATGATTTATTATGAATTTTACAAGATGACTGGTTCAGAAATTGTTGAATTTTCGGAGTTTATCATTTTGATGGAAAATTCTAGAATTGGTGGGCCCCACTTGTGGTTGGTGAAGAAATGTGCTGAATTATATTTCAAATGTGGTAGGTGGGAATAGTAGCAGGTAAAGCCATCAGGTTGCAGGTCAAACCTACCAAAATTTTCCTATAAATAGAGGGCTAAGTTAGAATTGAAAATTACACCAGAAACAAGTTTTCTCTCTTTCTCTCTCTAGATTATTGAGTGTATTTTGTGAGTATTTAGATACTTTGAGAGTTTCTATTCATCAGAGCAAGTTTCTTTCAGCCTTATACCGGTATTCCGACCAGAAGTACTGATATTTTGAGGTAAGGGATATTATTTTCTTCTTAATGATATTATTTTCTTCAATATCATTATGCTGAAATATTGATATGAGTTTTTATCAAATTTGGAACTTTTTGTGTCGGGGGTTACTATTCATGTATACGGCACTATTCACGTATACAGCACTATTCACGAATACGGCACTATTCACGTATACGGCACTATTCACCAAAAAATAAAATTTTTCCTTTTTGTCCAAGATGTCTATTATGGTTACTATCTTTGATTGTATCCATGTTTTGATCTTTATTTTTGAATTCTGCTTCACAATTGATTATTATGAAGTATTATTGATCTTGGATAAACTGTTATACGAATCCCTACTATTTATCCTTCTGTCTCATTGGATTCGTTCTCTTTAAGATATTTTTCATCATCCACAGTCCTAAATGATGATATTACTGAATATCTTTGGCCTGTAGTGCAAAGATGTATAATTACTTGATGAATATCTTTGGCCTGTAGTGCAAAGATAAACAGGTGTTGAGATGAACATGACCGACTGATGATACAAATGAATATCTTTGGCCTGTAGTGCAAAGATGAATATTTGGTTAAAGATGATTATTAATTGATGTTACAGGGATAAAATATTGATGATGGACTTTTAAATCTTAGAAGATAGTAGAATTCTTTCTCTACTTGACTCTTCTAATGGTTTGTTGTTTCCGCTGCAGTTGTTGATCTAAAACTTGTTGTCGATTATATTTTATCAGATTTTTCCCTGTTGAAGACTAACGATAATTTGTTGTATATTATCTTAGTCATAATATTCTTTACTGGGCTAGTTGAGCTCACCATTTTCCTTTTTGTTCCATTTTTCTTCTCAGGAGGTGAGAACATAGCAGGATCTAGTCGGGGTATGGAGTGATGGTTCTAGAAAGATGTATTAGCAGTCCTCACTATTTCTGTAATATAGTGTTTGAATAATTGTAATAAGGATTTATTTGAGTGTGGATATTGTCTAGAAGACAATATTTGTATTTAAACTCACAGTATGTGTTGTCGTATTTTGCACGACAATTGTATTATTGAAGTTGTAGTTTGCTTTCTGTACCATGTATTTGGCGACTTAGAATGGGTGTTGTATACCTATTCTGGGGACGTCACAGTTGGTATCAGAGCTTAGGGATATGATCCCTGGCTGAGATGTGAGACAAGAACTAGGAGGGGAGAGACGGGGAATTCCTTCGCTAGTATGACCTGACTAAGTTTATTTGGTGTTTATTTGGTCGGTCAGAGTATAGGGATAATATATGACATGACTATTAACCCTTGTTTTATGGCAGTATTTAAGAATGGCAGCTGAGAACGTTAATAATGGAGTAAATCAGACCGTGGAGACACCTTTGATCACTACCCAAGGGAACGTGCAACAGGAAGGCAATATTCCTCCTGTAAACAACGTTACCGAGCAAACGATGAATGATGGAATGTTTAGGAGCTTTTTGCAGTTCATGCAAAATCAGACGAGGGAGACTCGTGTGCAGAATACGGGTGGAAATGATAACAACGCGCGGTTTGTCACAGCTAAGCAGTTCAAAGAATTGGGACCACCAGAATTTAAGGGAAAGCCGGATCCGATCATGGCGGAAACGTGGGTCAAGCAAATTACCAAGATATTTGATGTCTTGAGATGCACGGAGGAACAGAAGGTTCCATTCGCCACATTTATTGTGAAACCCCAGATTTTATGAATAAATATTTAATTTTTCTCGAAATAATTTTTTTTATATTAATGTGTGGATTTGATATAATAGTTATGGGTAGTATTTATAAATTTTGCAAAGTATGCAAGTTGTCATATTATATTCGATTGGTCGGAGAATATTCTTTTTGTCGGGGAATATCCGTACGACGGTACAATTATTGGTGGACCCCACAACGGAATTATTGTCGGATTGAGAAAACGACAAAAATACTTTATGAAAATAACGGCGGAAGTTTTACCGTTGATACTGTTGAACTACTCGGTAGTAAAAGTACAGTAATACGTGTGGTTGCATAGTAGCACACGGTATTAATTATTAATGCTTATGTGAGAAGTCACTCAGTTTGATTCCATTATTGTCAGTTAATAATATGAATTATTTAGCGATAATGACGTTTTGTTTTATTCGTATTATTAACGTAATAAAACAGAAACATCTTTTTATATAAAACAGAATACTTTATTAAAGTTATTCTATAAATAGAATATATTATATTTTATTTAAAAGATTTTTCTTTAAATATGGACCATCAGATTAAAGTAATCAATCTGGACCGTTCATGGATTAGTTACTATGCATTCCATTTTCCTATAAATAGAAGCTCATTCCTTCATTATTTTCTTACGAATTCACTGAACTCTAGAGAGAGAAACTATAGAGAGAGACTATATAGAGATAGAAGAAAAGTTTTTTGCTACTTCACTACTCTTATATCCAGTTCTTTTACGGTAAGAAGTGTTATTCTTTATTATTCATGAAGAGAACTGTTGTTATTCCATTTATTATTATTCTGTTGGAATAACCTGTATACGCGGTCTACCCTATACTTGGTGACATTCTTCTATTATTCTGTTGGAACATCCTGTCTGTGTGTTTTACACCGGACCTGGTTCCATTTTTATTATTATTCTGTTGGAACATCCTGTCTGTGTGTTTTACACCGGACCTGGTTCCGTTTATTATTCTGTTGGAACATCCTGTCTGTGTGTTTTACACCGGACCTGGTTCCGTTTTTATTATTATTCTGTTGGAACATCCTGTCTGTGTGTTTTACACCGGACCTGGTTCCATTATTATTCTGTCGGAATATCCTGTCTGTGCGTTTACGCCGGACCTGGTTCCATTATTTATTATTCTGTTGGAATAACCTGTCTGTGCGGTCTATCGCATGCATGGTGATTTCTTTTGTTATTCCATTCTTTATTGTACTCAGTTGGTTAAGTTTTGACTTCTATACTCCATGAAATTTGTGGAATATCCTTGATAGTTGCGTTTCATCCAGTATCTTTTCAAGAAAATATCCTTCTAAGCGTTCTTGAATTTTACTCCACAATGCAGTATCATGTTGACAATTTGGACGTTGTTAATTCCTGGATAAATTAATTCTTGAACTTGTTTTATTGAATTCTTATATCATTGTCATCATCCTCATGTTTATAAAATGTTGAAAGTCATCTGTGGCATGTAGTGCATAGATGGACTTGGTATGATTATGACCAGGGATTATTCGGTATAATCATGACCGTAATGTTACAAATGATGTGGTAAAAGTCCTCATTGGCCCGTAGTGCATTGATGGACAGTTGTTGGCATGATCATGACCATTAATGAATACACGAATATCCTTGGCCGTAGTGCAGGGGTGATTCGATGATGTGGATTATTTTATTAAGCTGAGTCTCAGCGATCACAGTGTTGAAAAACCTTTTAAATCATAAAAGATAGTAGAGTTTATTTTCTACTTGACTCTTTTAATGGATTGCTTGTTCCGCTGCAGTTAAACTTGATGTCTATTATATTTTATCAGTTTAACATTGTTGAAGGCTAATGATAATTTATTCTGCATTATCTTAGTCATAATATTTCTTACTGGGCTAGTTGAGCTCACCCTTTCTTTCACTGTTCTCTTCAGGAAATGAGAACGTAGCTGGGACAAGTCGGGGTACGGAGTGATGTTCCGAATGATAGTATTAGTTAGTAGTCCTCACTATTCTATGTAATGGTGTGTTAATAAATGTAATGAGGACTCCTTTTGAGTATGAATACTCTCTAGAAGATAATATTTGTATTCAAACTCACAGTTTATGTTTTGTCGTATTGTACACGACAGATGTATTAATCAGTTGTATTTGTATTCTGTACTATGTATCTGACGACCCAAGATGGGTGATGTATACCTAATTTTGGGGGCGTCACATTTGGTATCAAAGCTTAGGGATATGATCCCTGGCTAAGATGTGAGAATAGAACTAGGAGGGGAGAGACGGGGAATTCCTTCGCTAGTATGGCATACCTAAGTTTATTTGCATGGTATTTAATTGGTCGGTCATAATATAAGGATAATATATAACATATCAATTAATTTTTATTTTGTGGCAGTATCTGAAAATGGCATCCGAGAATGTTGAGAATAGCAATGGAGCACAGACGACTGTTGATTCACCACACATCAATAATCATGATAATGTGCATCAGGAAGGTGTCAATCCTCATGCAAACAACAACACTGACCAAATGATGAATGATCAAATGTTCAGAGGCTTTATGCAATTCATGCAACAACAGGTGAAAGCGGCTCCTGTCCACAACGTAGGTGGAAATACTGGAAACTCTCAGGCGGTCACCGCTAAACAGTTTAAGGAGCTGGGACCACCGGAGTTTAAGGGAGAACCCAAACCACTTGTAGCTGAAACATGGATAAAGCAGATCACCAAGATATTTGATGTCTTGGGTTGCTCCGAGGAGCAAAAGGTTCCCTTTGCCGCCTTTATGTTGCGAGGAGAGGCAGATTACTGGTGGGAATCGATAAAGCGTACTCAACCTGCCGCACTAAAGATGTCCTGGGAGAAGTTCCAAGAGCTGTTTAACGACAAATATTTTCCCGAGAGTATTCGTCACATGAAGGAGGTGGAGTTCATCAAATTGGAGCAGAATAATATGACTGTGTCGCAGTACGAGGCAAAATTTGCGGAGTTATCCCGGTTTGCGTCCCACCTGGTGGATAATGAAGAAAGAATGACGCGGATGTTTTTAAGAGGTTTGAAGCCGGAGATACGTCAACATCTTGTTTCTCATAAATTGTGTTTGTATTCAGATGTTGTAAATAGGGCTCAGTTGGTGGAGCGCGATAACGAGACAACGCAGCCAAAAGAGAGCAGCCGGCAAAATGATAATACTAGTGAAAGCAGTCATCGAAGCGGTGACAACAAGCGTGGAGGGAATCAACAGGCCAGAAATGGTAACCACTTCGGTGGTAATCAGGGCCAAAATAATAAGAATGGGCATTTCAAGAAGAGGAGATTCAACAATGATGGAAAGACGTTAGCACCAGCACCTGTCGTTAAGGAAGGAGAACGATCACCTATCATATGTTTCAAATGCGGAGGGGAGGGGCACATCAGTCCAAACTGCGCGATGCCGTCCAAAGCATGTTATAATTGTGGAAGAGAAGGTCATTTAGCCCGATTTTGTCGTTCACCGAAGACAAGTTCAGATAGGATGGAGGCACCAAAGACCGTCCCAGAAAAGCCAAAGCCAGTAGTTTAAGAGAGAGTATTTTTTTTTCGTGACGAGGAACCTGAATAAAATTATCACGGGTATGTTAGTCATAAACTCTTGCGAAGTCTATACCGTGTTAGATACCGGTTCTACTCACTCTTTTATTTCACCTAGTTGTGTTAAATGTTTGAAGTTAACTCCGGAGAACTTAGACTTTGATATGTCTATTTAAACTCAGTTGGGAGAAACCTTCGTTACCTCTACTATTTATAAATCTTGTTCAAATCAACACTTTCACGTTACCTGTCGATCTTATCTCTTTGAAAATACTTGCCTTTGATGTGATTTTTTTGAAACGATTGGTTCACTACTCATCATGCTTCTCGTAAGGTTGTTAGCTTTCATATTCCTAACCAACCTGTTATGCAAATTCAAAGTAACCAAACCACTAAAGTCAATCATTGTCATATCAAGCCATAAGTAAAAATCCCCGTTCCTTTCGCTGTTGACTTCCTGGTGTGGAATGCACCAAAGCTAGACTTTTCGTAGGAGACGTTGTAAATGATGATGGCAAGTTGATAGGTATCAATGTGACGTGTTATCCAAGTCTTGGATGAGGGTCACAGTTTTGAACGATATTTCTATTGTTAATAAATTTCTTGACGTATTCTTGAAGACTTCTTAGCCTACCCCAGAGCGTAAAATTGAATTTTGTATTGACCCCAGTACAAAACCTATTTCTTAAACCCTCAAATATTTCTTCAACTAAAACGAACGTATTATGCGCCAAAGACGTTGGCTCGAGCTGTTGAAGATTACGATCGTACCATTCAATAACATCGTGGAAAAGTGAACGTGGTAGCTGACGCGTTGTGTAGAAGATCGTATACGGTTACAAGTGTGAATATTCGAACCCACGTGAAGATAACGAATATACGATTAAAATCGACTTTAATCGATAAAGTTAAAGCCGCTCAAGCTACATACTAAGAGCTGATAAATGTGAAGAAGAAGGTTCAAGAGGGCGTTATTCTAGAAGCAAGAATCGACGAAGAGAGGAAATCTCAACTCTCGATTTAATTGGCCCATTTGAAATCCTCGATGAAGTAGGAACTGTGGCCTATAGACTCGTTTTACCGCCAAGTATGTTGCGTGTTCAGAATATTTTTTTTTACGTATCGATGTTACGTAAATATGTGGACGACCCGAACCGCATTATTAATTTAGAACCGGACGAAATAGCGAAAGATTTAACGTATGAGGAGATACGTGTTAACATCTTGGATAAGAAGGATCATATTCGATGCTTAAAGGTTATACCTCAAGAGTTAGAATTTGAAGTGAAGTCAAGGTATCCTCACATGTTCGGCATACCAAGTACGTACGTAAATTTCGAGGGCGAAATTCTATAAGGAGGGGAGATTGTGAAACCCCAGATTTTATGAATAAATATTTAATTTTTCTCGAAATAATTTTTTTTATATTAATGTGTGGATTTGATATAATAGTTATGGGTAGTATTAATAAATTTTGCAAAGTATGCAAGTTGTCATATTATATTCGATTGGTCGGAGAATATTCTTTTTGTCGGGGAATATCCGTACGACGGTACAATTATTGGTGGACCCCACAACAGAATTATTGTCGGATTGAGAAAACGACAAAAATACTTTATGAAAATAACGGCGGAAGTTTTACCGTTGATACTGTTGAACTACTCGGTAGTAAAAGTACAGTAATACGTGTGGTTGCATAGTAGCACACGGTATTAATTATTAATGCTTATGTGAGAAGTCACTCAGTTTGATTCCATTATTGTCAGTTAATAATATGAATTATTTAGCGATAATGACGTTTTGTTTTATTCGTATTATTAACGTAATAAAACAGAAACATCTTTTTATATAAAACAGAATACTTTATTAAAGTTATTCTATAAATAGAATATATTATATTTTATTTAAAAGATTTTTCTTTAAATATGGACTATCAGATTAAAGTAATCAATCTGGACCGTTCATGGATTAGTTACTATGCATTCCATTTTCCTATAAATAGAAGCTCATTCCTTCATTATTTTCTTACGAATTCACTGAACTCTAGAGAGAGAAACTATAGAGAGAGACTATATAGAGATAGAAGAAAAGTTTTTTGCTACTTCACTACTCTTATATCCAGTTCTTTTACGGTAAGAAGTGTTATTCTTTCTTATTCATGAAGAGAACTGTTGTTATTCCATTTATTATTATTCTGTTGGAATAACCTGTATACGCGGTCTACCCTATACTTGGTGACATTCTTCTATTATTCTGTTGGAACATCCTGTCTGTGTGTTTTACACCGGACCTGGTTCCATTTTTATTATTATTCTGTTGGAACATCCTGTCTGTGTGTTTTACACCGGACCTGGTTCCGTTTATTATTCTGTTGGAACATCCTGTCTGTGTGTTTTACACCGGACCTGGTTCCGTTTTTATTATTATTCTGTTGGAACATCCTGTCTGTGTGTTTTACACCGGACCTGGTTCCATTATTATTCTGTCGGAATATCCTGTCTGTGCGTTTACGCCGGACCTGGTTCCATTATTTATTATTCTGTTGGAATAACCTGTCTGTGCGGTCTATCGCATGCATGGTGATTTCTTTTGTTATTCCATTCTTTATTGTACTCAGTTGGTTAAGTTTTGACTTCTATACTCCATGAAATTTGTGGAATATCCTTGATAGTTGCGTTTCATCCAGTATCTTTTCAAGAAAATATCCTTCTAAGCGTTCTTGAATTTTACTCCACAATGCAGTATCATGTTGACAATTTGGACGTTGTTAATTCCTGGATAAATTAATTCTTGAACTTGTTTTATTGAATTCTTATATCATTGTCATCATCCTCATGTTTATAAAATGTTGAAAGTCATCTGTGGCATGTAGTGCATAGATGGACTTGGTATGATTATGACCAGGGATTATTCGGTATAATCATGACCGTAATGTTACAAATGATGTGGTAAAAGTCCTCATTGGCCCGTAGTGCATTGATGGACAGTTGTTGGCATGATCATGACCATTAATGAATACACGAATATCCTTGGCCGTAGTGCAGGGGTGATTCGATGATGTGGATTATTTTATTAAGCTGAGTCTCAGCGATCACAGTGTTGAAAAACCTTTTAAATCATAAAAGATAGTAGAGTTTATTTTCTACTTGACTCTTTTAATGGAATTGCTTGTTCCGCTGCAGTTAAACTTGATGTCTATTATATTTTATCAGTTTAACATTGTTGAAGGCTAATGATAATTTATTCTGCATTATCTTAGTCATAATATTTCTTACTGGGCTAGTTGAGCTCACCCTTTCTTTCACTGTTCTCTTCAGGAAATGAGAACGTAGCTGGGACAAGTCGGGGTACGGAGTGATGGTCCGAATGATAGTATTAGTTAGTAGTCCTCACTATTCTATGTAATGGTGTGTTAATAAATGTAATGAGGACTCCTTTTGAGTATGAATACTCTCTAGAAGATAATATTTGTATTCAAACTCACAGTTTATGTTTTGTCGTATTGTACACGACAGATGTATTAATCAGTTGTATTTGTATTCTGTACTATGTATCTGACGACCCAAGATGGGTGATGTATACCTAATTTTGGGGGCGTCACATTTATGTTCCGCGGTGAGGCAGACTACTGGTGGGAGTCTGTGAAGCGTACCCAGCCTGACGCACTCAACATGTCCTGGGAAACATTTCAAAAACTGTTCAATGACAAGTACTTTCCTGAAAGTATTCGTCATATGAAGGAGGTTGAGTTTATTAGACTGGAACAAAACAACATGACGGTGTCCCAGTACGAGGCGAAGTTTGCAGAGTTATCCAGGTTTGCACCTCATTTGGTCGAAAATGAGGAACGAATGACGCGGATGTTTCTGAGAGGTTTAAAACCTGAGATTCGTCAATACCTTATCTCTCATAAATTTTCTCTGTATTCAGACGTTGTCAACAGGGCCCAATTATTAGAGAGAGATAATGAGTATACTCAACCGAGGGACCACAACCAGGGTCATACCGGTGACAGCAATCATCAGAGCGATGATAACCAACGAGGAGGGAAAAATACGAACAAAGGCGGTAACCACTCGGGTGGTCATCGTGGCCATGATAATAGGAGAGGTGAGTCAAGTGGAAATTTCAGAAAGAGGAGATTCAACAATGACGGGAAGACATCAGCACCAGCACCAGCACCAACAACAAATTTTAGGGGAGGAGAACGACCGCCAGTTAGATGTTACAAATGCGGGAAAGAGGGACATATCAGCCCAAACTGTCCACAACAATCCAAGGTGTGTTACAACTGTGGGAAGGAAGGCCACATCGCTCGAGATTGTACTATAGCGAAACCAAGTTCAGCGGGAGTGGTGATTCCAAGGGCTGTCCCGGATAAGGCGAAATCAGCGGTTCCTGGAAGAGCGTTTGTCGTAACTGGCCAAAACGCGAGAAACCCGAACGAGGTGATCACGGGTAAGCTAATCTTGAATTCTTGCGAAGTTTATACTTTACTAGATACCGGTTCTACCCATTCTTTTATCTCTCCTGCTTGTGCTCAACGTTTAAACTTGACTCCGGAGAAATTGGACTTTAACTTATCTGTTGAAACTCCGTTGGGTGAAACCTTCGTTACATCTACAGTTTATAAATCTTGCATGATCCAAGTTGGCACTATCACATTACCTGTTGATCTTATCTCTTTAAAGATACTTGCTTTTGATGTGATTTTAGGAATTGATTGGTTAACCACTCATCATGCTAAAATTGATTGTTTTCGTAAGGTTGTTAGTTTTCATATTCCTAACCAACCTGTCATACGAATTCAAACTACTAAACCACTAAAATCAGTCACTGTCATATCAAGCCACAAAGCTATTCGTTTATTGAAAAACGGATGTCAAGCTTTCTTAGCCCATGTTATGGATTTGAACAAAGACAAGTCAGATTTGAATAATATTTCTATTGTTAGAGAATTTTCCGATGTATTTCCTGAAGAACTTCCCGGTCTACCCCCGGAACGAGAAATTGAATTCTTTATTG
Organism: Panax notoginseng; assembly: GCA_016801055.1. Classification (NCBI taxonomy): domain Eukaryota; kingdom Viridiplantae; phylum Streptophyta; class Magnoliopsida; order Apiales; family Araliaceae; genus Panax; species Panax notoginseng. The sequence goes on along the minus strand of CM029015.1, from coordinate 8,040,933 downwards.
ACCTTGAACCTGGTACAAAGCCCATTTCTAAAACCCCATATCGAATGGCTCCTATTGAACTTCAGGAGTTAAAAGTCCAACTACAGGAGTTGTTGGACATCGGTTTTATTCGTCCTAGTACGTCTCCTTGGGGTGCTCCTGTTTTATTCGTAAAGAAGAAAGACGGGAGTATGCGACTTTGTATTGACTATCGAGAATTGAACCATGTCACCATCAAGAATAGGTATCCGCTACCTCGCATTGATGACCTGTTTGACCAATTGCAAGGAGCACAATTCTTTTCAAAGATCGATCTTCGTTCTGGATATCATCAGCTGAAGATTAAAACTGAGGATATTCCAAAGACTGCCTTCAGAACTCGGTACGGGCATTATGAATTCTTAGTAATGTCTTTTGGATTGACTAATGCTCCTGCTGCCTTCATGGATATGATGAACCGTGTATTCAAAGAATATTTGGATCAGTTCGTTGTTGTCTTTATTGATGACATCCTCATCTATTCCAAAAGCCGTGAAGATCATGAGCGCCATTTGAAGCTGGTACTGCAAAGGCTTCGTGAAAACAAGCTATATGCCAAACTGAAGAAATGCGAGTTCTGGCTTGAGGAAGTAGCATTCCTTGGGCACGTGGTGTCAAAACATGGAGTATCTGTCGACCCGGCGAAGATTGAAGCCATACAAAGTTGGGAGCAACCGAAGTCGGTAACCGAAGTACGTAGCTTTCTGGGCTTAGCTGGTTATTATCGGAGATTTGTGGAAGGATTTTCTCGAATCGCTACTCCGTTAACTCAGCTGACTCGGAAAGATACAAAATTCGTATGGAGTGAGGAATGCGAGAAGAGTTTCCAAGAACTCAAGAGGAGACTCATTTCGGCACCTGTTTTGACAATACCATCTGGTTCGGATGGATTTGTTATCTACAGCGATGCTTCAGGCAAAGGGTTAGGATGTGTTCTCATGCAACATGGGAAAGTCATAGCCTATGCCTCACGACAACTCAAAGAATATGAGAGGAATTATCCTACTCATGATTTGGAGTTGGCAGCAGTCGTTTTTGCGTTGAAGATCTGGAGACACTACCTGTATGGGGAGAAAGTGGAGATCTATACAGATCATAAAAGCCTCAAATATTTCTTCACCCAAAAGGAACTCAACATGCGGCAACGACGTTGGCTTGAGCTGTTGAAAGATTACGATCATACCATCCAATACCATCCTGGAAAAGCAAACGTAGTAGCTGACGCATTGAGTAGAAGATCATATGCGGGTACGAGTGCAATATTTTTAACACAAAGGCCCATTTTGTATGACTTGCAAAGGATGGAGATAGAGATGAAGGCTCCAAGTACCCACATGATGATATCAAATATACGAGTAAAACCGACTTTAATCGATAAAGTTAAAGCTGCTCAAGCTACGGATATAGAGCTGATGCGTATGAAGAAGAAAGTGCAAGAAGGTGCTATTCCAGAAGCAAGAATCGATGAAGAAGGAATACTTCGAGTCAACTCCAGACTTTGTGTTCCTAACGATTTTGACTTGAAGCATAGAATAATGATGGAGGCACACAACACACCGTTTGCAATCCATCCTGGGAGTACCAAAATGTATCACGATCTTCGACATACATTTTGGTGGAGCAATATGAAAAGAGAGATCGCGGAGTTTATCTCGAGGTGTTTAACTTGTCAACGTGTAAAGGCGGAGCATCAAGTGCCAAAGGGTCCATTGCAACCACTTGAGATCCCGAAATGGAAGTGGGAACACATTACTATGGATTTTGTTACAGGTCTTCCCAAGGTTTCTCAAGGCATAGATGCGATTTGGGTTATTGTTGATAGATTAACCAAGTCCGCTCATTTCTTGCCGATACGTGAGACTTATTCCCTTGAACGTCTTGCTAGTATGTATGTGAACGAGATTGTGAGATTGCATGGCATGCCAGTATCCATAGTTTCGGATCGTGACCCAAGATTCACTTCACGATTTTGGGTTAGCTTGCAGAAAGCTATGGGCACGGATTTACGATTCAGTTCAGCATACCATCCTCAAACGGACGGACAATCAGAGAGGACTATTCAAACTCTTAAAGATCTATTAAGACTTTGTGTCTTAGATCTCAAAGGGAGTTGGGATAAGTACCTACCATTGGTAGAATTCTCCTACAACAACAGTTATCAGGCGAGCATAGGTATGGCTCCATTTGAGGCGTTGTATGGAAGAAAATGTCGTTCTCCAGTATGCTGGGACGAGGTGGGTGAAGCAACATTGTTGGGACCAGAATTGGTACGCATTACTACAGAGAAGATCCAAACGATTCGACAACGTATACAAACGGCACAGGATCGACAAAAGAGTTATGCGGATCTTCATCGGAAGGACGTGGAATTTAATATTGGGGATCATGTATTGTTACGTGTTGCACCATGGAAGGGAGTTACAAGATTTGGGAAGAGAGGAAAGCTCAATCCAAGATTTGTTGGTCCATTTGAGATTCTTGAGCGAATAGGAAATGTGGCATATAGACTCGCATTACCTCCAAGCATGTCTCGTGTTCATAATGTTTTTCACATATCTATGCTTCGTAAATATGTTAAAGACCCGAACCACATTATTGAGTTAGAACCAGACGAGATAGCTGAAGATTTAACGTACGAGGAGGTACCTGTTAAGATCTTGGATAGGAAAGAGCATGTCCTACGCACGAAGGTTATACCACAAGTTAAGGTTTTTTGGAGAAACCATGCTATTGAAGAAATGACCTGGGAGTTGGAATCAGAAATGAAAGCGAGGTATCCTCACCTTTTCGAAACATCAGGTGCGTACGTCAATTTCGAGGACGAAATTTCATAAGGAGGGGAGGTTGTAAGACCCCAACTTATTAATGAATAAAATCAAATTTTTTCTAAATATTATTGTGAATAATAAGGGGGTTAATTTGATATAATACTTTGGTTATGGGTGAAATGTGCAAATTTTGCAAAATAAGCAAGTAGTTATAAAATATTTATTTTTGGTCGGTGAATATTCGGTTGGTCGTGGAATATTCTTGCTGTCGGGGAATATTCGTACGACGACGCAGCCTTGTGTGGGCCCCATGACGGAAAGCGATTGGATGAAGAAAACGACAAGTATAAGTTGTTTATTAATAATGGCGTAGTTGTTACCGTTAACACTGTTTAAATACCCGGTGGTTAAAAATACAGTAATAACGCGTGGTTGCATAGTAGCACACGGATTGCACAGTATAGTTGAATTATTGATTCGTACGTAAGAAGGCACTACTCAATAATTGTTACAGTGATTACTGTTCAATATTTTATTTTATTGGTTCAATAATTGCTGCATTGATATTTTATATTATTGTTGTTTCAATAATTATTGCTGCACAGTATTTTCATTTATCAGATCAATAATTCATATTATTTGAATAATATTATTAGATAACATTATTGGCAATGTCTAGAAAGTTCTGTCTAAGGAGAGGTTTGGTCATCTAATTGCGCGCCAGTAAGGAGAAATCCTTATTGGAAAGCCCCCTCTTTCCTGGGAACGGCCTGGTTGTCATAAATGTGATTCTGTAATATTATTTATGAATAATTAATTATTGATTCATATGATAAGGAAATATTTATTTTATGTGGATATAAATGAGGGATATATTTTTGTGGTTAAAAATGAAGGAGTTAATGTTGAGGTTTTTATCCATATTTTTGTCGGAATGGAGGTATTAAAAATCAGGATTTTTGAGATATTTTGCGGGGGTTATAATTTTTAATCCGACCGTTGGATCGTGGTAATTTTTGGATATGTTATACATATATAAGTTGAGTATATGCCCACAAATTTTGAACCGTTAAAAATGAACGTATGATTTATTATGAATTTTACAAGATGACTGGTTCAGAAATTGTTGAATTTTCGGAGTTTATCATTTTGATGGAAAATTCTAGAATTGGTGGGCCCCACTTGTGGTTGGTGAAGAAATGTGCTGAATTATATTTCAAATGTGGTAGGTGGGAATAGTAGCAGGTAAAGCCATCAGGTTGCAGGTCAAACCTACCAAAATTTTCCTATAAATAGAGGGCTAAGTTAGAATTGAAAATTACACCAGAAACAAGTTTTCTCTCTTTCTCTCTCTAGATTATTGAGTGTATTTTGTGAGTATTTAGATACTTTGAGAGTTTCTATTCATCAGAGCAAGTTTCTTTCAGCCTTATACCGGTATTCCGACCAGAAGTACTGATATTTTGAGGTAAGGGATATTATTTTCTTCTTAATGATATTATTTTCTTCAATATCATTATGCTGAAATATTGATATGAGTTTTTATCAAATTTGAAACTTTTTGTGTCGGGGGTTACTATTCATGTATACGGCACTATTCACGTATACAGCACTATTCACGAATACGGCACTATTCACGTATACGGCACTATTCACCGAAAAATAAAATTTTTCCTTTTTGTCCAAGATGTCTATTATGGTTACTATCTTTGATTGTATCCATGTTTTGATCTTTATTTTTGAATTCTGCTTCACAATTGATTATTATGAAGTATTATTGATCTTGGATAAACTGTTATACGAATCCCTACTATTTATCCTTCTGTCTCATTGGATTCGTTCTCTTTAAGATATTTTTCATCATCCACAGTCCTAAATGATGATATTACTGAATATCTTTGGCCTGTAGTGCAAAGATGTATAATTACTTGATGAATATCTTTGGCCTGTAGTGCAAAGATGAACAGGTGTTGAGATGAACATGACCGACTGATGATACAAATGAATATCTTTGGCCTGTAGTGCAAAGATGAATATTTGGTTAAAGATGATTATTAATTGATGTTACAGAGATAAAATATTGATGATGGACTTTTAAATCTTAGAAGATAGTAGAATTCTTTCTCTACTTGACTCTTCTAATGGTTTGTTGTTTCCGCTGCAGTTGTTGATCTAAAACTTGTTGTCGATTATATTTTATCAGATTTTTCCCTGTTGAAGACTAACGATAATTTGTTGTATATTATCTTAGTCATAATATTCTTTACTGGGCTAGTTGAGCTCACCATTTTCCTTTTTGTTCCATTTTTCTTCTCAGGAGGTGAGAACATAGCAGGATCTAGTCGGGGTATGGAGTGATGGTTCTAGAAAGATGTATTAGCAGTCCTCACTATTTCTGTAATATAGTGTTTGAATAATTGTAATAAGGATTTATTTGAGTGTGGATATTGTCTAGAAGACAATATTTGTATTTAAACTCACAGTATGTGTTGTCGTATTTTGCACGACAATTGTATTATTGAAGTTGTAGTTTGCTTTCTGTACCATGTATTTGGCGACTCAGAATGGGTGTTGTATACCTATTTGGGGGCGTCAGAGTTTCTATTCATCAGAGCAAGTTTCTTTCAGCCTTATACCGGTATTCCGACCAGAAGTACTGATATTTTGAGGTAAGGGATATTATTTTCTTCTTAATGATATTATTTTCTTCAATATCATTATGCTGAAATATTGATATGAGTTTTTATCAAATTTGGAACTTTTTGTGTCGGGGTTACTATTCACGTATACGGCACTATTCACGTATACGGCACTATTCACGAATACGGCACTATTCACCGAAAAATAAAATTTTCCCTTTTTGTCCAAGATGTCTATTATGGTTACTATCTTTGATTGTATCCATGTTTTGATCTTTATTTTTGAATTCTTCTTCACAATTTATTATTATGAAGTATTATTGATCTTGGATAAACTGTTATACGAATCCCTACTATTTGTCCTTCTGTCTCATTGGATTCGTTCTCTTTAAGATATTTTTCATCATCCTCAGTCTTAAATGATGATATTACTGAATATCTTTGGCCTGTAGTGCAAAGATGTATAATTACTTGATGAATATCTTTGGCCTGTAGTGCAAAGATGAACAGGTGTTGAGATGAACATGACCGACTGATGATACAAATGAATATCTTTGGCCTGTAGTGCAAAGATGAATATTTGGTTAAAGATGATTATTAATTGATGTTACAGGGATAAAATATTGATGATGGACTTTTAAATCTTAGAAGATAGTAGAATTCTTTCTCTACTTGACTCTTCTAATGGTTTGCTGTTTCCGCTGCAGTTGTTGATCTAAAACTTGTTGTCGATTATATTCTATCAGATTTTTCCCTGTTGAAGACTAACGATAATTTGTTGTATATTATCTTAGTCATAATATTCTTTACTGGGCTAGTTGAGCTCACCCTTTTCCTTTTTGTTCCATTTTTCTTCTCAGGAGGTGAGAACATAGCAGGATCTAGTCGGGGTATGGAGTGATGGTTCTAGAAAGATGTATTAGCAGTCCTCACTATTTCTGTAAAATAGTGTTTGAATAATTGTAATGAGGATTTATTTGAGTGTGGATATTGTCTAGAAGACAATATTTGTATTTAAACTCACAGTATGTGTTGTCGTATTTTGCACGACAATTGTATTATTGAAGTTGTAGTTTGCTTTCTGTACCATGTATTTGGCGACTCAGAATGGGTGTTGTATACCTATTCTGGGGGCGTCACAGTTGGTATCAGAGCTTAGGGATATGATCCCTGGCTGAGATGTGAGACAAGAACTAGGAGGGGAGAGACGGGGAATTCCTTCGCTAGTATGACCTGACTAAGTTTATTTGGTGTTTATTTGGTCGGTCAGAGTATAGGGATAATATATGACATGACTATTAACCCTTGTTTTATGGCAGTATTTAAGAATGGCAGCTGAGAACGTTAATAATGGAGTAAATCAGACCGTGGAGACACCTTTGATCACTACCCAAGGGAACGTGCAACAGGAAGGCAATATTCCTCCTGTAAACAACGTTACCGAGCAAACGATGAATGATGGAATGTTTAGGAGCTTTTTGCAGTTCATGCAAAATCAGACGAGGGAGACTCGTGTGCAGAATACGGGTGGAAATGATAACAACGCGCGGTTTGTCACAGCTAAGCAGTTCAAAGAATTGGGACCACCAGAATTTAAGGGAAAGCCGGATCCGATCATGGCGGAAACGTGGGTCAAGCAAATTACCAAGATATTTGATGTCTTGGGATGCACGGAGGAACAGAAGGTTCCATTCGCCACATTTATGTTCCGCGGTGAGGCAGACTACTGGTGGGAGTCTGTGAAGCGTACCCAGCCTGACGCACTCAACATGTCCTGGGAAACATTTCAAAAACTGTTCAATGACAAGTACTTTCCTGAAAGTATTCGTCATATGAAGGAGGTTGAGTTTATTAGACTGGAACAAAACAACATGACGGTGTCCCAGTACGAGGCGAAGTTTGCAGAGTTATCCAGGTTTGCACCTCATTTGGTCGAAAATGAGGAACGAATGACAAGGATGTTTCTGAGAGGTCTAAAACCCGAGATTCGGCAATATCTTATCTCTCATAAATTTTCTTTATATTCAGATGTTGTAAACAGGGCTCAATTATTAGAGCGAGATAATGAGTATGTGCAACCGAGGGACCACAACCAGGGTCATACCGGTGGTGGCAGTCATCGAAGCAATGAAAACCAGCAGGGAGGAAAACATTCGGACAAAAGCGGTAACCACTCTGGTGGTAATCGTGGTCGTGATAATAGAAGGAGCGAGTCGGGAGGAGATTTCAAGAAGAGAAGGTACAACAATGATAACGTGAAGACGTCAGCACAAACATCAACTGTTTCTAGGGGAGGAGAACGACCACCGGTCGTATGTTACAAATGTGGAAAAGAGGGACATATCAGCCCAAACTGCCCACAACAATCCAAGGTATGTTATAACTGTGGAAAGGAAGGTCATATAGCTCGAGAGTGTTCTGTAGCAAAACCAAGTTCAGCGGGGATGGTGACTCCAAAAGCTATCCCGGATAAGTCGAAATCAGCGGTTCCTGGAAGGGCGTTTGTCGTTACTGGCCAAAACGCGAGAAACCCGAACGAGGTGATCACGGGTAAGCTAATCTTGAATTCTTGCGAAGTTTATACTTTACTAGATACCGGTTCTACCCATTCTTTTATCTCTCCTGCTTGTGCTCAACGTTTAAACTTGACTCCGGAGAAATTGGACTTTAACTTATCTGTTGAAACTCCGTTGGGTGAAACCTTCGTTACATCTACAGTTTATAAATCTTGCATGATCCAAGTTGGCACTATCACATTACCTGTTGATCTTATCTCTTTAAAGATACTTGCTTTTGATGTGATTTTAGGAATTGATTGGTTAACCACTCATCATGCTAAAATTGATTGTTTTCGTAAGGTTGTTAGTTTTCATATTCCTAACCAACCTGTCATACGAATTCAAACTACTAAACCACTAAAATCAGTCACTGTCATATCAAGCCACAAAGCTATTCGTTTATTGAAAAACGGATGTCAAGCTTTCTTAGCCCATGTTATGGATTTGAACAAAGACAAGTCAGATTTGAATAATATTTCTATTGTTAGAGAATTTTCCGATGTATTTCCTGAAGAACTTCCCGGTCTACCCCCGGAACGAGAAATTGAATTCTTTATTGACCTTGAACCCGGTACAAAGCCCATTTCTAAAACTCCATATCGAATGGCTCCTATTGAACTTCAGGAGTTAAAAGTCCAACTACAGGAGTTGTTGGACATCGGTTTTATTCGTCCTAGTACGTCTCCTTGGGGTGCTCCTGTTTTATTCGTAAAGAAGAAAGACGGGAGTATGCGACTTTGTATCGACTATCGAGAATTGAATCATGTCACTATCAAGAATAGGTATCCGCTACCTCGCATTGATGACCTGTTTGACCAGTTGCAAGGAGCACAATTCTTTTCAAAGATCGATCTTCGTTCTGGATATCATCAGCTGAAGATTAAAACTGAGGATATTCCAAAGACTGCCTTCAGAACTCGGTACGGGCATTATGAATTCTTAGTAATGTCTTTTGGATTGACTAATGCTCCTGCTGCCTTCATGGATATGATGAACCGTGTATTCAAAGAATATTTGGATCAGTTCGTTGTTGTCTTTATTGATGACATCCTCATCTATTCCAAAAGCCGTGAAGATCATGAGCGCCATTTGAAGCTGGTACTGCAAAGGCTTCGTGAAAACAAGCTATATGCCAAACTGAAGAAATGCGAGTTCTGGCTTGAGGAAGTAGCATTCCTTGGGCACGTGGTGTCAAAACATGGAGTATCTGTCGACCCGGCGAAGATTGAAGCCATACAAAGTTGGGAGCAACCGAAGTCGGTAACCGAAGTACGTAGCTTTCTGGGCTTAGCTGGTTATTATCGGAGATTTGTGGAAGGATTTTCTCGAATCGCTACTCCGTTAACTCAGCTGACTCGGAAAGATACAAAATTCGTATGGAGTGAGGAATGCGAGAAGAGTTTCCAAGAACTCAAGAGGAGACTCATTTCGGCACCTGTTTTGACAATACCATCTGGTTCGGATGGATTTGTTATCTACAGCGATGCTTCAGGCAAAGGGTTAGGATGTGTTCTCATGCAACATGGGAAAGTCATAGCCTATGCCTCACGACAACTCAAAGAATATGAGAGGAATTATCCTACTCATGATTTGGAGTTGGCAGCAGTCGTTTTTGCGTTGAAGATCTGGAGACACTACCTGTATGGGGAGAAAGTGGAGATCTATACAGATCATAAAAGCCTCAAATATTTCTTCACCCAAAAGGAACTCAACATGCGGCAACGACGTTGGCTTGAGCTGTTGAAAGATTACGATCATACCATCCAATACCATCCTGGAAAAGCAAACGTAGTAGCTGACGCATTGAGTAGAAGATCATATGCGGGTACGAGTGCAATGTTTTTAACACAAAGGCCCATTTTGTATGACTTGCAAAGGATGGAGATAGAGATGAAGGCTCCAAGTACCCACATGATGATATCAAATATACGAGTAGAACCGACTTTAATCGATAAAGTTAAAGCTGCTCAAGCTACGGACATGGAGCTGATGCGTATGAAGAAGAAAGTGCAAGAAGGTGCTATTCCAGAAGCAAGAATCGATGAAGAAGGAATACTTCGAGTCAACTCCAGACTTTGTGTTCCTAACGATTTTGACTTGAAGCATAGAATAATGATGGAGGCACACAACACACCGTTTGCAATCCATCCTGGGAGTACCAAAATGTATCACGATCTTCGACATACATTTTGGTGGAGCAATATGAAAAGAGAGATCGCGGAGTTTATCTCGAGGTGTTTAACTTGTCAACGTGTAAAGGCGGAGCATCAAGTGCCAAAGGGTCCATTGCAACCACTTGAGATCCCGAAATGGAAGTGGGAACACATTACTATGGATTTTGTTACGGGTCTTCCCAAGGTTTCTCAAGGCATAGATGCGATTTGGGTTATTGTTGATAGATTAACCAAGTCCGCTCATTTCTTGCCGATACGTGAGACTTATTCCCTTGAACGTCTTGCTAGTATGTACGTGAACGAGATTGTGAGATTGCATGGCATGCCAGTATCCATAGTTTCGGATCGTGACCCAAGATTCACTTCACGATTTTGGGTTAGCTTGCAGAAAGCTATGGGCACGGATTTACGATTCAGTTCAGCATACCATCCTCAAACGGACGGACAATCAGAGAGGACTATTCAAACTCTTGAAGATCTATTAAGACTTTGTGTCTTAGATCTCAAAGGGAGTTGGGATAAGTACCTACCATTGGTGGAATTCTCCTACAACAACAGTTATCAGGCGAGCATAGGTATGGCTCCATTTGAGGCGTTGTATGGAAGAAAATGTCGTTCTCCAGTATGCTGGGACGAGGTGGGTGAAGCAACATTGTTGGGACCAGAATTGGTACGCATTACTACAGAGAAGATCCAAACGATTCGACAACGTATACAAACGGCACAGGATCGACAAAAGAGTTATGCGGATCTTCATCGGAAGGACGTGGAATTTAATATTGGGGATCATGTATTGTTACGTGTTGCACCATGGAAGGGAGTTACAAGATTTGGGAAGAGAGGAAAGCTCAATCCAAGATTTGTTGGTCCATTTGAGATTCTTGAGCGAATAGGAAATGTGGCATATAGACTCGCATTACCTCCAAGCATGTCTCGTGTTCATAATGTTTTTCACATATCTATGCTTCGTAAATATGTTAAAGACCCGAACCACATTATTGAGTTAGAACCAGACGAGATAGCTGAAGATTTAACGTACGAGGAGGTACCTGTTAAGATCTTGGATAGGAAAGAGCATGTCCTACGCACGAAGGTTATACCACAAGTTAAGGTTTTGTGGAGAAACCATGCTATTGAAGAAATGACCTGGGAGTTGGAATCAGAAATGAAAGCGAGGTATCCTCACCTTTTTGAAACATCAGGTACGTACGTCAATTTCGAGGACGAAATTTCATAAGGAGGGGAGGTTGTAAGACCCCAACTTATTAATGAATAAAATCAAATTTTCTCTAAATATTATTGTGAATAATAAGGGGTTAATTTGATATAATACTTTGGTTATGGGTGAAATGTGCAAATTTTGCAAAATAAGCAAGTGGTTATAAAATATTTATTTTTGGTCGGTGAATATTCGGTTGGTCGTGGAATATTCTTGCTGTCGGGGAATATTCGTACGACGACGCAGCCTTGTGTGGGCCCCATAACGGAAAGCGATTGGATGAAGAAAACGACAAGTATAAGTTGTTTATAAATAACGGCGTAGTTGTTACCGTTAATACTGTTGGAATACCCGGTGGTTAAAATACAGTAGCACACGGTATTGCACCAATTATTGATTCTTACGTAAGAAGGCACTACTCAATAATTGTTACAGTAGTTATTATTCAATATTTTATTTTATTGATTCAATAATTGCTGCGTTGATATTTTATATTATTGTTGTTTCAATAATTGTTGCTGCACAGTATTTTCATTTATCAGATCAATAATTCATATTATTTGAATAATATTATTAGATAACATTATTGGCAATGTCTAGAAAGTTCTGTCTAAGGAGAGGTTTGGTCATCTAATTGCGCGCCAGTAAGGAGAAATCCTTATTGGAAAGCCCCCTCTTTCCTGGGAACGGCCTGGTTGTCATAAATGTGATTCTGTAATATTATTTGTGAATAATTAATTATTGATTCATATGATAAGAAAATATTTATTTTATGTGGATATAAATGAGGAATATATTTTTGTGGTTAAAAATGAAGGAGTTAATGTTGAGATTTTTATCAGTATTTTTGTCGGAATGGAGGTATTAAAAATCAGGGTTTTTGAGATATTTTGCGGGGGTTATAATTTTTAATCCGACCGTTGGATCGTGGTAATTTTTGGATATGTTATACATATATAAGTTGAGTATATGTCCACAAATTTTGAACCGTTAAAAATGAACGTATGATTTATTATGAATTTTACAAGATGACTGGTTCAGAAATTGTTGAATTTTCGGAGTTTATCATTTTGATGGAAAATTCTAGAATTGGTGGGCCCCACTTGTGGTTGGTGAAGAAATGTGCTGAATTATATTTCAAATGTGGTAGGTGGGAATAGTAGCAGGTAAAGCCATCAGGTTGCAGGTCAAACCTACTAAAATTTTCCTATAAATAGAGGGATAAGTTAGAATTGAAAATTACACCAGAAACAAGTTTTCTCTCTTTCTCTCTCTAGATTATTGAGTGTATTTTGTGAGTATTTAGATACTTTGAGAGTTTCTATTCATCAGAGCAAGTTTCTTTCAGCCTTATACCGGTATTCCGACCAGAAGTACTGATATTTTGAGGTAAGGGATATTATTTTCTTCTTAATGATATTATTTTCTTCAATATCATTATGCTGAAATATTGATATGAGTTTTTATCAAATTTGAAACTTTTTGTGTCGGGGGTTACTATTCATGTATACGGCACTATTCACGTATACAGCACTATTCACGAATACGGCACTATTCACGTATACGGCACTATTCACCGAAAAATAAAATTTTTCCTTTTTGTCCAAGATGTCTATTATGGTTACTATCTTTGATTGTATCCATGTTTTGATCTTTATTTTTGAATTCTGCTTCACAATTGATTATTATGAAGTATTATTGATCTTGGATAAACTGTTATACGAATCCCTACTATTTGTCCTTCTGTCTCATTGGATTCGTTCTCTTTAAGATATTTTTCATCATCCTCAGTCCTAAATGATGATATTACTGAATATCTTTGGCCTGTAGTGCAAAGATGTATAATTACTTGATGAATATCTTTGGCCTGTAGTGCAAAGATGAACAGGTGTTGAGATGAACATGACCGACTGATGATACAAATGAATATCTTTGGCCTGTAGTGCAAAGATGAATATTTGGTTAAAGATGATTATTAATTGATGTTACAGGGATAAAATATTGATGATGGACTTTTAAATCTTAGAAGATAGTAGAATTCTTTCTCTACTTGACTCTTCTAATGGTTTGCTGTTTCCGCTGCAGTTGTTGATCTAAAACTTGTTGTCGATTATATTCTATCAGATTTTTCCCTGTTGAAGACTAACGATAATTTGTTGTATATTATCTTAGTCATAATATTCTTTACTGGGCTAGTTGAGCTCACCCTTTTCCTTTTTGTTCCATTTTTCTTCTCAGGAGGTGAGAACATAGCAGGATCTAGTCGGGGTATGGAGTGATGGTTCTAGAAAGATATATTAGCAGTCCTCACTATTTCTGTAAAATAGTGTTTGAATAATTGTAATGAGGATTTATTTGAGTGTGGATATTGTCTAGAAGACAATATTTGTATTTAAACTCACAGTATGTGTTGTCGTATTTTGCACGACAATTGTATTATTGAAGTTGAAGTTTGCTTTCTGTACCATATATTTGGCGACTCAGAATGGGTGTTGTATACCTATTCTGGGGGCGTCACACCAATAATCATTTAAATAAGAATATAAACAAAGAAAATATGATGAACAGAGTATATAAACCTTGATTAAAGTATTAGAACATTAGTTCAGATGAGAAAAAAGAGATAGATGAATCAAAACAATTTTTTTAAAAAAAGAGTTAGAATGAATGAGTGACCTGGTTATAGTAAATCCCTAATTTTCCAACTAATACACTCAAATTCCATCAAACTTTTAACTTTAATTGAAGTAAACTAAAGTACTTAAAACAATTATATAAGCAGGAGACCCAAAAAAAATTCACAACAATTAGCATACATATATATACAGGGAAGAGATGATAACTAGAAAAAGTTGCAACTCGAGACATTGCAAACACAAGAGCAGTAGAACACAAAAATAAGATAGTACTTTTCAAAATAACTTATGCAACTATATTCGGTAGAAGACACCATTATTCAAACAATATGTCTTGCAAGTACTGCACACTTTTATACTTCCAAAGAATGGAATCTTTGCCAAGACGTTAAGGCATGACAAGCATTTAGCTGTCCCATATATCAAATATAATCACTGCATTTTCCCCAAGTCTAATAACAACATATTTTGGGATGCCAACAAAAAATCACCAAAAGCAGTGAAGGAGATTTGAAAAAGGGGGTTTGAAATTACCAAAAATTCACAATAATCACCAATAGATGAAATCACCAAGAATTCACAATAACCACCAAAAGGGGTTTAATATTTCGAAATCACCAAAAATTCACAGTAATCAAACAAAAAAGGGGTTTGAAAAAGAAATACCAACAAAGCAATAATGAACAATCGATTTATAAAGATTAATAAGAACAAATCAAGTAATAACAAACAATATATAGACGAAGAAGGGAGAGAAGATTTACCAACAAAGGCAAAAGAAGAAGAGCAGTAACGAAGGACAGCTAAGGAGAAGGACAGCTAAGGAGAAGATCAGTTTGGTATTGGAGATAAAAGAGAGAATTTGTAATATTGAAAAGGTTATTTTTGTCCAAAAAATATATATACTCGCTCAGACAGCCTCTGGATGATTTAGAATTATTATTGTGTCTAACCGATTAAGAGACAAAAAAAAAAATTTACCAAACAACTTTTACCTCTGACCGAATAAGAAGCATGTCCATTAAGAACTATTCAGATGTAAACAAACACAACCTAAGACGTAGAGGCGCAAAGGAAGAGACAGACGAAAGCCTATAAATATATTCTTAGACTTCCTTTTTAACCATCTATATTTGATTATGACTAAAATATAGTTTGCATATTAAAGTTTATATGATTATTGAGATTTACATCCTACTATTTAAATTATATTTAAGTGTACCCAAACCCAAAAAAAAATTGTTTTAAAAAAATAGTTTGCAACCAAAAGTAAGGGTGCATTTTTATTTAGCGAAAAGAACGTTGGGGTGTATTTTGAAAGATTAAAAGTATTGGAGGGTGTACTTTATTTAACGAAAAGAATATTGAGGTGCACTAAAATATATATTTAGGATTGAACTATTTGTCTTAATTTAACATTATTTCTAATTATGTTATCCCATGATAAGGATTAATAGTCCTTTAAATAGTCATATGGGCTATTTCTGTCATTTTAATGTTATTTATGAGAGATTATATAATATCATGATAAATGTAGGATTAATAGCCCCCCCTATTTGAAGCTATTAAAGAATTTTATGTAACTAATAATTCACCATTAAAAAATTAATAGTCCGAAGTAATATTAAATTAAAATAAATAATACAATCCCAACATGTTTTTTATAAATAAACATGACCTAAGAGTCTCAACGAGTAGTTCTCACGGGCATGTCGATTTCTTTTTCTATTTTACTTTTATTTTTTGCCAAATTCCTCGATTTCTTAAAATTTATTTTGTCTTTGCTTTTACGAAAGCATGTTGATAATGAAATATATATATATATCATGATTACATAACAAAAGACATTGAGACATGGATGCATCCGAAATTTGGTATTATATGATAAAGAAGAAGCGTAGGTAGCTAAAAGAGATGGAGACACAAATACACAATGAAAGGGAAATGATAGACTATTCACAGAAATTCAGTCGGCGTGCAAGATTCTTTCCCCAAAGCTTTAATTTGCACTATTTAGCCAACTTTATTTCTTTAATGCTACGCTTGAATTTAGAGAATAGAATGAATTACGGAATAAAATGATTTTAAAATATTTTTTGAGTATATGTTTGTTTATTGTTGGTGTTGGTGGCTTGGTGGGTGTAAAATTATCACATATATCTATTCGATTGAAATGAATTTTATTTCACGTTCTTCGCATAGAATAAAAAAACAGAGAGATGGAATGAATTTTAATTTTATTCCTAAATAATAATCAAATACATTATTTTTATTTTATTTTTTCCTCTATTTCATTCCCTCAATCCAAATGTAGCATTAATGTTGTGTTTAGATTGAAGGAACGGAATGGATAGGATAACAAAATGGAATGATTTTAACATCCATTTTAAGTGTATGTTTAGTTATTGGTGGTGATGGTGGCCGTTATCTATTCTATTAGAATGAATTTTATTTAAAAAATATTACTGTTTGTAGCTCATATGGCATCAAAAGAAGATACGACTTTTATGACTTTCGGAGGCTACGTACCAAATCTAATTCTGTAATTGGTTTACATTTGACTTAATTGCTAATGGAATTATTAATAATTCCCATGTTTCTTTCTATGCACATTAGGCATAGTTTTTTTGTCAAATTTAGCTGTCTCCATATTATATAAATATAAAAAATAGAGGTACATAGTTTATAAGTTTTAAATATATACATTCTACGATCGTAAAGTTAAATCACTTTACGATCGTATAGTAGTTACTGACTGATAGTCACTCTACTACCGTAAAAATATAGAGTGAATTTCCAAATCGTAGAGTAACTTAACTTTACGATCGTAGACTGTGTACATTTTGGAGTCTGCACAATTGTGTAGCTTCATTAACTCTTTATATATATACTAGCCGTTCTATCCGTGCCTCCGGGACTATATACGAAGGGTAGGAGATATTGCGAACGCTAGAGAGTGGAGGAGGCAGAGGCGAGCTCGAGAGGAGAAAGAACAGAGAAGGATCTGAGGGTGGGAGAGAGCAATTTTTTATCTTTTGAAGTTAAAGAGAATATAATGGACGGTGAGATTTATCCTAAACTTTGAACGGTTCTGATCGTTTATTAACGTGAGCGAAAAATTCAAAATCAGTTCTGTTTTGTTAATTAGATATACGAAGACTTAAAATACCTGTAAAATGTATATTTATAATAATGTAACTTGTAATCATGATTGGAATATGCTTACTTTAATAAAAAGAGCATTATTTTGACATTTTAATTAAAATCAATTTATAATATTTCAAATTTAAAATTAATATAAATTCAAAGAATTTTAGTTAAAATAATCCTGAATCTTATAAATTATCTAAAAAATATCACTTATATTATTTAAAAATTGAATAATCGGATAGAATGATTGAAGATGTTATAAAGTTTTTGTATCTTTTAAGCAAACTTCTACAAGATGTACATTGTACAATACCGGCCGTACCCTTCAAAATCATTGTTATTATTCCAATACAATTATTTGTCCGTGTAGACCCTGTGTGTAAATGCATATATAGCTACTTGTAGTAGATTACTAGTGTACGATTTATATAATTATAACACTCTTTTGTTATGTATATTTATAAGAATTATATTTGAGATTATTAATTTAAAATATTTTATTTATTTTTAAATTTAAATTATAAATTATTATTTTAGAGATTATAAAATAATTTAATAGTCTTGAAATTATAATTATAATACTAAGATTATAATCCTAGTTAAGGATGTAAATTAACCAAATTGAGTCGAGTCGAGCCGAGTCGAGTATTGAGTTGCTCTGATTTAGTTTACAAAATTTATCGAGTATAGAATAAAGTTTAATTGAGATTCGTTTAGCTACCGAGTCGAGTACAATCTCGAATGTTTAAACTTTTCGAACAAATATGATCTGAATATCAATAAAAAATTACAATTTGAAGAGGCTTGAGTAATTTATAGAACTTAAAATTTACTTATATTTGAATCATTTATATTTTAAGTCGAGCGAGAACGAATCGAATTCGAACTATTTGTTCATTTTACAGTCTTAATCTTAATATTAATAGTATTATAATTATAATCTCATAAATTATAATTTAAACATTATAATTTTTACAAGCAAATATAACAATTGAATCCCAATTTGGTAGCAAATCCTACGAATTTTGTCAAAAAAAACAAGTACACCAAATTAGAGATCTCATTTGAGTTGAAGATGTCTACGATCACATTCCGGCATGCTAATAAAATATTCTAATGACAGCTTAATAACAACTATATCTATATCTATATATATATGGAGTACTGTTAAAGAAAAATCATTAGACATTGTTATCATAACCATATATTTGGTGGTATCATGACATATGTAACGATTTCATTGGCGATCCAAATATTTCTCTCTCACTAACCGGCCGATTATTTGACTGCTTCTCAACGAACAGTAAATCATAATATTAATATATTTTATATTAAGGGATTAATGGAACTACACAGTTGTGCGTACGATAGTAGAGTTAATCGTAGAGTAGCCACTCTACTATCTGATAATTTACTTTACGTTTTTACAGTAGTAGAATGATTACTTTACTATCAGTTAGTAACTACTCTACGATCGTATGATGACTTAATTCTACAATCGTAAACTGTGTATATTTAAAATTTACAAAACTGTGTATTTCTATTTTTTTTCTAATATTAATATTAATTTATCATATTGAATCCTCCTCAAACAAATCAATTTCAATAAAAAAAATTGTAAAACTAATGCAAGGATTCATCACAATAAAACTCATAATTAAAAAGTTTATCTTTTGATACTTATTAAAGTTTATTTTGAACATACCTGTATCTAGTTTTATAGCTTCTTTCAAAAGAAAACTTATTACTAAAAATTTATACAAAAATATGCCCAAAGTAGAATCTCTATAAATTAATACCGTTGAGATTGGAAAACTTTATTAATTTAGAGAGTTATTATTTAATCGATAAATTAATAATTTATTAATTTAAAGAGTGTTTTTCTATTCCGTGAACAGAAATTTAATTACATTAAAATTATTGCATTTTATTAATGTTTATATCATACTTTTTTTGATGCAATGTATCATACTTAATAAATTAATATAATAATAGAATTCATTGTAAGTGATATTAATTATTTTTAACAATTAAATAAAGTTCATTGTATCCACTTTTCAAATTACATTCACATTTTATTTCAAAAAAAATTATATTCAATTAGATTTGAATTTCAAGATAAAATATTTTTTTGATGGGACCATATATTAAGGATAAAATTCAATTAGATTTGAATTTCAAGAAAAATTAAAAATGAAATTAAGATAGATTTGAACTTTAAGACAAAACAACCGAGAATAGAATCATATTTTACAAGATTATCCTAGATAAATTTATAATTTAAAAGAATTATTAATTTATGATTTTGATAGGACCATATATTTATATAAGGGTCTTTTTAAAAATTATTATTTTATTATTTTATTGAAATTATTAATTTGTTCCATTAGTTTAAGTCGGAACTGAAAAAAAATATATTATTTTTAAAAAATTATTAATTTATCAAATATTAATTTATTAATGTTCTACTGTATGTATAGAACATATATATAAAAATTAAATATTAAATATAAAAAACTCCCATTTAGGAGTTAGGACCGAAGGAGTAGCATATGATCTTTTAAGGCCTGCATCAAACAAGGTGAAGCCGATTAAATAGGCCAACCAGTAATCAAAGTCCTGTACCGCAAAGACCCCACACCTCTGCTTAGGGATTCGCGCTAAAGAAAATTTTGTCCATAGTGGGGCCCAACTACTCAATAACCTTCAGCGACAACCTCCTCTCTACAGCTGATCGTGACCACCTAGCTCGTCTTTTAGCCGTCCGATTGAAAACGAAAGCCTCTCTCTCTCTATATCTCCCCCGGCAGATACTCACACTTCCTCTCTGTATATGTCACTGAACTGAAACAGATTTCGCGGGTTTTCCTATATCTCTGTATCTATACGCAGTTCCTTCCTTTTTCTTCTCCGGCATCGAAGAAAACGCACTGCGCGAATTTCGAGAAGATTCTCTCGCTGCTATTCCTTTCTTTGATTTCGGTGTACGTTCGTTTTGTTCACACACATTAGTGATTACTGTGCGGTAACGTTTCGGATCTTCGTCGGAATCAATTATCAATGTGTTTTCGGTTAATGCCTCTGAAAATCATGCCATTTCTTGATTTCTTGTGAGGTATATGCTCATTCTTTTATTTGATTTTGTTTTTAGAGAAGTTTATTGTGGAATCTGAACTCTTATATCTACAAATGTTGCTTGATTGATTTCATATACATTAACTGTTGCGCCAAAATGCAGTGCATTTGTTTGATTATTTAGCCCTGGAAAGCATGGATCTGTGAGTCTAAAGGTTCATCTGTTATATGTATAAACATGGATGCATGAATTTGTTTCTAATCTCGAGGAAAAATTATTTCTGTAAAGTTTTAGGACAATTGTGATTAAGATGTTGAGTGGTCACCATATTGATTTTTATATGCTAATACTTGGAACATCATTTTCATTCTAGGCTTTTATTTTTATTATTGTTTTGATGTCGTAGATTTATAGTTTATGAATTTGATTAGAGTTGTTTTGTTAACATCTTGCACAGTAGGATATAAGGTCGAATTGTTTGTCCAACTACAAGATTAGGCAAAGGAAATCTCAAAGTTTACATGTATATATATTAATCTCCCCTCGAATGCTTACTATGAAGAGATGTCTTTTGGTAGTTTTTCATAATTTACTGGACTCAGATTTTCTCCATTCCCGCATTCCTTGGATATTGATTCTTTTGTTCTTCTATATTTGGCAGAAAAATAAATCTTTATGTGAGAACAAACAGATTGCAAATATATGGGATAAGTTAGTTGTTGTTGCCAAAGCTAGTTTGTGTGCAACAACCCAAAACAATGTACTTTTGAGTATTTTGTGAGTGGCAGTTTATTCATTTCACTAATTTCATGCCTGCCAAATTTGACAGTTTATCATTTTATTACTCAAAGTTACATCATTTTGGGTTGTTGCTATATCCAAATAGATGTAGTAACCACTATCAAACTTTCCCATATATGTATGTGTATGTGTATATGTAGTTTAGGATTGTAGACCTAGTATTCAGTAAAGATTATTAACACTAATATGTCACTTGGTGGTTTCCCAATCTTCTGATAATAAAATATTTTTCCAAATTTCTTTGATTATCTGTTTTCAGCAATTGGTATGTAAAATTGTATTAACAAAATAAGATATATACAAGTATTTATGAAGGGGCATTTCGTGTTTTCATCAATTATTTGTTTACTTAGGATAATGGCATTTTTGACAAGTCCATGTTAATCAAGGGAGTTTAACTTTTTGTCCAGTTTTATTTTTTGCCCTTACTACATTGGAATGTCACCGTCAGCCACTCAGCCTATTCTTCTGCTTTCTCCAGTTTTCCTGCATTCTGCAAGCTGATTTTAGATTTTGATCAAAATTCAAATACACATGGTCCTATAATTCTGTTTCTGTATCTTGAAATCTGTTCTATATGTTGTCTTAGTTGTTCACATAAACTTATGTTTATGTTTGATATACGACTGCACAAACGCAAGCATAGAGGCATGTCATTGTTCTGGATGAACTCTCTTGGCTAAGTTTTAGACTTCAAGGTAACAAGGTATTTTTTGTTAAATGTGGAATGTCATCTCCCTTGCTTGAGGTCCATTCTTTTCTGCTATATTTAATAACGGGCTCCAAAAAATTTCACCTTCTATATTTTAATTTATGGTACAATCCTTGATACTTTTGGAATTCTCATTGGTGCATTTTGGTTTGAGGAAGAATCTCTAAGACCGTCTCTTTTACTATGCTTTGACAGCTAACACACAAGCAATGCAAGATAAAACTTACCATGTCACCTGAGATATGACCAATAAATTAATATTGAGGACCTTGTTTGGATATGGGATACAGTGCAGAACTTAGAACGAGTTCTAGACAACAACAATCCTTAAAAGCTGTCAAGGAGAAGGCCATATCTCCACGAGCAAATCAAAATCTAAAATTTCAGGATAAGCATCAGGTAGAAAACACATCTGGTCAGCCATACACTAAACGGTATCATGAGATTGCCGATGGCGTGCCAGTGGTCCAGCTAAAGCCTTCAGGAAATCACCAAAAACAGTTGTCTGGGACTGACACAAAAAAAGACGATGAACTCGTGAAACACATGTCAAATTTGCCTGACTATCTCCAGAAAATTGAGAGAGGAGAGAATTTCCAGGAGAAGGCTCTGAATTTTGGAGTTCTTGATTGGAAACGTCTAGAAAGATGGAAGCACAATGAGAAACTTGTTCCAGAAAGAGGGAACACGAAAGCTTCATCTCCTGGTTCCTCATTTATGGGTGGTGGATCGTCAAAACTTTCTAGTACAGCTCAGAGCAAGACTTTTGCTTCTCAGAAAAAGCAACCGTCATCGCACAGTTGGCGGCTCAACTCAGCTCATGAAGAAAGAAATGGTGTTCGGCCTCAAGGTAAGGTCACAAAACCCCAAGGTTTTGAAACTGCTCCATGGAGTACTATGGATGGGAAGCAAAACCTCCGCTGGAATAATAAATCTTCTGGCAGAAAGTATTCCGAGATGCAGCTTGACAGAGGCAAGAAGAAAGAGTTGGATCATATGACTGCATCTGAAAAAGAAACTTCATCATCAAACCGGAGAAAACATGGTTTGCCAATTTCTCCACACGATACAATGAGTGCTAAAGATGGTGAAACTAATACACCTGTAGAGGAGGAATTTGAAGTTGCTCACCAGTCTTGTGGGCAGGAAAACATTGTTCTCCTTTTGCCCAAAAGCTCTTCCAGGAAGAGTTTCTCAGAGAGTAGTCTGCTTTCAAAATCTAGAAAGTCATTTGATGGAAATTTGGCAGAAGCAATTGGGAAGAGGTTATCAGGATGCTTTTCCCCTGAGGAGCTTCACCCTGTAGAACTCTATTATGAAATACCGCACTCTTGTCCCCTCCCTATTAGTGCTGTGTCCAACATTGAGTCTGACATGGAGCAACGCAGCTTGGTCAATTCTCAGTGTGTGGAACTTCAGTTTGATGCCTCTCGAATTCACCAAAGGCCAGAGGAGATACCTACTCTACGTTCAAAAGGTAAATGTCTGGAAGTGAACAGCTCAAACATAGAGGCTTCAACTACAACTGAGACTCCCAGAAGATGTGATCAAGACATTGCTGAACAGCCTGCTACAAAGGCAAGACATCCATCACCCAGTCGACGATTTAGTTTTAGCAGCATTGGTAGGATGACCAGAAGTTTCAGTTTCAAGGAGGGTTCTGCTGTTCCACAGTTGAGCTCCTCCTATGCTACAGTTAAGTCTGGGCCAGTAGGGTCTGCAGCTTCTGCTAATTTGGATAAATTTAGCCAAGACAATGCAAGTGCTGGGAGCAGATCCAGATCCAGCCCTTTAAGGAGGTTGCTAGACCCACTGCTGAAGCCTAGAGGAGTACATTCTGCTGAGCCATCGAAAGTAAACTTGAATTCTGTGAGCTTTAAGCCCATTACCACTAGTGAATTGCTTCAGAATCAGAAGTGTGAGACATCGAGCATTCAGGCTCTTCTGCAGCTTACACTAAAGAATGGACTCCCGCTCTTCAAACTTGTGGTTGATAATAGCATTGACATACTTGCTGCTGCCGTTAAAAACTTACCAACACCGGAGGAGGATGTCCCTAGTTTGATCTATGCACTGTACTCTGTTCATGAAATTAAAAAGAAGAGTGGAAACTGGATGACTCAAGGGTCGAAAGGGAAAAGTTCTAGCCTTGGTTATAACATTGTTGGCCAAATGAAGATTTCTAGCTCTCGTCTTCCAGATTCAATTGAACAGAACACGCAGGACCAATATGTGGTTAGAGAGTCTATTTTGTACGGCATTGATATTGTACAGGGAGATAAAGAATCACCCAAGTTCGTGCCAAGCAGGGAGCTTGCAGCCATTGTTATCGAAAATCCAACTGAGACAAATAATAATGGGGAACAGATTGATAAAAGCAATATTTGCTCACAGGATGGGTTTATGGAGTATTTGCTGGATAATTCCTCTGATGGAAGAGAAAATGAAGTCTCTAATAGCGCTACGATCATTCTTCCTGGTGGTATTCATGGTTTGCCTAATGAAGGATTACCTTCTCCATTAATAAACCGATGGAGATCTGGTGGATCCTGTGATTGTGGAGGCTGGGATGTTGGTTGTAAACTACAAATTCTCACCAACCAGGGGCAGAACAGTAAGGATTTGGGACCTTTAGTCTCTTACTCCACTGTAGAATGTCTCAATCTTTTTGTTGAGGTATTGCTTTAAGCTTCAGTTTCCTTTGCTTGCCTCTTTTCCTCTTATAGCTAGCTTTCTTGACTTTGCTAATATTCTGTTGGCATCTGTTCGTTTATTGTATAGGGTGGAAACCAAGAAAAGAAGCCAATTTTCAACCTGGCACCTTTCAAGAGTGGAGTGTACTCGGTCGAATTTAATCCATCAATCTCTTTGTTACAAGCATTCTTCATTTCTGTAGCATTTCTAACTAGTCAGAAACTATCTAACCTCTTTGAAGTGAAGTTGGAAGCAAAATGCTCCCCTGAACCCATGAGCGATAGAAACAAGACTCCAACTACAACGCAAGGAGATCAAGCCCCAGCAAAATATGTTACAAATCCACCCCCATCGCCTGTCGGGAGAGTCTAAATTCATGCAAGAAAACAGCATTTAGGCAGTGCAGTTCTTAAAAAACAGTAGCTCAGGTGTTGACATGTCTACAACTCAAAGATAAAAAGTATGTCATTTGTCAAGCATCAACATAATTTTGTCAAATTTTTATACAGACAGACGTGTGAAATTCGCTTCTGCATATGAAGAGTCGGTCAGCTGTGGAATGAAGACGTGCGTATATTAATTACCATTGTATATTTTGTACCCTGTTTACCTACGGTTTGTGTATGCAGTAAATAATAGTAATGTCTTGCTACTGAATGAAGAAGTAGAGAAAGAAACAATGTTCTGGACAAGTAAAAAAATTTATCAAATGCAAAAGATGATGGCAATTTGTTCCTTGTAGATATTAATGAATCATTCTTCTCAATATCAGAAATTATTTGCATTCGAGAAGATGGAGTCAGCAGTTGGCACTTTGACATGAGTTTTTCATTCAGTCATTGCGTTTAAAAGAGTTGATGACCGGTAAGATATAGTTGGACTGATCCCTCAAAGGAAAATCTTATTTGTTGGTTCGGCCCAGCTAATTTTTTTTCTTAGTATTATTAGAGGATAAACTCAGTTCATTTAAATTAAATTGATATATACAATCTGGTCCAATACAGCTGCCAATAAGCTATTCTGTCCATTTAAATTAACCAGCCCAATATAGGTAGCTAGTCTAAGGCCCAATGTCATTGATATACTATTAAAATACTTCTTTTCATTCTATTTATAATACATGATCAAATATGAAATGTAAAATACAATAAATAAATAAATAAATTCCATATATTTGAAATATGAAGAGCATAAAGTGTTTTTCTCAAAAGGTGAACCCAAAATTAATAAATTAAAATGTTTCCGTAATTTTGAAAGGCAATGGCGGTAGTGTGTAATTAATCAATGACATCGAAATTCATTTTTTCTTTATGCATATTATTTGTTAGTGGAAAACTTTGTTTAGAAAAAATTGGCTTGAAGAAGAGCATATTTATATTTAGGTGGTGGCCGGTGGGGCATGTTGCCGGAAATATAGTCAAATGAAACGATGCATTCATTTTTCTTCTTTACTTTGTCTAGTAACCCACTTGTAAAGCGAATATAAGAAAATAATACATATCCTCAATGTTTAAATCTATTAGTATTTGATTATAGTAGATAAATATTAGTAATAATTTTTTTCAGATAGAAATATATAATAAGTGAGACTCTCTTATAATTTTTATCAATCTTATGTATCCATAATATTTGAAATCGTAATTTGATGTAAATTTATCCATATATTAAATTGATCTCATCTGCCTGTATTAATTAATTAATGTTAATTAACTAATTAACCATTATTTCTATGCACTTAATTAAGTGCAAAATCAAGTAAATAAATACTTTATGCACCAAAATGGAAGTATGCCACTAGGTCCTATGGTTGGTGTTGGTCAATTGACACTGATATTATTTCAAAAGCACGAAAAATGCGACCACCCCCACATATCATGCAAACAATGGAGAACACACCCTCTGTTATATCTCGAGTGGCTGAGAAGCAAATCAACCCTTACCATACACCAGATGGCAGTCTCGGATTCAAGATTTAACCTCACTTGCAAACAAAACGTACTACTACCTCCGACTTCAAAAACATGTATAAACTACACTTTTTAGGCATATTAAAAATATTAAAGTAAAACTAAAAATATAAAATAAATGTGGAAAAACATTTATATAATAAAGATGTGTTAATTTTTGAAGACTGATGGAGTATTAATCAAAAAAAATAAATTAGAGCAAAGTAAATAAAACTTAGATCATATATATATGGGATTCCATCCACAGCAACCTGTTGTTGGGAGCAACTCATTTTTGACCCAGTCGCTGGCCGGTACAGGTTGTAGCTGCTGTACAAAATGGGTTGCTCCCCAACAACCGGTTGCTGTGGATGGAATCCATATATATATATATATATATATATATATATATATATATATATATATATATATATATGATCCATAACATGTACTCCTATTTGTTATGGATCAAAAATAGACATACATAATTTCTATCGTTCAATATAGGAACTAACGACAGAGATTAAAACTAAAAAATTAATGTCCGTTACGTACTACTAGTATTAGACGACAGTACGATTATCAGCGGCATCCGCTACTATTAGTAGCAAACGACATCCGTCATCTGCTACTATTAGTAATGGACATAACACGTCGTCCGTTAATTTTTAAATTCTAATCTCAATCGTTAATTTTTGTATTGAAAATTAATGATGATGTTTATTCATTTTTAATTCATATCAAGTACTTAATCTAAATCATTCCCCTATTTATCTCTATATAGATTATATCAAAGAAATATCAGGTGCAGAAGGGTAATTAGCTTTTTCTATTAACCTTTTAATATCTTTAACAAACAGTTGAATACCGAGTAGAACAAAGGATTTGTTTTGTTGGACTCTCGGCAGTCTGATTATCTCAATCTTATTCCTTCATTACCTCCCTTCCTCTTGAAGTTTATCCATCCAAAATACCAATATCAATCTACTACCTCCATTTTATAATAACAGTCTTTTTACAATAACAGTCTTTTTAACAGAAAAAATTTATTCTAATTTATTTGTCGTTTATAATTTTCTAGGAAAATAAATTATTTATTTTCCTATATCACCCCTAACTTCTATCATTGTTCCAAGAAATTTTCTTCCTATATTAATAATTTTCAACTTCCCATAAAAGGGTAGTGATGAAATTTCATACAAATGAGTTTCTTTATTCGTGTGTAGATCCGCCTCTGTCTTGATAAAGTTTTTTCAATTATTTCTTTTATTTCCTCCTAATTAATTATGGCTACGGTGTTGGGAATATAATTAAGTCAACATAAACTAAGCAATAAAATAAATTGATAAGAATAAAATTTAACGTGAAAAACAACATAATATTTAACGTAAAAAACTTTTAAAAGGAAAATATTACGGGCCAAAAATCCAAATATCCATTATATCAATAATAACGTGCTTACAATAATTCTTTTAAAATGTTCGTCCTAATACTTGAGATAATCTCCACGACACAACTTGTTGCATGAAATAAAAGTTGCAAAATTCTTTCTCTCACGATATAATTTTTTTAAAACGGAATATAAAAACAACAAAAACCCTTTCTATCTCATTCGCACAAACCCAATCGTAGCATCTCTCAACCCTTAAGATGCTAAGTGAGTTTGATTGTGCTATGCTTGAACAACCAACTCTATATATAGAATACCACAACTCTCCTCTTTCTATTCAATATAGAATACTTTCAAAAATAAACTCTTACTACAAATATACTCTTCCAAAATAATATTTCTATTAAAAATATGATTTTTTTTCTTCTTTCTATAATAGTGTCATTTTTTGAATAAAATTCGAGGAGTATTCTAACATACAAAAATTAATGTTTGATACACTCATTCATGGCTCCAAATTAGCTCTTTTATGTGCTTGTTCATCTATTGGCGTTTGAAGGTTTAATTGTAAACGCATCGAACACAGTTGAAAATATTGTTCGTTTATAAATAGCTTATTTTAAACGTAATTTATTTAATTTATAAACGCTGCGTTTAGAATCCAAACCCAACTAAAAATGATGCGTGAATTTGGATCTCGAAATGCACCAAACGTCATCGCTTCAAACGCTCTAACCACCGGTAACCAAATTACATATTATATATAAAAAAATTGATACAAGTTACATAGTGACTTCACAAATATTTATCATAATGAATATTTTATACTAACACTGGTGAAAGAGAGCATATAATACTCTCTTATAATTGACATTTTAATTAGTATTTTACACATGTTAATGTTTGTCTAAATTACACTCAAACATATTTATGCTCATATATACAGAGCAAAGATTAAGAGAATTACTGTAATTGTAGCATTCTCCTTTAAATAATACTCTTTTATTAAAACTACTTCGTTTTGGAGTGGCCGTGGGTGGCATTTTTATAAATAAAAAGAAAACAAGTGAGACCACTCTCTTTTAAGTCACTCTAAAACGACGTGATTTTAAAAAAAGAACGCTATTTAAAGAAAAATACTATTTAATAAAAATGCTCTTGATCCTTGCTCGATGTACATAAAAAATTCCCAGAAGATCGAATTCAGAGTTTTGTTGCAACTGTAAATTGACTAGTCACTGAACCAAGAAAGTGTGATTGATTCCGAAAAAGTTGATTGTAGTTAATACTATAACTGGATACTGTGTGATATATATATATATATATATATATATATATATACACACATGAAGTTATGATAAGTTTGTCAATTACATGAAGTTACGATAAGTTTGTCAATTGATCAATACAATGCTCATACGTAGAGAGTTCACCTCCTGATCTGCGACTCAAATCATCCCGTACTCCACTTGATTCAACTCTATTTACTCCATCCACGAGGCCTGCGAATTGTACCTTCACGCACTCCCCTCGCACCTTGGAGTTGATACTTGGATTTTATTCTCGTACCTTGGAGTTTGTTCTTGGGCCCCCATCGAACCAGAATTGTACGATCCATCCCACATCAATTCATCACCATGCAGCGCACACCTGTGTAAACGGGCCCAATAAGCATGTTGGATCACCTCCTTACCTAAAAGGTTAACCTATTAGGTTGAGGCTCTAACATACTTATTAATCCATCTACACTCTTGAATTTATCCACATCAGGTTGAGGCTCTAACATACTTATTAACCCATCTATACTCTTAAATTTATCCGATGTGAGATTTATGTGAAATATCCCAACAGTGACTGACTGCATTTTTGGGACCCTTGAACATGACAAACCTGCCTAAGTTTCAGAATTTCACATGTCCTGATCGATGTCCCGGTATTACTACTTACTGTCTATGGCCTCCCTAACCTAGCCTTTTCTTATTTGGCTAACTTTTTTACTTTATAATTGTCATTCCAGTGTCACAATTGACGTGGCCTATTTATTTTTATTTTTTCCCCCCAGTAAAAAGTCATATGGTTTATTCAAACTCAATTTGAAACAGATTATCTATATGGTTTATTTTAAAAAAAAAGAAATTAACTGTATAAGATCAAAATGTAGGGGAGGGATAGCGATACGACGATGTCCCCGTTAAGTGCTCCACTTGTTCCAACTCCAAGCGTAACCAACAAAAATGTGGACAACGACGGATCGACTCATTTGGCAAATGGGAATAACGACCGACCTCCACCACGGACTTGTTCAAATTCAATTTAATTCGATTTAAATTATATCTAAAACACTAGTTTTTATAAAAATTTCAATAGGAATAAATACTATATATTTTTTGGGAGGCACAGGACACAAATTTTGGACGGTGAAATTTATTCCAAATTTTGGACGGTTCAAATGATTTATTGAGTGAGCGGATTCCACCGTCCATACAGTGCTGGAGGCACGGGATACAAATTTTGGAAGGTGAGATTTATTCCAAACTTTGGACGGCCCAGATGATTTATTGAGTGAGCGGATCCTATCGTCCATACAGTGCCGGAAGCACGAGACACAAATTTTGGACTGTGAAATTTATCATAAATTTTAGACTATTCAAATAATTTATTGAGTGAGCGATAAATTTAAAATTATTTATATTTTATTAAATAGATATATAGATATTATAAATGAAACTCCTTTTAATACCATAAGGTCCATAATGCCGTCATTTACGTCACTCGCCTAACAGATGACAACATTTGTAAATATATTTTTACAGCTTTAAATAAAAGTCCAATGTAGTACTTTTATTATTATCATACTAACCCTCCAAAATCTAGTGGAAATCATTTCAGTCCCTTTCAAAATTCTCTCTCTCTCTATACTTTCCTCGACTCTTTTTTTTTTTCACAAGGCCTCGATCTTTTTTTGTTTCTTTTAAAAGCCCAGCCCTTATTACTTTCTACTCCCTCTGTTTATTTTACACCATCTTCTCTCTCTCAACTGTCGCTCCGTGTTCAACTCGCAGACAAAGGTTAGACGATTCAAATAAGGCACGGCACAGAGACTTCCGAATAAACAGTTTTTCTGGAGAGAGAAAAACCGACTACGATCAATCAAATTCAACTAGATTATTCAACACCCATTGACGGGTTTCTGATTAATTATTTGTTCAAGAGCATCCATTTTCTCGATTAGAATCGTTTAATTTCTCGATTAGGTTTTACAATCGAGATCTCTCAGTTCGATCGTGCTAAGAAAAATTCAAACTTTGGAGAACTAATAATTATGTTTTGGTGAAGTTTTGCGATTTCTGGGGAAAATTTTTGGTAAAAAATTGAGAGATTGATTTTTAAGATTTGTGATGAATGATGTTAACCTCAACAGTTGGTTTGTGATGTAATATGGCACTGGTTTTCACACATAAAAACGATGTCGCTTTACATTGGTCGCGAGGCTTCAAAGGTTCGTCTTGTTACTCTTTCTGTCTCTGTGTAATCTCTTTCTAATTACTGTTGTGCTTTACTTTTTGGTTTTTGCCTTTTATTGATCTGGTTTGTTGTTCTGGTGAGAAGCTATGGAAGAGAATATGTGCAGAGACAACAACAGAGCTCAACCTTCTTGCCGAAAATTGGAAGTATATTCTCGGTGGTCTTATCTGCCAGGTATTCATTCGGCCTTAACTAATACGTATATCTTAAGAATTGTTTCCCTTGAATTATTGTAAAGCATTTTACTGATTGATTTTCGTGCTTCTAGAATTAAGGTTTCGGTTTTGAAACATTGTTCTGAGTTGTTTATAGTAACTATATTAATTATGCACAAGTATAGAGCTTCAGTAGCCAAATACGCAAATCTGGTTATTGAAGTTCTATCTTTTTGAACTATAGGTGGGGAAATTTGCTTTCTCTCGTTAACTCTCTTTTCTTCTTTCTGAGGAAGAGTTGGGCTTAACCCAATGACTCTTGCTTCTACTATTAAAAGGAAAGATTCATATTCTTACTCCCCTGGCCGGAAGTCTCCAGTGTGTATTTTGTTGTATATTATTGGCTGAATGTGCTTGATTCGATCTACATTTATAAGCAATCTCCATTTACGGTTTCCGAGTCTTCTACTCCTAAATGTGAGCATTAATAGTTCAAATTGCATCTTTGAAACAAAATGGTTCCCTCCCCCCCTATTTTTCAAATGCTTGCTATTTCCTTATGAAGTGTATTTAATTTCATTTCTCTCTCTTTTTTTTTTTTGAGATGCTTAAGAGGTAAAAGTATTGTATCCCTTCTTTCAGTATATACATGGGCTGGCTGCTCGTGGAGTTCATTATTTCCACCGACCAGGACCCATGCTTCAGGATGTTGGGTTTTTTCTTCTCCCGGTTCGTATAATTTAATCCTTGTTCTGTTGTAGCATCTGTATAATCAAATTTTGCTTCCAGCTTTACTTAGATTTGAACTTTTGGTATTGTAGGAGCTTGGGCAAGAAAGAGCATACATCAGTGAAACTGTGTTCACCTTCATCTTTCTGTCCTTTGTCTTGGTGAGGTTCTCTTTATTTATGGTGTCTTTAATTTAAAATGTCTGAGTTTTGTAGCAAATGGCGGAATTATTTGTTACGTCTTGGGGGGGGGGGTAGTTGTTATTATTTTGTTTGCCTTTTTCTTTTTTATATAATGAGGCTTAGAATCTCTTTCTAATTATGTCTATCTTTTGGTGCAGTGGACTTTCCATCCGTTTATTTTAAAGAGCAAAAAGATCTACACAGTTCTTTTGTGGTGCAGGGTCCTGGCTTTTTTAGTTGTAAGTGCTGCTATTATTTTTCATATGTATATGTGCTTATAACTATCTGTTTGCTGTTATTATACGTTGCCTTAGGAAAAATTATAGTTTGGATGTAATTCATGATATAGCATCAAGCATCATCATAGGTGGTTATGTAATATATCAATCCTTCATCTGCCATCATCCTTATATCTGACCTGTTCAATTGATCGTTCAAGTTGAAACTGTTATGTATTTACTTTCTAGAAAATATTGTAACTGGGTGAGGTGCATGCACGTCAAATGAATACCAAACGAGTTGGTGTTTCTTTTACACAGAATATGAGCTTGAATGAGTACAATATTTTACTTTAGTTTTTATTAAGGTTATTGATTTAAATGTTAATAGTTAATACACTTAGTCTATCAGTATTATAAGTAGAAGTCAATGTACTGTAGCTGAAACATCTTGTACTCCTTAGTGCAGCTTGTGTGCTAATACAAACCTGTTAAATATAATTTTTAGCAGTCTATCAGATAACCGATTTATGAACATCTTGAATTAATATTTTGTGAATCTAATACTTGATACTTTCAGTTGATATATTTGTTTTCTATAGTTTCTTACATTTTGAGCCGCTAAGTTATCATACATTAACTTTTCATAGAAAAATAGAAAATTATTGTACACATTATGCCATCTTTTTTTAATTAATTGAATTGACTTTAAATAAGCTTAATGATTAGTTAATGGATATAAAAACCCAATGTATTAAGTTTGCAAACTTAATGCCACCTCTTATAGGCAGTTCCTATTTTCATTTTTCATGTTAATAATAACTCAGACTGAAGCATTTTTGACTAGCTGAATTGTTAAGGTGGTTCCTTGATCTCTTTCCCCCTATATTTGCTGCAGGGTTGTCAAACTCTTCGGATCCTAACATTCTATTCTACTCAGCTTCCTGGTCCAAACTACCATTGTCGTGAGGTAATACTCGCAGATACAAGTTATAATAACTTGTTGTATTGTATCTCATGATGTAATGATGTGGTTTACAGTTATGTTTTTACACGAGATATTCCAAGTTAAATATTTATTCTTTTTTTTCGCCGCCTTTTAAAAAAAATAAAATTTGCTGGTCAATTCAAATCATTGTCTCATTTTAATTTGTTGATATTTCATGAATTATGAATTTACAATTTTAGTTCATTCTGCACCATACAGGGTTCAAAGTTTGCCACACTGCCTCGACCAGAAAATATTCTAGAAGTTTTTGTAATTAGTGAGTGTTCATTTGTCATTATTCCATGGTTTTCTTTTTCCTGAGTGGCAGTATTTGTATTTTATGTGCTTATTTAGTTCTCCAAATCTGCAGTTCCTCGGGGCGTGCTATTTGGATGTGGTGATTTGATATTTTCATCTCATATGATCTTCTCTCTTGTCTTTGTGCGAACATATCAGAAATATGGAACACGAAGGTAATTTTTTGACTGCATACAGAAGATGTGTTCTAACAAATGTATTAGTCTTCTTTAGTGCTCATATAATAGTTATTGCTTGCACAATTAATCCTATCTGCATCTCTGAAATGCTGGCAAAGGTGGAGTCCATTCAGTGAGATTTGAGGAGAACTAGATTTGTGGTGTCAGCCGATTTTTCTGAGTTCCTTTGATGTGTATGGCAGGTTCATAAAGCAGTGTGCTTGGTTCACTGCTGTAGCTCAGAGCCTGTTGATAATTGCTAGCCGTAAGCATTACACGGTTGACGTGGTTGTGGCATGGTACATGATGTTAATTTATTCACAATTTGTTTATATATTTGGTGAGCATGTTGTATCAATTTCCTGATGTACTTCATTATATGATGTATTGCAGGTATACAGTCAATTTGGTGGTTTACTTTCTCGATCATAAACTTCCAGGTTACATTTTTATTCCTCAATAATATCATTCATGTTATAAGCTCTTAATTATATTTTCTTGATTATCCTCAGCCTTATAAATCTAACATTGCCATCAATTTATCTCCCTATAGAGCTGCCTGATCGCAGTGGAGCTTCGTTTGTACTTCCATTGAGCAAGGATAGCCGAACAAAAGAAGAGAACCACAAGCTCTTAAACGGAAATTCTGGAGATCCTACAGATCGGGTATATTGATATATAACGTCTTCCACCTAGTTTTTTACATGTTCCTCTTACTGTTTTTGGTTGTTGACATTGTATACTTATTGCTTGTACAGAGGTTGAGAACTCAAGTGAATGGCAAGGGTGTGGAAGACGGTAACACAGTACATGCTGAGACAGCGATGAATGGCGTATAGATATTGGTGGAAGCAAAGCTGCTGTAAGAACAGTAGTTCCTCTTTACTATGGTTCCAACAAGTCGAAGACTGGTGACCTGATTTGTAATTCTAGACCATGCAATATAGGTTTTATTTTAGGATATTGTAGCTCCTCCTATGTGCATCCAATCCACATGTAAAAACGGAATTTTAATGTTTTACTTCTTCAATCATTTTCTCATCATTTGCCTGCGGCCTTGAATTATTGTTTCCTTGAATTATTGTTTCTTGTTGATTGCCATTTGATCCTTCATTCTGTTTGTTGGGGTAGGAAATTGCTGTTCTTTTAGACTTTATGCAAGAAAAATCAGAAAAAAGTAAATAATGCAAATGATAGAATTTGCCGTCAGTGATCAGGTGGACATGTGAAGAGCACGTGATGTTTCTCTATGTAACAGTAACAGAGATGAGCTGTTCAATGCTCCCACAATATCTATCCCCTTTGCTTGCTCATAATTTTATCTTTTAGTGAAGTAGAGTATATTTAAAACTTGATATATCACCTTCCGACCGATTTGTCATCAAATTTCATTATTATACAATATGGAATACTCATTATTTTTTAGGTTGTATATGAGATAAAAATATATCAATAATATTTATAAATTTTACAAACGGTACCCTTTCTTTGGATAAGATGGATTATTATTGTTGTTATTATGTTTTCAAAATACTTGGGATCAATAGCAACAAATTTATTATATTATTTTTTGTTGTGAATTTATTAAATATACTTTATGAAACAACTTAAATCAAATCCTGAATCAGGAACAAATCAAATACATCCAAATAAGGACCTTAAACCAAATATCTCCTTGGGTCTTCTTAACCCAACACATGCTCTAATGAATCAAATACATCCAAATAAGGACCTTAAACCAAATATCTCATTGGGTCATCTTAACCCACCACATGCTCACATAAAAGATTATGACCTTTACTATTGATAATAACTTATTTTCTTATATGTTAATAAATTTTTCCCTTTGGGACACTTCAACTTTGGACTTGCCCCTTCTTGCTTCCCACTTTATTATTGTCATCCATATTAGTAGCGGAGTGATGATATAACAATGTCTCTTTGAAAATGCATGGTCCCAAAATTCTTGGCCTAAATATTGTCACCCAAGGGTAACATCATATATATATATATATATATATATAAAATTCGTTTCTCTAGCGAACTGGAGGGAACGAACTAAGAAGAAACCGGCTATGACGACGGAAAAAACAGTCGCTATAACCCGTTCGTTCTTAGTTAGCTCCCTAGAGAAAGCTAAGCTATATATATATATATATATATATATATATATATATATATATATATATATATACGGTTCGGATTTTAAGCTCACCCCTTATTCAATCACCCGAGCTCACCCCCTCTTTAGCGACAGACCCGACGACAGTTCGGTCATACAACCGTCGTCTATACTTTTAGCGACGCTATATGTTGTCCGTCGCTAAAAGTATAAACGACGGTTGTATGACCAAACCGTCGCCGGGTCCGTCGCTAAAGGGAGGTGAGGTCGGATGAGTTGGATAAGGAGTGAGCTTAAGATCCGGACTCTCTCTCTCTCTATATATATATATATATATATATATATATATATATAGAAAGGATCAAGAGTAGAACTCTTAAATAGTAGAACTCCCTTAAATAATAGAATTGTATCAAAACGACGTAGTTTTGATAAGACGCGGTGGCATTTTTGTAAATACCATGCCACCGCGTATTTACAAAAATGCCACCGCGTTTTATCAAAACTACGTCGTTTTGATACAATTCTATTATTTAAGGGAGTTCTATTACTTAAGAGTTCTACTCTTGATCCTCTCCCTATATATATATATATATATATATATATATATATATATATATATATATATATATATATATATATACAAAATACAACTGAATTTGAAAAATTTTAATTTCCCGCTCAAGCCTATTAAATGATCTAGACCGTCAAAACTATTGGATAAATCTGACCCTTCATTACTCAGGTTAACAAAATACGGAGGAAAAAAACCTCAACCCATTGAGTCAAGGCTTTTCTACCTCTTCTACCTGTTCAAAAAATCTATGAAATTTCCTCAACATTAAACCTCAACCAAGGTCCCAACGACCCACTGCCACCGGCGATTCTCCAACAGCGATACAACGGCGATTCTCTAATTCACCAACGACGACAGCAGCCGATGATTCTCGACCCACTGCCACCGGCGATGATTCTCGACGACAGCAACGGCGGCGAAGAAAACTCCAAGGTCCCGAAGAAACGGTCGGAAACATGGGTCCAAGAAGAGACCCGAACTCTCATCAGCCTCCGCCAGGAAATCGACTCTTTCTTCAACACTTCCAAATCCAACAAGCACCTGTGGGACCAGATTTCAGCCAAAATGAGGGAAAAAGGGTTCGATCGCTCGCCGACTATGTGCACTGACAAGTGGAGGAATTTGTTGAAGGAGTTCAAAAAGTCTAAGCAGCAGCCTAACAATGATCCCAAGAGTTCGTCTCCTGCCTTGCAATTCTCTGATAAAGGTATAACCTATGCACCTGTGGGTCTTTCTTTTTGTTCAGATATTGTGTTTGCATTTGTATTCTAGGGTCTCTGATTTGTGGTGATTGTTTCAATTTGTGAATTTCTTAAGATTATACAGGTTTAAGGATCTCCTGCCTTGCAATTTAAAATTAAAAATATATACTACTTTTCTAATTAATCTATTTTAAAATAAAGAAAACAATTTTATTGGTTGACATGAGAATTTAGCAACCTTGATTTTGATGAGGTCATTAGTAATAAGGAATGGCCAAATATGTAGTTGAACACTGAAGTAGCAATTTCAAATTAAAAAGAAAACAGGCTTATCATTCATTCCCTCACTCACTCTGTTAAGCGTAACAGAGGAGTCAAGTCCTCTTAAAAACAAACTTATCATTCATTCCCCTGTTTTCTAATTATAGATTGTTTTTTCATATACATTTAAGCTATTTTGCAGATTAGTATTGTAGATTTCTTTTTCATGAAAGTTTATTTTTTTCAAGCTTAGCATTAGGTATAGACTAACTCCTAATTTACTCAAGACACATTGTAGATTTCTTTTCAAGTTTATTTAAGCTATACTTTTTGATATTATTCCCATTTTTGATATGCTGTATTCTTTTTGTGTCTGCCCTATATACCTGTACAGATTTCTTCCTCCGTCTATTAGTCCCATGTTCCCCCCACCCCCCCACCCCCACCCCCACCCAAATGGGACTTTATTGGAAATTACATAACGGGTCTTTGGATTTGGTCTTTATTGAATGTGCATGCTACAATGGATGAATTGTCGAAATTTTGTTCTTCAGAAAATTACCACCCCCAAATGGGACTTTATTAGCCATGCTGCCTATTATTGCTTTTGTATTTATAGTAGGATCATGTTTATTTGTTTTCCCCCTCCACTGAGTATTAGTGTTGCCGTTAATAGTCAGTGCTAATGGTCCAAGTGTATAAAATTTTATTCTTTGTCTTAAACATGTGTTTTTTTTTCTTTCTCCAAGGACTTGAGGTATGCTATTTTCATCTATTTCTCCAAGGACTTGTGCTTTTATGTGTTCAAGCATCTTTCAAATGAAATTTGTTACTTATTTTGTCTATTCTTTTATTGATGTTAAGTTATATATATTGAGTAAAAAAATCTTCAATGTAAGGATATTTTTATGCATTCCTAAGTTGTCAAGTGCTTTACACAGTTAGGTTTTATGTAAATTTTTGGCGTTATATATTGGTACTTGGCTGCTTCAATACTTGATACATAATGTGCTTACTAAAACACAAAAAAAATTATTTATATTGGTACTTGGGGTGAAGTCATGTTCATTAAGTATATACATAATGTGCTTACTAAAACATAATGTGCTTTACAAGTGTTTATTGTAGTACTTTTGTCAGTGGTATCATCCGAATTTTGTTTCTTAAGAAGTTAGCATTGATTAATGTGCTTGCTATAAAAATTATTGTAATCCAAATTTGTTTGGAGAAATATATATGCTTGGATATGAAGTAAACTTAAAGAGTTGTCTGTAGAACTTTGTAGACATAGAGGTGCTTGGATATTCATTTGGGTTCTCTGTATTCATGTCAACTAATTTATTATAGTATGTTTTATTTTGTATATTGGATACATTCTGAGGAACAGAATTTGGTGATTCTATAATTTGGATACATTCATAAGTAAATGATATTATTTAGTTTACTGCTCTGATTTCTCCCTTTTTTTGTTTCTATTTAAATTACACCTAAAACATTATAGTTTATAAAAATTTTAGATGTGTATATTTTTTGAGAGCCACAACCAATTTTTTTTTTTTGAAAATATTCAATATTACGGTCAACTAAACATGTCCATGTAGAAGGACTAGCTTTAGATTGTTTGTGTGTCAGTGTTGGACTATTGTTTGAGCTCTGTAATTCATTACTATGCTATTAATTATTTGCTAACAAGGTTAGCATGTCTACTGAAACAAGCTCTTATTTGGGTAAAAGGTAACTCAAAGCTAGCTGTATCCAAGACATTCTAAAAACCAATTTTAAACGAAGCACTTTCAGGAAAAGCATCCTGCGAATTTTTCTACAAACCAAGTAATTAGAAAAAAATTTCTTTCAACAAGGACTTGAGGTATCTATTTTCATCCATTTTTCACTGCCATTGTGCTTTTATGTGTTCAAGCATCTTTCAAATGAAATTATTACTTATTTTGTCTATTCTTTTATTGATGTTAAGTTATATTGAGTAACAAAATCTTCAATGTAAGGATATTTTTATGCATTCCTAAGTTGTCAGGTGCTTTACACAGTTAGGTTTTATGTAAATTTTGGGCGTTATATATTGGTACGTGGTTGCTTCAATACTTGATACATAATGTGCTTACTAAAACACACAAAAAATTATTACAAGTGTTTATTGTAATACTTTTGTCAGTGGTATCATCCGAATTTTGTTTTTTAAGAAGTTAGCATTGATTAATGTGTTTGCTATAAAAATTATTGGAATTCAAATCTGTTTGGAGAAATATATATGCTTAATGAACTTGACTTCACCCCAGATATGAAGTAAACTTAAAGAGTTGTCTGTAGAACTTTGTAGACAAGTGTATTCATGTCAACTCATTTATTATAGTATGTTTTATTTTGTACATTTTAAACAATCGTTTAACCTTCTTTTTAAAACAATCAATTCGTAGTTAAATATTGTGAATTATTATTATTTTGAATGTGAATTATTATTATTTTAGTTGCGCTAGATTTAATTAGTAGTAAGAATATTCTTTCATCACTGAATTTGATTCGTTTCACACTAATACATTTTTTCAATCAATAGCGAATATGAATCATGACGTCTCCCTGCCCATGGGACCACCTTCTTATACCATTTTTGGATATGTAAGTTCCTTTTTCAGACTTAATGAAAATTGAAAAATTAATATTCCTTTTTGAAATTTCTAACGTGTCTTTCATTTTGGGACAGGAGGATTATATTTTGCAATGCACGGTAAAATTATTTTCTTCTTTTATAGAAAACGTGCAATTTAATAATTTTTTTATACTTTCTCTATTTAACCTTCTTTTTTCCTTTCTTTAATAGAGAGCGCATTATCGAAAAAAGAATATTAGCATTGTTATTAGAGAAGAATCTGACTTGAAGATTATGCATAAGGCAAGATAAGATTAATTTTTCTTTTCTTAAGCTCATACT
This sequence comes from Panax notoginseng, assembly GCA_016801055.1. Lineage (NCBI taxonomy): Eukaryota > Viridiplantae > Streptophyta > Magnoliopsida > Apiales > Araliaceae > Panax > Panax notoginseng. The sequence goes on along the minus strand of CM029015.1, from coordinate 8,000,274 downwards.
TTATTTTCCAAGACAGAGCATCTTATATTTGTACGCTGTCAGGAAAATCAAAGAAAACATCGAGCAAAAGAAAAAGGGAAGGAGTTTCAAAAAGGAAAAGAAAAAGAAAATCAAGCTCCCAATTTGCATATGGTAAGTATGCAATATTCCAAACATTTACGTTAGTAGTTACAAATATTTGTTACACAAAGCCATCTAAACAAAATATTTGAACCTAATTTATTAACGACACTATGCCTTCTTAGGTTTATAATTATACATCTTTTTAGGGTTTCAATAAAAATATCCTTTATGAAAAGGCAATAAACATATTGCATAGCGCTTTCGTGTGAAATACAAAACCAAGCAAACTGAATATATGCACCCTAATCCGAAAAAATAGAAAACATTAATTTTTGCTCAAAAAAACTCTACGACTTCTTCTCTTTACACTTAGATATCTATTGTTATTTGTAAGGATCCAATAAAAATATCCTTGACGAAGCTCCAATTCCTCGACGTAAAAAACGAGAAAGGGATAATGGTGATGTGCGTCCAATACATATTGCTCAACGCTTGCGTCGTGAAAGAGAGAAGCAAGCAAAAATAATACAATCTCAACCATATCCATTTCAACCAAGATTTTTCCCTGGTTTGATCCCCAGGCCATCCAAACGCGCAACTTATGAACGGGATTGTATCGAGATCAAGAATCATTTTTATCAGCATCCGTCGTTGTTAACACTTGCGCCATCAGATTCTAATCGAATTCCTCCAGTTCCGATTTTATCACCTCAAGGGTTACATTCAACTAACTCAAATTCAATGGGTGCAGAAATCCTACTTCCACCAAATAATATAGAGCATGTACATGACTCCCGTAACATTATATCATCTTCCATGCCTACATCAGCAACTTATGGGTTAGTTTAATGCAAAATATTGTATTACTATATACCATAAGGAGTGTTACGATATATGTGAACTATTTGAAACAAGTTCATTTATTTTCTAGGTTATTACCAATTATTCAGTCGATCATCGATGAAGCTTGCGTACAAGAGGAGGCATTGCCTACAAATATAGCCCCTCTGCCGCATCCTATTTTAGGAAGACACTACCTCGATAAAATGAATATACAGTGTCCTCACTGCTCAGCATTGCATTGGAAAACCGAAAAGTTATCAAATTCATCTGTTGACCGCCCTTTCTTCGGAACATGTTGTTTGCAAGGAAAGATTCGACTTCCCCAACTATTAACGCCTCCTCCAGAAATTCAATCATTATATAATGGCAATGATGATCAGTCAAAGTCCTTTCGAAGTTATACCCGACTGTACAATGCGTCTAATGCTTTTACGAGCTTAGGTGTACATATGGATGATAGAGTGGTTCCTGGTAGGGGTCCCAACGCATTTACAATCCATGGGGAATTACGACATCGGACAGGGTTACTACAACCTCCACCCGGTCAAGATCCAGTATATGCACAGTTGTACATTCACGATGCCGCAGTTGCTTTAGAATATCATTCTCGAAGAAACCCGAAGCTGCGAGAGGATGTCCTACGAACAATCCAGGATAGTCTTTTGAGATACAACTCATTTTCGGGTAAGTTTAGACATGCAGCTGCAATTTTAAGCAGGGAAGATTTGAACAATTGGGACATCCCAGCATACCTTCATTACAGTGCAGCAAAAGACCGTCGAACTCATAATTTACCCACGTCAGAGGAGGTTGCTGTCATATTACCTGGAGATGGTGCTGAATTCTCTGCGATGAGGGATATTATTGTAAGGTTAAGAGGGAGTGACCAGTTGATGCAGATAAATGAATGCCATCCAGCTTATTTACCACTACATTACGTATTGTTGTTTCCGTATGGTGAGCTTGGATGGGAACCAGATTTTAAGCAGTGGGATGTCAATCAAGGTAAAGCTTCATCAAAAAGACTTACACAATTGCAATATTATGGTTATCGTTTGTTTGAAAGACCTACTGAGTATTCAACTATCTTGAGGGGTGGAAGATTATTTCAAGAGTTTGTAGTAGATGCATGGGCGGCAACAGAGCAGAATCGATTAACATATTATAGGCTCAACCAACAAAAATTACGATCTGATCTATACCAAGATCTGGTCGAGGTAGTTCCTGATGGGTTAGAGGCTAATCAAGTTGGTAAACGAGTAGTTTTGCCTTCTTCTTTTTCTGGGAGTCCAAGGCAAATGTTTGAAATCTTCCAAGATTCTATGGCCATAACTCGGTATAACCAACACCCTGATATTTTCTTAACTATGACTGCAAATCCGAATTGGCCCGAGATAAAAGATGCACTGTTACCACATCAAACATCAATTGACCGCCCAGACTTGGTGGCCCGCGTATTTGAATTGAAGCGACGAGCTTTGATGATGGAAATTGATAAGAAGAAAGTATTTGGTGCAAAGGTGGCACATGTTTTCACGATTGAATTCCAAAAGCGTGGGTTGCCACACATGCATTTGCTAATATTTCTTCAAGGGTCTGATAAAATACGAACACGTGAACAGGTAAATCGAGCTGTTTGTGCCGAATTCCCCGATCCAATTTCTGATCCACTTCTATATGAAACAGTTAAAACTTGCATGGTACATGGACCATGTGGTGTTAGAAATCTTAAATCACCATGTATGGAAGATGGTAAATGCACCAAGAGATATCCTAAATATTGGGCAGAAGAAACTACAATGGGCGAAGATGGGTATCCGATATATCAAAGGCGCAATGACGGTCGAAAACATTCTCTAAGGTCTGGACATGAAGTTGATAATAGAGATGTTGTACCATATAATTCGTACCTCTCTAGATTGTTTAGTTGCCATATAAATGTGGAAGTTTGTGCAGGAGTAAGGTGCGTAAAGTATATCAATAAATACATCTACAAAGGTTACGATCGCACAACTTTGGTATTGGGGGCCGTAGATGAGATTAAGCAGTATATTGACTCAAGGTACATTGGACCTACAGAGGCGGCATGGCGGATATTTGGATATCCTATGCATCAAGAGTTCCCTCCAGTTATACGTCTGGTAGTTCACCTAGAGGGAAAACATCACGTCTGCTATAACCCTTCTGAACCAATAGCTGCAATATTGAACAGAGCAGAGGATCAACAGACAACTCTAACAGAATTTTTTGCATGTTGCTCTACTAATGATTTAGCTCGAACTCTCACATACCAACAATTTCCAAAGCATTTCGTTTGGCAAAAGAAAGAACAGCTCTGGACAGAGAGACAAAGGGGATTTACAATCGGAAGAATGTATTTTGCCAGTCCAAATGAAGGTGAAAGGTTTTATCTGCGTCTTCTGTTGACGGTTGTAGAGGGACCTCAATCTTTTCAATGTTTAAGAACAGTTGATAATGTTGTACACCCCACATATAAGGCTGCATGTATTGCAAAAGGCCTTTTGGAAGACGATGAAGAGTGGATTCAATGTCTTAGAGAAGCATCAATAATGAGAACATGCTCTCAATTAAGAAGGTTGTTTTCTATTATCTTGACACAATGCTCTCCTTTAAATCCAGAAGCGTTGTGGAACCAATTTTCTATGCATATTTGTGATGATTTATCACACAAAATAAGTACATGTTATGGCATTGATGTTCCTACTAATGCTCAAATTTGTGATTATGGTTTATACCTTATTAATCTTTTGCTTCAAGAGTCGGGGAAGAGCTTATCAGATTACCCACCAATGCCACTGCCATATGCTAATTGGAGAATTATCGTTGGCAATCGCCTTATATGGGAACATAGGCAATTACAACTTGAAGTTGATCAGATAAATGTCCAGCAAAGCATTGATCTACTGAATGAAGGTCAGCGTATGGCTTATAATGCAATCATTTCATCTGTTTATGAAAATAGAGGAACAACCTTCTTTCTGAGTGGGGGTGCAGGAACTGGAAAGACTTTTCTCTACAATACAATTGCCAAAAAATGTCGTTCCTTATGCGATATAGTAATTACAGTAGCATCCTCTGGAATTGCTTCTGGGTTGTTACATGGGGGACGTACTGCACATTCAACATTCTGCATTCCACTTAACGTATTAGAAAATTCAGTTTGTGGATTCACGAAGCAATCATCACACTCGGAATTATTTCGGAAGGCTAGACTAATTATATGGGATGAGGTTCCAATGCAGCATCGTCATTGTGTTGAAGCAGTTAATCGGACCTTACAAGACATTCGTGATAACTCTCAACCATTTGGAGGTGTTACTGTTGTTCTTGGGGGAGATTTTAGGCAGATTCTTCCTGTTATACCTAGAGGTCTTCGTGAGCATATAGTGGCAGCATCACTACGACGTTCTTTGCTTTGGAAAGATATACATGTCTTGACATTACAAGTTAACATGCGCTTGCACGATGACCAATCGTTATTATTTGATTTCTCGGCTTTTCTTAATGAGGTTTGAGTATTTGTATCTTTATTCATATTGACATCTATATATTGTCGAGAATATTTGAGAATTTACTAATACTTCATTATTGTGTAGATTGGGTCTAACCCTCAAGAATCTATACAACTTCCAGATTCAATAAAAATAACTCAAAGTGTGGATAATCTTATCTCGACCATCTACCCAGAGCTAGAAGTGCCAAGTAAGGTCACTCCCGAATTCTTAAAAGAGCGCACAATTCTATCGGCTAGAAATGATGATGTCAATGATATCAACCTAGCTGCGTTGGTGGTTTTCCCGGGAGAAGTACATACATACTTTGCTGCTGACAAAATGGTTGAAGATGATGATGTGGATCGGACTATTATGCATCGGTACCCGAATGAATATTTGAACACACTCAATCCCCCTGGACTACCACCGTTCAAATTAGATTTAAAAGAGGGTTGTCCAATAATGCTTCTAAGGAACATTGCACCGAAAGATGGCCTTTGTAATGGTACTAGACTTATCATAGTCAAGTGTGGTGCTTTAGTACTTGAAGCAAAGATTTTAACTGGTGATAAGCATGGCGACTTGGTATTCATTCCACAAATTTCTTTGACTCCTTCTTCGTCTGAGTTGAGTATTAAAATGACAAGAAGACAATTCCCAGTGAGGTTAGCGTATGCAATGACAATGAATAAATCACAGGGTCAGTCTGTCAAATTTGTTGGGGTAGATTTACGTACGCCAGTATTTAGTCACGGTCAACTATATGTAGCTCTGTCAAGATGCACAAGTTCTTCCCGCTTATGCATACTTCTTTGTGAATTAACTGACAAGTCCACAACAAATATCGTCTATCCTGAAGTTTTGTTATAATTTTATATGTTTGAGGTATCATTTCTTATCTTCGTGCATTATTTATCTTCTTACGATTAAAGTCTTGATATGTTTTGAATTGACTGATAAAAGTTTTGAATTAACTGACAAGTCCACAACAAATATTGTCTTTATATATGTGTTAATTGTTGAATAGTTGAATATTTGCATATTGTTATAAATGAGACTGATGCTTGAATAAGTTGTGGCATCGTTGTAGTTGTGGCATATGCTAGCATGACTCCTTATGGGTATATGTGAGTCCTATAGTCATGTGAAATGGAAGTGGCTAGGACTAACAAGTTTGCCTATAGAAATAGCAAGCCCCATAAATTATTGTAGGGTGTAATACAATATTTTTAGTTGATCAAGCCGAAGCTTAAAAAACATGAAGTACAGTTACTCAAATTACAATACCGTATATTACACATACACCCTCATGTTTTTGAATCCACGTGATACATTCGTCAACTTATTTTACAGATGATGCCTTCGTAGAAGTTACTCATTCTCTAATTTGCAAAAAATTGGTTTACATTTCCTTGCTCTTTTATGTGTAAGCAAATCTGATAATGTTTCGAGAGTATGATGCCTCCACTGAATAACAATTCCTGCTTTGGCCAACTGAATACATGATTTAGTAATGTATGAACATCAGATAACATATCTTATAGAAAACCATTCAGATAACATACGAGTAAATTTATATATGTGTGTGTATGTGTGAAGAACAAATTTGAGAAGCTTGATCATCGCTGTTAACATAATAAGTTGGTCTATGTCGGCTGAGCTATAATATGCTTATTATATATAACTTATGTTTTAGTTTTACTTGCACATGAATCGATCAATTTGTACATATATCATTTTCATTACATTTTGTTATCAATTTCCAATTAGTTGATTTAATTTGTTGACAGAACTAAATGATTCATTTCAATTTTTGCAGTCTTGGGATGATATTGCTATTGAATGGAAACGTGTCCATTCAACAAGTCGAGGGTGGAGAAAAGTTAACAGGGTTATGTGTATTTTATAATTCTTAAATCGTATCCAAGTAATCACGTGTCAATTATTTCGTTCTTGCGATACTACTAACATTTTGCTTTCTCTTATAAATAACAGATTTTTGTTACAAACAATATTTGTTGGCCGTGGACGTTGCTGATGGATAGCCTTTCTTTTCAAAGGTTTATGTACCGAAGACATGGTAGAGCTTAACAGATCTACAAGGTAAATGTTATTATATGTATTTTCGTGTATATAGCTGTAAAGAATATATTTGGTGTGAGATGTAAAGTAAAGGGTGGTGCTCAACATGTTGGTACTCTATTTTCTGCATATATGTATTTTTGTTCTCCGTCTTTTGTGAAGTTTGGTAATTATACATGGTTATGATGATTTTGAATATGGAATGATGTTGTTTTTGGTGGTTTGGATATGTATGGCTGATAGTAAGTTTTTTAAACAGGTTTAGAATTTTTTGGATATCTATTTTTAAAGGAAACTCTGCCGAAATTTCTTGAAATTAATAGCTACTAGCTTGATATTTTGGTGGTTGGATATGTGTTGATTATTGAATATGTATTAATTTATGCATGGTATGATGAGTTTGGGTATGAAATGATGGTTTTTTTTTGTGGTTTGGATATGTATGGATGATTGTAAGTTTTTTAAACAGGTTTAGATTTTTCTGGATATCTATTTTTAAAGGAAACTCTGCCGAAATTTCTTAAAATCGGTAGCGACTAGCTTGCCCAAATTTGCGATGGCCCAGATGATTTTTTTGGCTATATGTTTGACCAAATTTACCTTTTTTTTTGCAGTTGGGTCAATTATTTTTGAAATTCTTATTTTATTGGGTCAGTCTGTCAAATTTGTTGGGGTAGATTTACGTACGCCAGTATTTAGTCACGGTCAACTATATGTAGCTCTGTCAAGATGCACAAGTTCTTCCCGCTTATGCATACTTCTTCGTGAATTAACTGACAAGTCCACAACAAATATCGTCTATCTTGAAGTTTTGTTATAATTTTATATGTTTGAGGTATCATTTCTTATCTTCGTGCATTATTTATCTTCTTACGATTAAAGTCTTGATATGTTTTGAATTGACTGATAAAAGTTTTGAATTAACTGACAAGTCCACAACAAATATTGTCTTTATATATGTGTTAATTGTTGAATAGTTGAATATTTGCATATTGTTATAAATGAGACTGATGCTTGAATAAGTTGTGGCATCGTTGTAGTTGTGGCATATGCTAGCATGACTCCTTATGGGTATATGTGAGTCCTATAGTCATGTGAAATGGAAGTGGCTAGGACTAACAAGTTTGCCTATAGAAATAGCAAGCCCCATAAATTATTGTAGGGTGTAATACAATATTTTTAGTTGATCAAGCCGAAGCTTAAAAAACATGAAGTACAGTTACTCAAATTACAATACCGTATATTACACATACACCCTCATGTTTTTGAATCCACGTGATACATTCGTCAACTTATTTTACAGATGATGCCTTCGTAGAAGTTACTCATTCTCTAATTTGCAAAAAATTGGTTTACATTTCCTTGCTCTTTTATGTGTAAGCAAATCTGATAATGTTTCGAGAGTATGATGCCTCCACTGAATAACAATTCCTGCTTTGGCCAACTGAATACATGATTTAGTAATGTATGAACATCAGATAACATATCTTATAGAAAACCATTCAGATAACATACGAGTAAATTTATATATGTGTGTGTATGTGTGAAGAACAAATTTGAGAAGCTTGATCATCGCTGTTAACATAATAAGTTGGTCTATGTCGGCTGAGCTATAATATGCTTATTATATATAACTTATGTTTTAGTTTTACTTGCACATGAATCGATCAATTTGTACATATATCATTTTCATTACATTTTGTTATCAATTTCCAATTAGTTGATTTAATTTGTTGACAGAACTAAATGATTCATTTCAATTTTTGCAGTCTTGGGATGATATTGCTATTGAATGGAAACGTGTCCATTCAACAAGTCGAGGGTGGAGAAAAGTTAACAGGGTTATGTGTATTTTATAATTCTTAAATCGTATCCAAGTAATCACGTGTCAATTATTTCGTTCTTGCGATACTACTAACATTTTGCTTTCTCTTATAAATAACAGATTTTTGTTACAAACAATATTTGTTGGCCGTGGACGTTGCTGATGGATAGCCTTTCTTTTCAAAGGTTTATGTACCGAAGACATGGTAGAGCTTAACAGATCTACAAGGTAAATGTTATTATATGTATTTTCGTGTATATAGCTGTAAAGAATATATTTGGTGTGAGATGTAAAGTAAAGGGTGGTGCTCAACATGTTGGTACTCTATTTTCTGCATATATGTATTTTTGTTCTCCGTCTTTTGTGAAGTTTGGTAATTATACATGGTTATGATGATTTTGAATATGGAATGATGTTGTTTTTGGTGGTTTGGATATGTATGGCTGATAGTAAGTTTTTTAAACAGGTTTAGAATTTTTTGGATATCTATTTTTAAAGGAAACTCTGCCGAAATTTCTTGAAATTAATAGCTACTAGCTTGATATTTTGGTGGTTGAATATCTGTTGATTATTGAATATGTATTAATTTATGCATGGTATGATGATTTTGGGTATGAAATGATGGTTTTTTTTTTGTGGTTTGGATATGTATGGATGATTGTAAGTTTTTTAAACAGGTTTAGATTTTTCTGGATATCTATTTTTAAAGAAAACTCTGCCGAAATTTCTTAAAATCGTTAGCGACTAGCTTGCCCAAATTTGCAATGGCCCAGATGATTTTTTTGGCTATATGTTTGACCAAATTTACCTTTTTTTTTGCAGTTGGGTCAATTATTTTTGAAATTCTTATTTTATTTTAATTTTTATTTAATCAGACAAAGGAACTCTAAACCAATTTGGTACACATGAACCTTTTAAGCAAGTTAGTATCATTATGCTATTTCAAAACTACAATGCTTTTACCTGTTAATGTATCAACGACTGGTATTCAATGGACACATTTGTATGATGTGTTGTGCTTAAAATAGTTTTACTACTTAATTCATGTTCCATCTAAAATTACAAATTAAATGAAGGGAATCAATAGCATATAGCTGAAGAGAACTGCTTTTAAATGTGCTTGAAGAAAATATGTAGGTCATTGACATTGGGATTGTTTCGAATTTAATAAATATAGTTAACTGGCCTAGGTCAAATTTATTGTTGAGTGAATGTCGATCTTGGCTTTAGTTGTTTCCTTAACAAATTCATTTTTTCTTGCCTGTCTCGATTTGTAAATAATGAGCATGTAGATATAATTTGTGGCAAAATTCTTGACTTCTTTATTTTTTGGGTGGGATGTCTATCTTGATTAGAAATTTTCTTATCTACAACAAAAATTTTCTAATTTTTATCAAATATATAATCTTTAAATATTGCAACTCACATTTTTTATTTAGATTCATCTTTAGGTATTAAATAATTATACGAGTATTAGTAGTGCCGGAGGCACGGGTTTCCCCTAGTGTATATATATATATATATATATATATATATATATATATATATATATATATATATATTACAAGACAGTCTCTCAGTAACCCGACTTTAAAGTCCAGGCAACGATCCAGCTCAGCATCAGCTCAGCCAATTATAAGAAACATACAAATATAATGTATCCACCTCCAGAAAGGTAAATGCTGATAATTATAAGAAACATACAAATTTTTTTAGATATATCAGACTCTAGACGGGTATGGGATAATGGATATGACAATTTAGTTACCAATACAGATAACTCGAGGAATTGAACTATAACTTTGCTCATTATAATTGTCATTTAAATTTTGTGACCTCCTTTGCAGGTTCTTCTCTGATTTCCCAAACTGAATCAGAATAATTCTGTTGGATTTCATGATGGTATGTTGAAGTGAAAAAGCCATGATACGAGAAATGCAAAAACCATACATGCAAGAAGGAAATTTAGGAGGTGGTGACCATTTAAGCAGGTTCGGGTCTCTGTGGTTGATGACACTGGTGCTGAGGTTGCACTTGCTACCGTCTCACTCGTCTGGTGTGCCGATTCTATATCATTTGAGCCAACAACATTGCATGCAATAGAATTGCAAATTTCGCAGGTCCTGAGAATGATGAACTATTATAAGAAAAGACAACAGAAGACAGAAGGAAAGATAAATATAAGTAATCGCTTATAAATGAGACGTATATGATTCTCATTATTGACTGCATTGTATATGTTTGTTAAGCAAGACTCCTAATTGTCTGCTGACCAACATGCAACCTAACAGTCACCTGCACTTACGAGATGGAAAAATACATAAAACACACGGGAGATCCTCATATGTCAGGGAAAGGGAAAAAAAGTGTTCTTATAACTTCTGATAATTAGTAAAATATGCTTTCAAACAGTTCTGGATCCAGTTTGGCACTTTCAGTGCTTCGTCATTTAGTGTAAGGCCAATATAAAAATCATAAATATAAGAAGCCGACAAAAGCGTTACTAATATTAACAGCCGAGTCATGTGACAATTATATCAAGTCAAATGACAAAAAGAACTTAGATATACAAGAGAGAGGTGACTATCAAGTAATCTACTACTTGAAAGCTCATTTAGAGCCATGCATAACAGGTTGGCAGATTGCAATACAAATATAGAGACTCGGAGCAAGAGGTAAACTAAAGCATATAAATCAACAGACCAAATCATATCTAGTTATAATGAATATTATCATATGCCCATCCATGCTAAAACTTAAGTGAACTAAATCCATCTTAATATGAAGAATGGGAATAACAAACTATTTTATGCTTTTAGGGAAATTGACACCCATCCTCTGCAATGAAGTTGGTGCAATCAAGATAATTTTTTAAAACAAAACATAGAAATGCATGCATATAGTTAGAGTGCATGCATATAGTTAGAGTGCAGGCATAAATGGCCCCTCTATGATGATGAATTCCTTCAGATTTCATGTAAAACACCAATACTAGTGGAGTTCAGGATCTATCATAACATCCAGATTAGCTCATAAACCTTTGGCTTCAACTGATGTATATAAGCCATGTTGCCATAGAAATAAAACACTCCCTCAATTCTTAAATATAAGATCAAGCTTGACTTTTCAAAGTCAATATGATATATTTTCAAATTCAAAATTGATGCGAGTAATTTAACTTTTGTAAACAATAAATCTTGTAAAATATAGTACGTTTTAGACAGTTTACAATTGTCATAAATGAATTTCAAATCAATTTTGAATTTGAAAGTATTTCAAACTGACTTCAAAAAGTCAAAAGTGATCTTACATTTTGGAATGGAGGAATTATAAAAAAATGAAAGATAGCTGCTTCATCAACTAATCGATATTACATCGAATCATGGTTCAGGTTTATATGATTGCTCAACGGAATATAAATGCAAGTTATACAGGTCAAAAGACACAGACATTGATAGACAATCTGTCAAATTCAAAGGAACACAAGAAGTAGCAAACAGTTTTATCAGTAAATTCAAGATCAAATGACATTTAACCCTCTATCAAGCTTTTATGAAAATGACAGAGGAAATCTGGAATATGCATATAGCCAGTAAAATATACGAAGTGAACTAGCAATAAGTAATAATCTTTTGCCAGGAAAATTCGCATATTAGGTTGAGGGGTCAAATATTAACTTTCACAAAGAAAATTGGAATCTCAAAGATAAGATGTCAATTTTTTGGAATTTAAGAAAAAGGCAGAATAGGAAGGAATACTCGGTGTAAATAGAAAATCAACAATCCGTCCAACTGCTTTACTCTTATGCTTTACTTTTTCCGTAATCTCCTTTAATTGACAAAATATTCTTTTAACTTTTCCTTCCACTAAACAAAATTATGGTATCTGCACCCCCTAAACAAAGAAATCTTCTACATTACGCTTAAGAATTCACTATTCTTATAATTTAAAATACAATTAAAACTCAAAACACCCAACAACAATTAAAAAATATCACAATTATTCCTTTAAAATATAAAAAGAAGTACATAGCATCTGGTAAATGAACATTAACAACCCACAACTAAGATTCTTATTATATCAACAAACACAGTCATAACAATAATAAGATTGTAATCAAAACAGAAGCAATGCGCTGGAACATTCTACCAAGATCTAAACATGCAGAATATTAAAGAGTTGCCAAATGCATACCCAAAAATTCATATAAGCATCAAAATGTACTATATATGCTCATAAATTTGAAGTATATATCATAAGTAAAAGAGTAGAAATTTCAGGGTTTCAATTTTACTCACTTATTTCCTTTAATCTTGAACCAAGTCTCAGCACAATGCTTATGAGCAGCAGCCAAATCATTCTTACAAGAACAACCCAGCTCAATGGCAATCCCAGACTCCTGATTACGACCATCCATTTCGAGGGTCAGATGACAAATTCTACAATCTCTCTCCACTTTCCCCAAATGCGCCTTAACTTCATAAACCCCATTTTCAATATCCACCGAGCAATCAGATTCAGCCATTGATGAAACTCTCCTAGAATCCAAAACTTGCCCAATTTCGGGATCAAAATTGTAATCATCATTTGAACCATCTGCAGTTGAACAGAACTGAGAATAACAGGAACCCTCATCGCCTTCAGAAAAGCAGACGCTTTCCTCATCATCATCGCTCACGGCGGAGGAACGGCGGTGGCCGCCGCAGTCTAAATCGAGTTGGGACATCTCAAGACTCGCCATTTCAGACACCCAGAACAAAAAAATGCAAATACAGAGCAACAAAAGCCTTCAAGATTAAAACTTTTAAAGCTCAAAGCCTCAACCAGTAAAAAAAACCACCCACGTCGAAATCTTTAATTTTCTGAGAAAAAGTACGAGTTTAATAGAGTGGGTACTGGATTAGCTGACCCTTTCAAGTTTCAACTCTCCATTTCCATTCGTCTAGGAAAAAAAACAGAGAGGGAGAGAGAGAAAGAGCTACAAGTTACAATCTTTCTGTATATATATAATGTAGAGATGGAGAGAGAAACAGAGGAGAGTTGAGTTGCATTGTATTGAGATTATTGTATTGTATTGGGGAGGAGAAGGTGGTGGGGTAATGTTTGGATGAAACAGAAAAACATGTCAGCTATGTGATGGCATCTGTGAAGTGTAAGGGAAGCCTGATGGTTATGAAATTAACTTGTGGGTGCATAACCCTTTAGAGTTCCCTACACCTGGGTCACTATGGTCAATTCAATTGACTGTGGTGGACCTTAGTCCACAGTTGTATAAGATGATAAATATTACTAGTACTCAATTAAAAAGAAAAAAAAAATTATTATATTTAAAAAATAAAATGATGTTTTTAAGGTATTTATGTGAGGAATTCCTTTGCCAAAATATTGAATTTCCTTTAATAGTATCACTTTCTAGAAAGCATTTTAGAAATTAAGAATTTTTGAGGAATTTTCTTTTTTGAGGAACTTATATGTTAGGAATTTTCTTATGGGATGTGTTGGAATGAATTTTTTTTGAAGTTTGTTCAAGGAGGATTTGGTGTCTAATTAAAACAGTGTAGTACTTATCTTTAAAAAAAAGGGTAAAAAAAAAGAGACTGAATGCCTGATAACAACAGTCCCAACTACAATAGCCCCAAAGAAGGAAATTTATAAAGATATAATTGTAAAAGAAAAACATAGATCCCAAGTATATTATTATATTACATGCAAATATTATCAGATGGTAATAACTTATTGAGTTTTTATCCTATAGATCCCAAACATAGGTTTTATATTTTAGTATATGCTGCAAATGCTAGTACTCACATCAACTCGTCTGCGCAACATTTGATGGTTGGCCAAAATATTGCCTACTTACTGGAGTTGGAAGCACCTCAGTCATCCTGCCACTTAAATTATTCTTCCCCTCTTGAATACGTAAATCGACATTCTTTCTGCTCCCATCAAAATGTCCCATTTGCACATGAGCCCCCCTAGGCATCATCAGCCTGAGACACTGCTATTATCTAACCCACTTTTCAACCAAGCCACACGGCTTATATCTGTGGCTAATACAGCCAACTCATGAGTTGGAAATGATGGAGGCTCTACATAATCAACAAAGTTGGGCCCCAACAAAGTGCCTTGTGGCATTTTCCCACTTGGAGTCCCACAGCAACCATGGCCGCATTGGTGAGGCACCAATTGATCACCATAAGCTTTTTCAAGCAATTTGTTAATTTGATCATCTGGTTTTGCGGGTAGAAACACAGTCTCTTGAGAAGAAGCCTCCTTCGGGAATGGAAACACAGGTTCTGGGCCATCCAAAGGGTTATAAACACTAAATGCACCAATACGGGCCACAGGACAGAAAAGAGTAGGTAGATCCTTTGCTTCAGTACTAAATTGATTTTCTGTTAGAGCCTTGTCTTCGTTCTGACCAGCCATACCCATAGCGCTGACATCTTTTCCCTCCAAGGACTTGAATGAATGGACATCCCCACAGGACAGTGTTTCTTCTGATGATGCTTTTGATTTGTCTGCAGTAACATCTTCTACCAAATTGCTTGGCTCCAACTTCATCTTGCCAAGTTCAATGGCCCGACGCCTCAGGGTAGAATTCCAGTGGTTCTTGATAGAATTGTCTGTTCTTCCTGGCAAAAGCTTTGCAATGGATGCCCATTTGTTTCCATGGATAGAATGGGCTCGAAGAATGATAGCATCTTCATCATCTAACACAAATTCCAGTTTTAACACTCATTTATTCAGAATACTCAAGTATAAGCGTGATATGCTGGCATGTGAGTGGATTTATATAAATGTGTGTGTGTGTGTGATAATATTTGACCTAGAAATTCTGCAGCCAGTAAACATGAGAAGCACATTAGAAATTTGTTCATTGGGCAGAAAACCATGACAAATTGAGCATTCCATCATGCTGGATGCATTAATGTAGTAAATATTGCATACTATATATACAAACCTAGGCCAAGCGCGCCATGAGTTCACTAGAAAGAAGAGTAAGTGACAATGATATTGAATTACTGGAATATATTTAAAACAAATGTCCTTTATAAAGGCCCTATCAAATGGCATCCATCAAATGATCAGTTAACTCTGGAGAAGATTTTGTGCATGTATACAAGTATGCCATGGTTGGACTAATGTGCGCATATGATGACATGAATCAAAATGACATTTCTGCTTGGTTCTTACATTATGGAAACTAAGTTTTATCCAAGGTAAATTTGGAAATGTGAAATCCATATAATAGATATGTGTCCGTGTTTCCAAACTTGGTCTTCACCTGCACAATCAAACTACTAAACTAGTCAACTGAAGACCCAGTTTTGGAAACACCAAGTGTGCACACCGTAAATTAAAAGCAATTGACTTAAACAAATATGATTATTATTTCTGCTCAATTCATCTTCAGCATCCTGGCCTCTTACATAAGGCTGCTTGGAATAAATAACTAAATAAAAAGGAGAGAAATGTTTATGCTATTTCCTCGAATTTCTAGTTCTTGATGGAAAACGTTTCAAGAAACTTTTACTTGGATGTAAGCTTCTGATTTAATTTATAATTGGAAAATGAGTGTCCAACTAACTCAAAGTCTAATCACACCATAAAAGTTCTTACGAAGCATTATCTCTATGTTCTTGAGGTCAGAGATAATTTGCAATACAAATGGGAAACTACAAGAGAAAAAAGTGAACCAAGTCTAAAAATAAATTCAATCAAACAAAAATATCTAAACAAGACATACCTAGAACATAATTAGGAAAGCCATGGCATGACTTTTAATGCAGAGAGGAAAAAAAAAGCCCAACAAACTCACTTCATCTGACATAATTCTCTATTTTTTGTAGACAATGTCAGTCACATGGACTGGAACTTCGGTATTAGCATATCATATTACAGCAACTAACTGTAGCTCATACAACAGCCTCCAATACAGAAAAGTAGCTTCATGCATGAACTAGAAAGTGGAACAGATTTGGACATGCATAATAGACGAACTCAGAATAACCATATCCATTTGATTAGCTAATCTCTATATGCACACATAAAAAAGAAAGAAGCTAGGCCTTCATTCTTATTAATATCTTAGCATTCTTATTAATATCTTTGAATAACGCGAGGCAACTTATGGTAAGTTATGCTTCAGCCTCAAAAGGATTAGCAGTCATGGTTAAATACAAATTATACGAAATATCATATTCAAACTTATTCACACATTTATGATATAGAAAAAGTTTCCTATGAGAAAAGGTTGCTATTAACTTACTGTGGTGTGTACCAACATAGGTGGAAAGCAAAAGATAAAACAATAATCAATTTGAAACCTTTTATCCAAACCAGAAAAATATAATGATATTTACTCTAAAACTACCAAATTTCCATGAACTGATCAGAAAGAACCTCATTTGAACCTGGTTTGAGGAATTTCTTACTCCAGCTCTCTAATGAAAGGAAGAGAAATATAGGAGGAAGCAAAGAGACCCAGAAATGTTCCCATAAGACGAAGACAAAAAGAGAGGAGAGAGAGAGGCAGGGGCTGAAATTCTCGTGTTGTGTTATGCCACCACTTAATATCTTTTTAATTACTAACACACCTATCCACTGTCCGTGATTCCTCAAACACGAAAACCACCCACTGGCCTCCCACATCTTCTTTTCCTCTTTTAATTCCTTTTACCACTATTTATGGAAGATTCAATTATCTTCAAATATGGACATAGTGACAGTGTTGGATTCGAATAAGGAAAATAGATCCCTATCAGATTCCCACATAGATTTATAACTAGACATAGGTTTCTAAACCTTTGTCCCCATTACATGCTTCAAATTTGGTTAACTGAACCAAAGAAGTACTCATGCTTGCGAATGTTGGCAAAAAAAGCTAGTCAAGCAAAGTGAGCTAGAGTTTGATGAAATACTCACCAGCGAATCTAAACTTAAGCTCAATCCACACCTGATATTTGATGGAGTGAAGCTTTAAAAGCCCTAAGTTTGGCTTGATAGATATATTTCCACCTTACTAAGCATAATGTTATTCATGAGTTTAATCATTCACACTCGGAAATATCTACATTTTCCAAGTGTACTTACTACATGGGCCACAAAAACCCAACTACAAGATACGACATCAGTTAACTTCTAGGCATAATAATGCACGCCAATAATGACAAGTGCTCAACATCCTTCTTTTAGTTTGCGGCAAAGCTTGTCGTTTTTCAGACAATAAAGACTTCAAATTAACATGGAAACAATTATCACCGATATACTCGCCATTAATTACAATAATAGTTATGATAACGGATTCTCCACTTGTACGGAAGAAAAAGGGAAAACA
The DNA here is from genome assembly GCA_016801055.1 of Panax notoginseng. NCBI lineage: Eukaryota > Viridiplantae > Streptophyta > Magnoliopsida > Apiales > Araliaceae > Panax > Panax notoginseng. The sequence goes on along the minus strand of CM029015.1, from coordinate 7,982,606 downwards.
ATCATTATTAACCAATTACATCGTTCTAGAAATGCTTGTCACAAGTCCTCCAAGACATAAAGCAATTGGATTTCCAAATATTTATCAATTTCCCCTATTATCCTCTTTGGCTCTTTCCTTTTTCAATTAGCTATTTTTACCTCTTTTTTTCTTGACTTACAAACATTTAGCTAAACATAGAATAGAGACTTTCAAAATTCAGTGTACCACTCTCACCACATTGAAGTTTGACACAAGTGATGACCTAAAATCTCATAAACCCCTATCAATTGAAAGGTAGACTAAAAAATCTAAAATCAATATAAGCGCGAAAACACACAATTCAAAACACACACAGAATCAGTTACAAGTTACAACCCTATTATGCAAGATACATTGAAATGTGAAACTAGCCCTCAATTTTAAAACCAAAAAAAGATCAGAACCAATTTATGTACAATCTGACCATATAATTATATACGTATATACATAAAAAAAAAAAAGAAGATCAAACATAAAAAAAACGATCTTGATGAAAAAAAATGGGAAATGAAATTATACCAGTAAAGGGCTTGCGCTTAACGGCAGGGTCGAGCTGATTGAACCACCTCAAACGGCACGACTTCCCAGATCTCCCGGGAATTCCTTCGGCGATCATACTCCAATTCATCGCCCCGAATTGACTCACCCTGCGACTCAATAGAGCATCTTCTTCTCGTGACCAGGTTCCTTTTGTTCGGTCATCGGATTTTTTGCTCGCCGCTTGGCTGTTGGTAATTCCGCCACCGTTGTCCACCACGACCACCTCAACAACGTCGGCGTCGGCATTGAGGTCCAGGGCGGGAGACTTTCCGTCGGCGAGTGATACGGCGTTCGGCATTTCGGTGTGTTTGTCCATATTCGAGAGATAGAGCCACAGTATTACGTACTCCTTGGCTAACTGCAAAGTGTTCCAAGTGAGGACAGCTCAAATATATTTATGCGGCAAGTGTCTCGGCTGGTAGTAGTTTTACACTTTTAACAGGTGGTTGCTTTGTAATGGCTGTTGTATCCCTTCTTATTAATTTACTTCTTTGCCCTTTATTATGTAAATATACCAACCACAAAATCTCAATGATTCTATTTGAATTTTCTTCTGAATTTTCTTTTTTTAACAGATGGTTGTAGTTTTATATAATTGGCAAGAATTGATTTTTTTTTTATTTTCACAAAATCTCTTATTCAGGTGAGAAAGATCTTGTAAAATTATCATTTTTTTGCTTATAAAAATATCTGTAAGACCCCAAATTATTAATAAATAAAATTTAAATTCCCTCTATTTATTATTTTGAAATAGTAAGTGTTAAATTGATTAATGAGGTTAGTTATGGGTAAAATACGCAAATATTTCAAATAAGCAGGTGGTTATAAAATATTCATTGTTGTCGGGGAATATTCGTTTGGTCGTGGAATATTCTTCCTGTCGGGGAATATTCGTACAACGGCGCAGTCTTTTGTGGGCCCCATAACGGAAAGCGATTGGATGAAGAAAACGACAAGTATATGTTGTTTATTAATAACGGCATAGCTGTTACCGTTAATACTGTTGAAATACCCGGTGGTTAAAAATACAGTAATAACGCGTGGTTGCACAGTAGCACACAGATTGCACAGTATAGCTGAATTATTGATTCGTACGTAAGAAGGCACTACTCAATAATTGTTACAGTAATTACTGTTCAATATTTTATTTTATTGGTTCAATAATTGCTGCATTGATATTTCATATTATTGTTGTTTCAATAATTGTTACTGCACAGTATTTCCCATTATCAGATCAATAATTCATATTATTTGAATAATATTATCAGATAACATTATTGGCAATGTCTAGAAAGTTCTGTCTAAGGAGAGGTTTGGTCACCTAATTGCGCGCAAGTAAGGAGAAATCTTTATTGGAAAGCCTCCTCTTTCCTGGGAACGGCCTGGTTGTCATAAATGTGATTCTGTAATATTATTTGTGAATAATTAATTATTAATTCATATGATAAGGAAATATTTATTTTATGTGGATATAAATGATGGATATATTTATTTTTTATGTGGATAAAAATGAAGGAATTAAAGTTGAAGTGTTTTATCAGTATTTTGTCGATGTGGAGGTATTAAAAATCATCCGTTTGTAGATTTCGGATATTTTTGGTTTGGAATTTGGAAAAACTCAAAGCTATAAAGTTGTAGAGAATTCGATTTCAGTCAGAATGGACATAAAATTCGTATTTTTCTGATAAACGGTCTATTTTCTATGAATTACTGAAGTTTTGGAAAAATAAAATAATTTTTATTAAATTATGGGTGGGACCCACTTTTTGGTTGGTGGTGAATATGCATGTGGGCTGCTAGAAAATTCAGATTTTGCATGCCTTGATAGTCATGGTCTTAGCATACGTAAAGAAAGTAAAATAAAATAATATATTTTATTATTTTAGTCTCCTATGGCGTTCTAACATTTTCCTATAAATAGAGGGCTAAGTTAGAATTGAAAATCACACCAGAAACAAAGTTTTCTTTCTTTCTCTCTCTATATTATCGAGCGTATTCTTGTGAGTATACTTTGAGTGTTGCTATACGGTGCGAGTTTCTGTCAGCATTATACCCGAAATTCAGTCAGAAGTACGATTATTTTGAGGTAAGGGATGTTATTTTATTCAAAAATGATATTATTTCTTCAATATCATTATGCCGAAATATTGATTGGAAATTTTTATCAAATTTGGAACTTTTCACGTCGGGGTTACTATTCATGAGTTACTATTCACGAGTTACTATTCACGAGTTACTATTCACCGAAAAATAAAATTTTCTTCTTTTCGTCCAAAATATCTATTCTGGGTACTAGCTTTGATTGTATCCATGTTTTGATCATTCTTGAATTCTACTTCACTATGAATAATTATAAGATATTTTTGGACATGGATAAATCGAAATACGAATCCTTAATATTTGTTATTTTGTTTCACTGGATTCGTATTCTTTAAGATATTTTTCATCATCCTCAGTTCTAAATGATGATATTACTGAATATCTTTGGCCCGTAGTGCAAAGATGAATGATTAACTGATGAATATCTTTGGCCCATAGTGCAAAGATGAACAGGTGTTGAGATGAACATGACCGATTGGTGATACAAATGAATATCTTTGGCCTGTAGTGCAAAGATGAATATTTGATTAAAGATGGTTATTGATTGTTGTTACAGGGATAAAATATTGATGATGGACTTTTAAATCTTAGAAGATAGTAGAACTCATTCTCTACTTGACTCTTCTAATGGTTTGCTGTTTCCGCTGCAGCTATTGATTTAAAACTTGTTGTCTATTGTATTCTATTAGATTTTTCCCTGTTGAAGACTAACGATAATTTGTTCTGTATTATCTTAGTCATAATGTTCTTTACTGGGCTAGTTGAGCTCACCCTTTTCTTTTTTGTTCCATTTTTCTCAGGAGGCGAGAATGTAGCGAGTACTAGTCGGGGTATGGAATGATGGTTCTAGAAGTTACTTTAGTAGTCCTCACCATTTTTGTGAAATAATGTATCAATAATTGTAATGAGGACTTATTTGAGTGTGGATATTGTCTAAATGACAATATTTGTATTTAAACTCACAGTTCTTGTGTTGAAATAATAAAGATGTAGTTGTTTCTGTACCATGTATTTTGGTGACTCAGAATGGGTGTTGTATACCTATTTTGGGGGCGTCACAGTTGGTATCAGTGCTTAGGGATATGATCTCTGGCGGAGATCGGAGAATAGAACTAGGAGGGGAGAGACGAATAAATCCTTCGCTAGTGTGTCCTAACTAAGCTTATTTATTGATCAGTCATAATATAGAGGTATTATGTGATTCGTTAATTTATTTAATTAACCCTTGTTTTATGGCAGTATTTGAGAATGTCGACTGAGAATGTTAACAGTGGAGTAAATGAAACCGTGGAGACACCGGTGCTTACCAACGAGGAGAACGTGCAACAGGCTGGCAATGTTCCTCCTGTGAACAACACCAATGAGCAGCTGATGAATGATGGAATGTTTAGAAGTTTTTTGCAATTCATGCAAAACCAGACGAGGGAGACTCGTGTTCAAAATACAGGAGGAAATGATAGTAATTCACGGTTTGTCACAGCCAAACAGTTCAAAGAATTGGGACCACCAGAATTTAAGGGAAAGCCGGATCCGATCATGGCGGAAACGTGGGTCAAGCAAATTACCAAGATATTCGATGTCTTGGGATGCACGGAGGAACAGAAGGTTCCATTCGCCACCTTTATATTCCGTGGCGAGGCAGATTACTGGTGGGAGTCTGTGAAGCGTACCCATCCAACCGCACTCAGCATGTCTTGGGAGACATTTCAGAAACTGTTCAATGACAAGTACTTTCCTGAAAGTATTCGTCATATGAAGGAGGTAGAGTTTATTAGACTGGAGCAGAATAACATGACGGTGTCTCAGTACGAGGCGAGATTTGCAGAGTTGTCCAGGTTTGCACCTCATTTGGTGGAGAATGAGGAACGTATGACGAGGATGTTTTTGAGAGGTTTGAAACCCGGCATACGTCAATATCTCATTTCTCATAAATTTTCTCTCTATTCAGATGTTGTCAATAGGGCTCAATTATTAGAGCGAGATAATGAGTACGGTCAACTGAGGGACCACAACCAGGATCATATCGGTGACAGCAGTCATCAGAACAATGATAACCAGCGGAGAAAGAAAAATACAGACAAGAACGGCAACCACTCTGGTGGTAATCGTGGCTATGAAAATAGAAGAAGCGAGTCGGGAGGAGATTTTAAAAAGAGGAGATTCAACAATGACAATACGAAGACGTCAGCACCAGCTGGTTCCAAGGGAGGAGAACGACCACCGGTTATATGCTATAAGTGCGGAAAAGAAGGACATATTAGCCCAAACTGCCCACAACAGTTTAAGGTATGTTATAATTGTGGAAAGGAAGGACATATCGCTCGAGATTGCACTATAGCAAAACCAAGTCCAGCGGGGATGGTGACTCAAAAAGCTGTCCCAGAAAAGATAAAGTCAACGGTTCCTGGAAGAGCGTTTGTCGTGACTGGTCAACATGCGAGGAACCCAAACGAGGTGATCACGGGTAAGCTAATCATAAATTCATGCGAAGTTTATACCTTATTAGATACCGGTTCTACCCATTCTTTTATCTCTCCTGCTTGTGCTCAACGTTTAAACTTGACTCCGGAGAAGTTAGACTTTGATTTATCTGTGGAGACTCCGTTAGGAGAAACTTTCATCACATCCACTGTTTATAAATCTTGTGTGATCCAAGTTGGCACCATTACCTTACCTGTTGACCTTATCTCTTTAAAGATACTTGCTTTTGATGTGATTTTAGGGATTGATTGGTTAACTACTCATCATGCCAAAATTGATTGTTTTCGTAAGGTTGTTAGTTTTCATATTCCTAACCAACCTGTTGTACGAATTCAAACAACTAAGCCATTAAAATCAATCACTGTTATATCAAGCCATAAAGCCATTCGTTTATTAAAAAACGGATGTCAAGCTTTCTTAGCCCATGTTATGGATTTGAATAAAGACACGTCAAATTTGAATAATATTCCTGTTGTTATTGACTTTCCTGACGTATTTCCTGAAGAACTTCCCGGTCTACCCCCGGAACGAGAAATTGAATTCTTTATTGATCTTGAACCTGGTACAAAGTCCATTTCTAAAACCCCATATCGAATGGCTCCTATTGAACTTCAGGAGTTAAAGGTCCAACTACAAGAGTTGTTGGACATCGGTTTCATTCGTCCTAGTACATCTCCTTGGGGTGCTCCTGTTTTATTTGTAAAGAAGAAAGACGGGAGTATGCGACTTTGTATTGATTACCGGGAATTAAACCATGTCACTATTAAGAATAGGTATCCGCTACCTCGTATTGATGACCTGTTTGACCAGTTACAAGGAGCACAATTCTTTTCAAAGATCGATCTTCGTTCTGGATATCATCAGCTGAAGGTTAAAACTGAGGATATTCCAAAGACTGCCTTCAGAACTCGGTACGGGCATTATGAATTCCTAGTCATGTCTTTTGGATTGACTAATGCTCCTGCGGCTTTCATGGATATGATGAACCGAGTATTCAAGGATTATTTGGATCAGTTCGTTGTTGTCTTTATTGATGACATCCTCATATATTCCAAAAGCCGTGAAGATCATGAGCATCATTTGAAGCTGGTACTCCAAAGGCTGCGTGAAAATAAGTTATATGCTAAGTTGAAGAAATGCGAGTTCTGGCTTGAGGAAGTAGCTTTCCTAGGGCACGTGGTGTCAAAACATGGAGTATCTGTTGACCCGGCGAAGATTGAAGCAATACAAAGTTGGGAGCAACCAAAGACGGTGACCGAAGTACGTAGCTTTCTGGGCTTAGCTGGTTATTATCGGAGATTCGTGGAAGAATTTTCTCGAATCGCTACCCCGTTAACTCACCTGACTCGGAAAGATATCAAATTCGTATGGAGCGAGGAATGCGAGAAGAGTTTTCAAGAGCTTAAGAGGAGACTCATTTCGGCACCTGTTCTGACAATACCATCTGGTTCGGATGGATTTGTTATCTACAGTGATGCTTCAGGCAAAGGGTTATGATGTGTTCTCATGCAATATGGGAAAGTCATAGCCTATGCCTCGCGACAACTCAAAGAATATGAGAGGAATTATCCTACTCATGATTTGGAGTTGGCAGCAGTAGTTTTCGTGTTGAAGATCTGGAGACACTACCTGTATGGGGAGAAAGTGGAGATTTATACGGACCATAAAAGCCTCAAATATTTCTTCACCCAAAAAGAACTCAACATGCGGCAACGACGTTGGCTTGAACTATTGAAAGATTACGATCACACTATTCAATATCATCTTGGAAAAGCGAACGTAGTAGCTGACGCATTGAGTAGAAGATCATATGCAAGTACGAGTGCGATATCGTCAACACAAAGGCCCATTCTGTATGACTTGCAAAGGATGGAGGTAGAATTAAAGACTCCAGGGACCCACATGATGATGGCGAATATACGAGTAGAACCAACTTTAATCGATAAAGTTAAAGCTGCTCAAGCAACGGACCTGGGACTGATACATATGAAGAAGAAAGTGCAAGAAGGAGCTATTCCAGAAGCGAGAATTGATGAAGAAGGAATACTTAGATTCAACTCCAGACTTTGTGTTCCTAACGATTCTGACTTGAAGCATAGAATCATGATGGAGGCACACAACACACCGTTTGCAATCCATCCTGGGAGTACCAAAATGTATCATGATATTCGACATACATTTTGGTGGAACAATATGAAGAGAGAAATCGCGGAGTTTATCTCGAGGTGTTTAACCTGTCAACGTGTAAAGGCGGAACATCAAGTGCCAAAGGGTCCATTGCAACCACTTGAGATTCCGAAATGGAAGTGGGAACACATTACCATGGATTTCGTTACGGGTCTTCCCACGGTTTCTCAAGGCATAAATGCTATTTGGGTTATTGTTGATAGATTAACCAAGTCTACTCATTTCTTGCCGATACGGGAGACTTTTTCCCTTGAACGTCTTGCTCGTATATACGTAGATGAGATTGTGAGACTGTATGGCATGTCAGTATCCATAGTTTCGGATCGTGACCCAAGATTCACTTCAAGATTTTGGGTTAGCTTGCAAAAAGCTATGGGCACAGATTTACGATTTAGTTCGGCATACCATCCTCAAACGGACGGACAATCAGAGAGGACTATTCAAACTCTTGAAGATCTATTAAGACTTTGTGTCCTAGATTTCAAAGGGAGTTGGGATAAGTACCTACCATTGGTGGAATTCTCTTACAATAACAGTTATCAGACAAGTATAGGTGTGGCCCCATTTGAAGCATTATATGGACGAAAGTGTCGCTCTCCAGTATACTGGGACGAGGTGGGTGAAGCAACATTGTTGGGACCAGAGTTAGTACGCATGACTACAGAGAAGATCCAAACGATTCGACAACGTATACAAACGGCACAGGATCGACAAAAGAGTTATGCGGATCTTCATCGAAAGGACTTGAAATTTGACATTGGGGATCATGTATTGTTGCGTGTGGCTCCATGGAAAGGAGTTACAAGATTTGGGAAGAGAGGAAAGCTCAATCCACGATTTATTGGTCCATTTCAGATTCTTGACCGAGTAGGAAATGTGGCCTATAGACTCGCGTTACCTCCAAGTATGTCTCGTGTTCATAATATTTTTCATATATCTGTGTTACGTAAATATGTGAAAGACCCAGACCACGTTATTGAGTTAGAACCGGACGAGATAGCTGAAGACTTAACGTACGAAGAGGTACATGTCAAGATCTTGGATAGAAAGGAGCATGTCCTACGCACGAAGGTCATACCACAAGTTAAAGTTTTGTGGAGAAACCATGCTATTGAGGAAATGACCTGGGAGTTGGAAACAGAAATGAAAGCGAGGTATCCTCATCTTTTCGAAACACCAGGTACGTACGTCAATTTCGAGGACGAAATTTCATAAGGAGGGGAGGTTGTAAGACCCTAAATTATTAATAAATGAAATTTAAATTCCCTCTATTTATTATTTTGAAATAGTAAGTGTTAAATTGATTAATGAGGTTAGTTATGGGTAAAATGCGCAAATATTTCAAATAAGCAGGTGGTTATAAAATATTCATTGTTGTCGGGGAATATTCGTTTGGTCGTGGAATATTCTTCCTGTCGGGGAATATTCGTACGACGGCGCAGTCTTTTGTGGGCCCCATAACGGAAAGCGATTGGATGAAGAAAACGACAAGTATATGTTGTTTATTAATAACGGCATAGCTGTTACCGTTAATACTGTTGAAATACCCGGTGGTTAAAAATACAATAATAACGCGTGGTTGCACAGTAGCACACAGATTGCACAGTATAGCTGAATTATTGATTCGTACGTAAGAAGGCACTACTCAATAATTGTTACAGTAATTACTGTTCAATATTTTATTTTATTGGTTCAATAATTGCTGCATTGATATTTCATATTATTGTTGTTTCAATAATTGTTACTGCACAGTATTTCCCATTATCAGATCAATAATTCATATTATTTGAATAATATTATCAGATAACATTATTGGCAATGTCTAGAAAGTTCTGTCTAAGGAGAGGTTTGGTCACCTAATTGCGCGCCAGTAAGGAGAAATCCTTATTGGAAAGCCCCCTCTTTCCTGGGAACGGCCTGGTTGTCATAAATGTGATTCTGTAATATTATTTGTGAATAATTAATTATTAATTCATATGATAAGGAAATATTTATTTTATGTGGATATAAATGATGGATATATTTATTTTTTATGTGGATAAAAATGAAGGAATTAAAGTTGAAGTGTTTTATCAGTATTTTGTCGATGTGGAGGTATTAAAAATCATCCGTTCGTAGATTTCGGATATTTTTGGTTTGGAATTTGGAAAAACTCAAAGCTATAAAGTTGTAGAGAATTCGATTTCAGTCAGAATGGACATAAAATTCGTATTTTTCTGATAAACGGTCTATTTTCTATGAATTACTGAAGTTTCGGAAAAATAAAATAATTTTTATTAAATTATGGGTGGGACCCACTTTTTGGTTGGTGGTGAATATGCATGTGGGCTGCTAGAAAATTCAGATTTTGCATGCCTTGATAGTCATGGTCTTAGCATACGTAAAGAAAGTAAAATAAAATAATATATTTTATTATTTTAGTCTCCTATGGCGTTCTAACATTTTCCTATAAATAGAGGGCTAAGTTAGAATTGAAAATCACACCAGAAACAAAGTTTTCTTTCTTTCTCTCTCTATATTATCGAGCGTATTCTTGTGAGTATACTTTGAGTGTTGCTATACGGTGCGAGTTTCTGTCAGCACTATACCCGAAATTCAGTCAGAAGTACGATTATTTTGAGGTAAGGGATGTTATTTTATTCAAAAATGATATTATTTCTTCAATATCATTATGCCGAAATATTGGTTGGAAATTTTTATCAAATTTGGAACTTTTCACGTCGGGGTTACTATTCATGAGTTACTATTCACGAGTTACTATTCACGAGTTACTATTCACCAAAAAATAAAATTTTCTTCTTTTCGTCCAAAATATCTATTCTGGGTACTAGCTTTGATTGTATCCATGTTTTGATCATTCTTGAATTCTACTTCACTATGAATAATTATAAGGTATTTTTGGACATGGATAAATCGAAATACGAATCCTTAATATTTGTTATTTTGTTTCACTGGATTCGTTTTCTTTAAGATATTTTTCATCATCATCAGTCCTAAATGATGATATTACTGAATATCTTTGGCCCGTAGTGCAAAGATGAATGATTAACTGATGAATATCTTTGGCCCGTAGTGCAAAGATGAACAGGTGTTGAGATGAACATGACCGATTGGTGATACAAATGAATATCTTTGGCCTGTAGTGCAAAGATGAATATTTGATTAAAGATGATTATTGATTGTTGTTACAGGGATAAAATATTGATGATGGACTTTTAAATCTTAGAAGATAGTAGAACTCATTCTCTACTTGACTCTTCTAATGGTTTGCTGTTTCCGCTGCAGCTATTGATTTAAAACTTGTTATCTATTGTATTCTATTAGATTTTTCCCTGTTGAAGACTAACGATAATTTGTTCTGTATTATCTTAGTCATAATGTTCTTTACTGGGCTAGTTGAGCTCACCCTTTTCCTTTTTGTTCCATTTTTCTCAGGAGGCGAGAATGTAGCGAGTACTAGTCGGGGTATGGAATGATGGTTCTAGAAGTTACTTTAGTAGTCCTCACCATTTTTGTGAAATAATGTATCAATAATTGTAATGAGGACTTATTTGAGTGTGGATATTGTCTAAATGACAATATTTGTATTTAAACTCACAGTTCTTGTGTTGAAATAATAAAGATGTAGTTGTTTCTGTACCATGTATTTTGGCGACTCAGAATGGGTGTTGTATACCTATTTTGGGGGCGTCACAATATCAATTCTCACAATGACCCAAGTATCTATTGAACTTAAATGGACATTAATTTAGGGAATAAATACTTCTACAATTGTATTTAATATTTTCGCATTATTTATCTTACATAAAAGTGAGGCCCAATTATTTTTTTTGTGGGTAAGATGTAATCATGTAAAAATATCAAGTGAAGATATATATGTAACGACCCCAAAATCGAGACTAACTTAGAGCATCTCCAGCAGTGCCGGAGACACAAATCCTAGACTATATTTAGTCTAAGAACATATATCTCGCTCCAGCAGATGGACTAAATATAGTCCATCCAATTTTCCGGCAAGGCAAAAAGACTATATCAAGGAATCAAAATTGATGGACTATAATTTGGACTATAATTTTTAATATATTTAAATAGGAGAGATGTTGATGAGGAAGGAGAAGAGAGATGGTGAGGAAGGAAAAGGGGATTCTGAAGGAGGAGGAGGAGGAAACAAGCGGCCCGAAGAAGATGAGAAGGTCTAATAAAAAAAAGTAACAAACAGAAATTAAAAAATTTATAAACAATTAACTACTTCAACCTTTAACAATTGTATAAGTATTTTGTTAATAATAATTTATATTTTTATTATATTTGATTTTTATTTTTTATTGATAATATTTCTTTAATTTATTTTTTAGATGGAAAATTATGGTCCTCCTATGTATTATATTATAATATTATTATATTTGAGTTTTTTTTGAATTTATTGATTATTTTAATATTTTTATATTATAGTCTACGAGATAGTCCACGTGATAGTCCATCTGCTGAAAGAATCGAAGACTAAAGGATATCTGTGGACTAAATATAGTCCAGCAGATAGTCCATCTGCTGGAGATGCTCTTAATCCAAATTAATCATGACTAACTTAATCCCGATCTTGTGCGTTAACGACTATCTTCTTATGATTATAAATAGTATAATTTAAAATTTTACGAATAATTTAAAACTTTTCTTCCTGTCTTGTTTACGGTTATAACTTATGGTACGATTACCTAAGGTTTATAACCTATAACTCTGATACCATTACATTCGATAAAATTGGAACGATATAGAGAAAATTAGCATGGCCCCTGTGCAAGGATGACACACACAAATCGAGAAAAGTCCAAGAGAAAATGTATTCTAAGAATCATATTAATTAGAAATTAAAAAGGGTGATAAAATGAGATTAAGTTGCATGATTAGTTAGAAAAAGCATACCCATGTCGTTTAGACTTGATAGTATAACAACTAGGATATATTGAGGAAGCCTGAGAAGTTTGATTTTAGAGTTCTGCAGAAGAACAGAGCAAGGAATCATTTTACTCGAAGTGGCGCGGTCGCGGCATTTTCAAAGCTAAAGAGCAGCGCGGCCGCGACGGTTAGCAGTCTTTTCAAGATATTTTTTTAAGTACAAGGTCTTTGAGCATGCATGTAGGAGTTTTGTATGCTTTATTATGTGTCTAAGATAATATTTAAACTAACTAAATATGTACTGAGTTAGTAAAGTATGGTGAGTATAGGTTTTCAAATGGAAAACTAATAAATTTTGAAAAAGAAAGCTTATGTGCCTAACTTGGTTTATCATTTCAAAGACTTATAAGATAAATGTACTTGGAATGGTATCTAGGATAGCTAGGAAGGTGTGGAATTAACCGACTCCAATTTTTTTTAAGAGAAAATTAAATGGAATATTAATTGTGACGCCCCCAAAATTAGGTATACATCACCCATCTTGGGTCGTCAGATACATAGTACAGAATACAAATACAACTGATTAATACATCTGTCGTGTACAATACGACAAAACATAAACTGTGAGTTTGAATACAAATATTATCTTCTAGAGAGTATTCATACTCAAAAGGAGTCCTCATTACATTTATTAACACACCATTACATAGAATAGTGAGGACTACTAACTAATACTATCATTCGGACCATCACTCCGTACCCCGACTTGTCCCAGCTACGTTCTCATTTCCTGAAGAGAACAGTGAAAGAAAGGGTGAGCTCAACTAGCCCAGTAAGAAATATTATGACTAAGATAATGCAGAATAAATTATCATTAGCCTTCAACAATGTTAAACTGATAAAATATAATAGACATCAAGTTTAACTGTAGCGGAACAAGCAATCCATTAAAAGAGTCAAGTAGAAAATAAACTCTACTATCTTTTATGATTTAAAAAGTTTTTCAACACTGTAATCGCTGGGACTCAGCTTAATAAAATAATCCACATCATCGAATCACCCCTGCACTACGACCAAGGATATTCGTATATTCATTAATGGTCATGATCATGCCAACAACTGTCCATCAATGCACTACGGGCCAATGAGGACTTTTACCACATCATTTGTAACATTACGGTCATGATTATACCGAATAATCCCTGGTCATAATCATACCAAGTCCATCTATGCACTACAGGCCACAGATGACTTTCAACATTTTATAAACATGAGGATGATGACAATGATATAAGAATTCAATAAAACAAGTTCAAGAATTAATTTATCCAGGAATTAACAACGTCCAAATTGTCAACATGATACTGCATTGTGGAGTAAAATTCAAGAATGCTTAGAAGAATATTTTCTTGAAAAGATACTGGATGAAACGCAACTATCAAGGATATTCCACAAATTTCATGGAGTATAGAAGTCAAAACTTAACCAACTGAGTACAATAAAGAATGGAATAACAAAAGAAATCACCATGCATGCGATAGACCGCACAGACAGGTTATTCCAATAGAATAATAAATAATGGAACCAGGTCCGGCGTAAACGCACAGACAGGATATTCCGACAGAATAATAAATAATGGAACCAGGTCCGGTGTAAAACACACAGACAGGATATTCCAACAGAATAATAATAAAACGGAACCAGGTCCGGTGTAAAACACACAGACAGGATGTTCCAACAGAATAATAAACGGAACCAGGTCCGGTGTAAAACACACAGACAGGATGTTCCAACAGAATAATAGAAGAATGTCACCAAGTATAGGGTAGACCGCGTATACTGGTTATTCCAACAGAATAATAACAAATGGAATAACAGAAGTTCTCTTCATGAATATAAAAGAAATAATATTCCCTACCTTAAAAGAACTGGATATTGGAAAAGTGATGTAGCAGAATACTTTTATTCTCTCTCTCTCTTATTCTCTCTATACTTTCTCTCTCTATAGCTTCAATGAATTCGTGAAAAATAATGAAGCCCTAGGCCTCTATTTATAGAAAAACTGAGGGTGGCTCTTGGTCTTAACGAAGGGTCAAATGACTCTTGGTTTTAACGAAGGGTCAAATGACTCTTGGTAATATTGAAGGGACAACTACTATTGACGAAGGTAATTACTATTAACCAAGGTAAATACTATTGACGAAGGTAATTACTATTGACCAAGGTAAATACTATTGACCAAGGTAAATACTATTGACGAAGGTAATTACTATTGACCAAGGTAAATACTATTGACGAAGGTAATTACTATTGACCAAGGTAAATACTATTGACGACGGTAATTACTATTGACGAAGAGACTCTTAGATGATGACATATGGCCCCCCATAAAATAACCAAACTTACCACAACGTCTCAATAATATAACATATTATACAGATGATACTATGACAATAATTTAAGAGATATGATGCAGCAATTACTGTAGCAATAATTGAGTATAGCTGAGTGACTTCTCACGTAAGCATCAATAATCAATACCGTGTGCTACTATGCAACCACGCGTATTACTGTACTTTTACTACCGAGTAGTTCAACAGTTTTAACGGTTTTAACGGTAACACCTCAGCCGTTATTTTTATAGAAAGATAATTCTGTCGTTTTCTCAATCCGACAATAATTCCGTTGTGGGGTCCACCAATGATTGTGCCGTCGTACGAATATTCCCCGACAAAAAGAATATTCTCCGACCAAACGAATATTTTATAACAACTTGCTTACTTTGCAAAATTTATAAATATTACCCACAACTATAACATTATATCAAATTAACTCCATAATATTCAAAAATGATATTTATAGAAAATTCATCTTTATTTATAAAAATTGGGGTCTTACAACCTCCCCTTCTTATGAAATTTCGCCCTCGAAATTAGGGTACGTACCTGGTATGTCGAAGAGGTAAGGATACCTTGATTTCATTTCTGATTCTAACTCCCAAGTCATTTCCTCAACATCGTGGTTTCTTCACAAAACTTTGACTTGAGGTATAACCTTGGAGCGTAGAATATGTTCCTTCTTATCCAAGATTTGAACAGGAACTTCTTCATACGTCAAATCTTCCGCTATTTCGTCCGGTTCTAACTCAATAATGTGGTTCGGGTCTTCCACATATTTGCGTAACATGGATATGTGGAAAACGTTATGAACACGAGACATACTTGGCGGTAAAGCGAGTCTATAAGCCACAGTTCCTACTCGATCGAGGATTAAAAATGGACCGATGAATCGAGGATTTAGCTTTCCTCTCTTTCCAAATCTTGTAACTCCTTTCCATGGAGCAACACGTAAGAACACATGATCTCCTACATCAAATTCCACGTCCTTTCGATGAAGATCAGCATAACTCTTTTGTCGATCTTGTGAGGTTTTTATACGTTGTCGGATCGTTTGAATCTTTTCTGTAGTCATACGTACCAACTCCGGTCCCAACAACGTTGCTTCGCCCACCTCATCCCAGCATACTGGAGAACGACATTTTCTTCCATACAATGCTTCGAATGGAGCCATGCCAATACTTGCTTGATAACTGTTGTTGTAGGAAAACTCCACCAATGGTAAGAACTTGTCCCAACTTCCCTTGAAGTCAAAGACACAGAGTCTTAATAGATCTTCAAGAGTTTGAATAGTCCTCTCTGATTGTCCGTCCGTCTGAGGATGATATGCTGAACTAAATCGTAACTTCGTGCCCATAGCCTTTTGTAAACTAACCTAAAATCGTGAAGTGAATCTTGGGTCTCGATCAGAAACTATGGATACTGGCATACCATGCAGTCTTACAATCTCGTTTATGTACATACGAGCAAGACGTTCAAGTGTATAAGTTTCTCGTATCGGTAAGAAATGAGCAGACTTGGTCAATCTATCAACAATGACCCAAATCGCATCAATACCTTGAGAAACCCTAGGAAGACCGGTAACGAAATCCATGGTAATGTGCTCCCACTTCCATTCTGGAATTTCAAGTGGTTGCAATGGACCTTTTGGTACTTGATGCTCCGCTTTGACTCGTTGACAAGTTAGACACCTTGAGATAAACAACGCTATCTCTCTCTTCATATTGCTCCACCAAAATGTATGACGAAGATCATGATACATTTTGGTACTTCCAGGATGGATTGCAAACGGTGTGTTGTGCGCCTCCATCATGATTTCATACTTTAAATCAGGGTTGTTAGGAACACAAAGTCTGGAGTTGACTCGAAGTATTCCTTCTTCATCGATTCTTGCTTCCGGTATAGCACCTTCTTGCACTTTCTTCTTCATACGCATCAGCTCCAGGTCTGTAGCTTGAGCAGCTTTAACTTTATCGATTAAAGTCGGTTCTACTCGTATATTCGCCATCATCACATGGGTCCCTGGAGTCTTCAACTCTATCTCCATCCTTTGCAAGTCACACAAAATGGGCCTTTGCGTTGTTAATATTGCACTTGTACCCGCATATGATCTTCTACTCAATGCGTCAGCTACCACGTTCGCTTTTCCAGGATGGTATTGAATGGTATGATCATAATCTTTCAACAGTTCAAGCCAACGTCGTTGTCGCATGTTGAGTTCCTTTTGAGTGAAGAAATATTTGAGGCTTTTATGATCCGTAAAGATCTCCACCTTCTCCCCATACAAGTAATGCCTCCAAATTTTAAGTGCAAAGACAACAGCTGCCAACTCTAGATCATGAGTAGGATAATTCCTCTCATATTCCTTGAGTTGTCTTGATGCATAGGCTATGACTTTTCCATGTTGCATGAGAACACATCCCAACCCTTTGCTCGAAGCATCACTGTAGATGACAAATCCCTCCGAGCCAGATGGTATTGTTAGAACAGGTGCTGAAATGAGTCTCCTCTTGAGTTCTTGAAAACTCTGCTCACATTCTTCGCTCCAACCAAACTTTGTATCTTTCCGAGTCAGCTGAGTTAATGGAGTAGCGATTCGAGAAAATCCTTCCACGAATCTCCGATAATAACCAGCTAAACCAAGAAAGCTACGTACCTCGGTCACTGATTTAGGTTGCTCCCAGCTTTGAATAGCTTCAATCTTTGCCGGGTCAACCGATATTCCACGACTTGATACTACGTGCCCAAGGAATGCTACCTCCTCCAGCCAGAACTCGCATTTCTTCAACTTGGCATAAAGCTTGTATTCACGAAGCTTTTGGAGTACCAGCCTCAAGTGTTGCTCATGATCTTCACGGCTTTTGGAATAAATAAGGATGTCATCAATAAAGACGACCACAAAGTGATCCAAATATTCCTTGAATACCCGGTTCATCATATCCATGAAGGCAGCAGGAGCATTAGTCAATCCAAAGGACATGACTAGGAATTCATAATGCCCGTACCGAGTTCTAAAAGCCGTCTTTGGAATATCCTCAGTTCTAACCTTCAGCTGATGATATCCAGAACGAAGATCGATCTTTGAAAAGAATTGTGCTCCTTGCAACTGGTCAAACAGGTCATCAATACGTGGCAATGGGTACCTGTTTTTGATGGTGACATGATTCAACTCCCGATAATCAATACAAAGTCGCATACTTCCATCTTTCTTCTTCACGAATAGAACAGGAGCTCCCCAAGGAGAAGTACTAGGACGAATAAAGCCAATGTCTAACAATTCCTGCAGTTGGATCTTTAACTCCTGAAGTTCAATAGGAGCCATTCGATATGGGGCTTTGGAAATGGGTTTTGTACCGGGTTCAAGATCGATACAAAATTCAATTTCACGCTCTGGGGGTAGGCCAGGAAGTTCTTCAGGGAATACGTCAGGGAATTTATTAACAATAGAAATATCATTCAAAACTGACGTATTTTTGTTTAGATCTGTGACATGAGCTAAGAAAGCTTGACATCCGTTTTTCAATAAACGAATAGCTTTATGGCTTGAGATGACAGCGATTGATTTTAATGGTTTGGTTGCTTGAATTCGCATAATAGGTCGATTAGGAATATGAAAGCTAACAACCTTACGAAAACAATCAATTTTTGCATAATGAGTAGTTAACCAATCAATCCCTAGAATCACGTCAAATGCAAGTATTTTTAATGAAATCAGATCGATAGGTAATGTGTGGGTACCAACTTGAACCAAACAAGACTTATAAACAGTGGAGGTAATGAAGGTTTCTCCCAACGGAGTTTCCACAGATAAGTCAAAGTCTAATTTCTCCGGAATCAAATTTAATCGATGAGCGCAAGTAGGAGAAATAAAAGAATGGGTTGAACCGGTATCAAATAAAGTATAAACTTCTTTAGAGTTTATAATAAGCTTACCCGTGATGACCTCATTCGGGTTCCTTGCTCTCTGGGAGTTCACAACAAACGCTCTCCCTTGCACAACCGGTTTTGACTTTTCTGGGACGGCTTTTGGTGCCTCCATCCTAGCTGAATTTGTCTTCGGTAAACGACAAAATCGGGCTAAATGACCTTCTCTTCCACAATTATAACATGCTTTGGACGGCATCGCGCAGTTTGGACTGATGTGTCCCTCCCCTCCGCATTTGAAACATATGATAGGTGGTCGTTCTCCTTCCTTAACGACAGGTGCTGGTGCTGACGTCTTTCCATCATTGTTGAATCTCCTCTTCTTGAAATGTCCATTCTTATTGTTTTGGCCCTGATTACCACCGAAGTGGTTACCATTTCTGGCCTGTTGATTCCCTCCACGCTTGTTGTCACCGCTTCGATGACTGCTCTCACTGGTATTATCATTTTGCCGGCTGCTCTCTTTTGGTTGCGTTGTCTCGTTATCGCGCTCCACCAACTGAGCCCTATTTACAACATCTGAATACAAACACAGTTTATGAGAAACAAGATGTTGACGTATCTCCGGCTTCAAACCTCTTAAAAACATCCGCGTCATTCTTTCTTCATTATCCACCAGGTGGGACGCAAACCGGGATAACTCCGCAAATTTTGCCTCGTACTGCGACACGGTCATATTATTCTGCTCCAATTTGATGAACTCCACCTCCTTCATGTGACGAATACTTTCGGGAAAGTATTTGTCGTTAAACAGCTCTTGGAACTTCTCCCAGGACATCTTCAGTGCGGCAGGTTGAGTACGCTTTATCGATTCCCACCAGTAATCTGCCTCTCCTCGCAACATAAAGGCGGCAAAGGGAACCTTTTGCTCCTCGGAGCAACCCAAGACATCAAATATCTTGGTGATCTGCTTTATCCATGTTTCAGCTACAAGTGGTTTGGGTTCTCCCTTAAACTCCGGTGGTCCCAGCTCCTTAAACTGTTTAGCGGTGACCGCCTGAGAGTTTCCAGTATTTCCACCTACGTTGTGGACAGGAGCCGCTTTCACCTGTTGTTGCATGAATTGCATAAAGCCTCTGAACATTTGATCATTCATCATTTGGTCAGTGTTGTTGTTTGCATGAGGATTGACACCTTCCTGATGCACATTATCCTGATTATTGATATGTGGTGAATCAACAGTCGTCTGTGCTCCATTGCTATTCTCAACGTTCTCAGATGCCATTTTCAGATACTGCCACAAAATAAAAATTAATTGATATGTCATATATTATCCTTATATTATGACCGACCAATTAAATACCATGCAAATAAACTTAGGTATGTCATACTAGCGAAGGAATTCCCCGTCTCTCCCCTCCTAGTTCTATTCTCACATCTTAGCCAGGGATCATATCCCTAAGCTCTGATACCAACTGTGACGCCCCCAAAATTAGGTATACATCACCCATCTTGGGTCGTCAGATACATAGTACAGAATACAAATACAACTGATTAATACATCTGTCGTGTACAATACGACAAAACATAAACTGTGAGTTTGAATACAAATATTATCTTCTAGAGAGTATTCATACTCAAAAGGAGTCCTCATTACATTTATTAACACACCATTACATAGAATAGTGAGGACTACTAACTAATACTATCATTCGGACCATCACTCCGTACCCCGACTTGTCCCAGCTACGTTCTCATTTCCTGAAGAGAACAGTGAAAGAAAGGGTGAGCTCAACTAGCCCAGTAAGAAATATTATGACTAAGATAATGCAGAATAAATTATCATTAGCCTTCAACAATGTTAAACTGATAAAATATAATAGACATCAAGTTTAACTGTAGCGGAACAAGCAATCCATTAAAAGAGTCAAGTAGAAAATAAACTCTACTATCTTTTATGATTTAAAAAGTTTTTCAACACTGTAATCGCTGGGACTCAGCTTAATAAAATAATCCACATCATCGAATCACCCCTGCACTACGGCCAAGGATATTCGTATATTCATTAATGGTCATGATCATGCCAACAACTGTCCATCAATGCACTACGGGCCAATGAGGACTTTTACCACATCATTTGTAACATTACGGTCATGATTATACCGAATAATCCCTGGTCATAATCATACCAAGTCCATCTATGCACTACATGCCACAGATGACTTTCAACATTTTATAAACATGAGGATGATGACAATGATATAAGAATTCAATAAAACAAGTTCAAGAATTAATTTATCCAAGAATTAACAACGTCCAAATTGTCAACATGATACTGCATTGTGGAGTAAAATTCAAGAATGCTTAGAAGAATATTTTCTTGAAAAGATACTGGATGAAACGCAACTATCAAGGATATTCCACAAATTTCATGGAGTATAGAAGTCAAAACTTAACCAACTGAGTACAATAAAGAATGGAATAACAAAAGAAATCACCATGCATGCGATAGACCGCACAGACAGGTTATTCCAATAGAATAATAAATAATGGAACCAGGTCCGGCGTAAACGCACAGACAGGATATTCCGACAGAATAATAAATAATGGAACCAGGTCCGGTGTAAAACACACAGACAGGATATTCCAACAGAATAATAATAAAACGGAACCAGGTCCGGTGTAAAACACACAGACAGGATGTTCCAACAGAATAATAAACGGAACCAGGTCCGGTGTAAAACACACAGACAGGATGTTCCAACAGAATAATAGAAGAATGTCACCAAGTATAGGGTAGACCGCGTATACTGGTTATTCCAACAGAATAATAACAAATGGAATAACAGAAGTTCTCTTCATGAATATAAAAGAAATAATATTCCCTACCTTAAAAGAACTGGATATTGGAAAAGTGATGTAGCAGAATACTTTTATTCTCTCTCTCTCTCTTATTCTCTCTATACTTTCTCTCTCTATAGCTTCAATGAATTCGTGAAAAATAATGAAGCCCTAGGCCTCTATTTATAGAAAAACTGAGGGTGGCTCTTGGTCTTAACGAAGGGTCAAATGACTCTTGGTTTTAACGAAGGGTCAAATGACTCTTGGTAATATTGAAGGGACAACTACTATTGACGAAGGTAATTACTATTAACCAAGGTAAATACTATTGACGAAGGTAATTACTATTGACCAAGGTAAATACTATTGACCAAGGTAAATACTATTGACGAAGGTAATTACTATTGACCAAGGTAAATACTATTGACGAAGGTAATTACTATTGACCAAGGTAAATACTATTGACGACGGTAATTACTATTGACGAAGAGACTCTTAGATGATGACATATGGCCCCCCATAAAATAACCAAACTTACCACAACGTCTCAATAATATAACATATTATACAGATGATACTATGACAATAATTTAAGAGATATGATGTAGCAATTACTGTAGCAATAATTGAGTATAGCTGAGTGACTTCTCACGTAAGCATCAATAATCAATACCGTGTGCTACTATGCAACCACGCGTATTACTGTACTTTTACTACTGAGTAGTTCAACAGTTTTAACGGTTTTAACGGTAACACCTCAGCCGTTATTTTTATAGAAAGATAATTCTGTCGTTTTCTCAATCCGACAATAATTCCGTTGTGGGGTCCACCAATGATTGTGCCGTCGTACGAATATTCCCCGACAAAAAGAATATTCTCCGACCAAACGAATATTTTATAACAACTTGCTTACTTTGCAAAATTTATAAATATTACCCACAACTATAACATTATATCAAATTAACTCCATAATATTCAAAAATGATATTTATAGAAAATTCATCTTTATTTATAAAAATTGGGGTCTTACATTAATCCATGGGATATTGAATATGATGCATTTTAATATGAACCAAATCTGATATTAAATCTATTTGGTAAGTATTATATGACAAGTCTAAAGAACCTTTGCATGATTAGAATTGGACAGTGTTTGAAAAACTCGGTTCTGGTCTTAGCAGGGAGTAACGCGATTGCGCCACTCTCGGGATTAATTGCAACGTGGCCGCGCCGCACTGCAGAGCAACCAATGTGTTTTTAATTATGAATTGGTCTAGGGAGGCTTGAATGTATAAGTCTTTAAGACTACAATACCTGAGACACATGATGTTTAGCCTATCCAAACATAGTTGAGCCATATTGAAGCTAAGATTACTAAAAAGATAATAAAACAAATGAAGAGGTTATTCGAAAAAGAATAAGATTAAGAGTTAATATAATCTAATTGATTTTATTATGTATATGTGGCTGACGTGCGTATAAACGTGAACACACATTATGTAGGATTTGCGAGGACAAATAGATATAGTTGGTAATCTACAAAGTATGTAAGTCTTTTAGTTCTTTTGTGTTATATGAACTTGATATTGTATGAGATCTTCATAAGTATGTTAAACTACATGCTATGCGTCATGAATTGTGAAAGTCAAATTATGACTAAGATTGATCGAGTTATGTCACTTAATCTATATGTGATATTTGATATGCATAGTAGAAAAATTATGAGGTATAAACTGAATATGAAATTATGTGCTATGTGAAACATGAAAACTGTTAGATTTGTTGAGTCGTCGTGCTCAATATTGCTTACCTTGCAGGTTAAAGATATGAATTGAGTATGATATTATGTGTTATGTGAAGCATGAAAGCTGTTAAATTTGCTGAGCTGTCGAGCTCAATCTTGCAATAATAAATTTTTTGCAGGTTAACGATATATACAGAGCAATACTATCTACTATCTGGACGATAAGGATTGAAGGATATGTGAAGGAACACATTATCTTAAATTAGATATTGTATAGAATTATGTTAATAGTTTTGAATATGTGTAACTGACAATTATATACAGTTGAAAGTATTCAATAAATAAGGAATGTTTATTTTGAAACAAGAATGTATTGTGGTGATTGTTTTAAATATTAGGGAATATATGTAATGAGGAAGTTCAGTATTAAGACTTGAGTTCTTATACATCTACTCCGATAAGATGAATCATAAAATAAATACGATTCTAAAATTTAGGAAATCGTAAAAGTTATAATTCAGGGAATAAATGAAAGACAGAAAGAAAAAGAAATTAATTATCCGCATTTTTATTAATTTTATCATTAAATAATGAGATAAAAGTTAAGTATAAGATGGTCATTAACGCACACGATCGGAATTAAGAATAGTCACAATTTTGGAGGGTCGTTATATATAAATAATTAAAATATTGCGCCCTTGCAAAAACTTATAATCAAATGAAGTAAAATCCTCCCTTCGTTTTGTAAAAAGGCCCATTTATAAAGTCCATAAATGTTAAGGATAACTTGTTTTATGCTTGTCTTTAACTTTATTAGGCATTATTTTAGTAGTAATTATATGATGATTTAATTATTATAATAAATATAGAATATTATGTCATTTAATATTAGCATCAAAAGAAATTAAACAACTTTATTAGAACAATTAAGTATTTTGACAAATGAAACTATTTTTTACTGTACATAGAGAATATTATGTACAAAATTTTGTTATATATACCAACTTGATATATAGTTGAGTATACACATTTATGATAGTATAATTATTTTTAAGTTTATAAATAATTTATTAACTGCACGATATTTTTAAATTTTATTTAAAAGCATTCATTAATCATAAATAAAGGGAATTGTTATTTCCACGAATAATTTGATATTTTTATAAAATTTTATTCACACGAATTTAGAATCCATTTACTATTCATGCGAGGATATTCATGTGAAAAGAACTTTATGGAACAATCAATTTTTGCAGTGGAAATAACAATTTCATGAATAAATGATTACATTGTACTTGAACCTTTTTGGTAGAGCTGTATGTATAGTGACATTTTATCCTCAGATCTACTATTTTATGGAAAATAAAATAAAATAGATTGAATTGGTGAATGGCGGGAACTAGCAGGCTACATTGGAATTTGACTACATTATAATATCCTCAATTGGATCCACAAGAGATTAGGCTGGGTTTTAGGCCCAAGAGTATTTTTCCAGCCACAAGACTTGGAGCTTAATTCTTAAGCCCGGTTATTCATTCCCAGTGTATCGATAAATAGCCCAATAAGTTAAAGTCCCATAAAGCCTAAACGGGCCTTATATTTGTAAATCTATAATTCTAATCGGTAAACCACCAGTAGAAGGATCCTGGTCCTTTTATTACAACTTAGAATTGTACTCTCCTTCCCTTATGCTACGTTTGGATTGTAGTAATAAAATAATTCATTCTTATGAAATGAAAAAAAATTATATTTGATTGCGATTGGAATGAATTGAACCATTGTTATTCCTCCCAAATTTATGAATTTTATTCTCTGAGTAAAGGAGAGTGGAATAACTCATTCCAACTAGAATGAAATGAATCATTCCATTTTCCATTCCATTCCTTTAATCCAAACGTAGCCTTAATTTTTAGAGTTGTGCACAAGAATTAAGAAAATTATTGTATAACATTAAATATAATATAAATTGTCTATAATACCTTTAATTTTTCATAATTACCATACTTATCTCACTCTCTCATCTGTAACATTTTCCCATTAGGGGTAATTTTGAAAAGATTGTAGTTAATTCTCCTAAATTATATAAAACGACAAATAATTTAGAAAAAAAATGAAATCATCTAAAACAACGTATATTAAGGGACGAGGGAATACTTCGAAAGGTGTCAGAAATTTGTTAACTTATAACTCTAAGATTCCGTCTACTATCACATAAAATCGTCCACATACATTCACATGCATATTTTGATGGCCCACGTGAAACAAAGCAAAAAACATAAAAAGTGCTTATAATTCTAAAGGGATTAACTCGTAATTATACCTTAGCAAATCAACTCTAAAAAGGTTGGATAGTAATTAGAAATGGATAGTGAGTTATAATACTGAATTGGCACAGAGCAATTATAAGGCACAGCAATATATAGTAGTAGTAGTAGTACCAATTTCAAGAATATTTTTATTGTGTCTAATTGGCTAAAAATATATTAATCATTTTCTTCATATATATTACGCATGAAATTTTTGTAGTAAAAGTTTTCTTAGCACTCTTGCTGATTTGCCTGATATTATTACTATTATTATTATTCAGAATAAATTAACGAAAGTGGATAGCAAGACTTGGTTATTATTAAGATGTGATCAAGTGATATTGATTAGAACCATGATGCATATATCTGACTAGGTAGCTTGTCGACTATTTAAAAGGTGTATAGTATAGTATATATATATATATATATATATATATATATATATATATATATATATATATATATATATATAACACACGCTCATGATATCATCGATCTGGTATGTTTGTTAAGATGGTTTTATCATATATATATATATATATATATATATATATATATATATATATATGATTAAAAGTTAAGTATAGTATCTGCATCAACCTGGTCAAATGGATGTTAATATGCACACATCCTATGCTTGCAATGCTTAGTCTTTTTCCTGATGATGGCTATAGCTGGAAACAACTAATTCAACTTCTTATTTCTCATATTAAAGAACGAAGCTATTATATATATTATATCGTTTTTGGTGTATATATTTCTATTTTATATACTATGTTCATCACTTTTAGTGACAGATCGGACGGCGATTTGATTCGTCGCTATAGAACAGATAAACGGTTTATATGTTATGCTAACGGTTCGATACGTCACTAAAAGTTAAGATGACTGTTCTATGATATACTCGATGGACCGAACCGTCGCACGATCTGTCGCTAAAGGTAGTGAGCAAAGTATGTTAAATAAAAGGATATACAATTGATTCTCTCCGTGTGTATATATATATATATATATATATATATATATATATATATATATATATATACGGTCCGGATCAAGTGCATACCCCTTGTCTTACTTATCCGTGCAAGTGCATACCCCTTGTCTTACTTATCCGTGCTCACCCCCCTTTAGGCGACGGTTTTAGTTATACAACCGTCGTCTATACTTTTAGTGACGGACAACATATAGCGTCGCTAAAAGTATAGACGACAGTTGTATGACCGAAACCGTCGCTTAAAGGGGGGTGAGCACGGGTGAGTAAGATAAGGGGTATGCACTTGATCCTTGCTATATATATATATATATACGGTCAGGATCAAGAGCATTCTCTTTAAATAGCATTCCTCCTTAAATAGCATTCTTTTATTAAAACTACGTCGTTTTGGAGGGACGCGGTGACATTTTTATAAATACGCGGTGGCATTGTATTTACAAAAATACCACCGCGTCCCTCTAAAACGACGTAGTTTTAATAAAAGAATACTATTTAAGGATGAATACAATTTAAAGAGAATGCTCTTGATCCTTACCGTATATATATATACACACTAATTATATACACACTAGTATATAATTAATAAATACGTAAAGTTCTGGACTTGGCAAGTGGTTCTCAATTATCTCATCCTTAATTACGAAAATTAATACTCTTACAAGTATTCTATATAGTACTACATTTTATTAATAATTAAATTTTAACATTTACGACCACTGTAAATGTGCAATCGATCTCTTAATTACTGTACGGCTGTACCATAAGTTTAATCTCATCACTTGACAGTATTTTTTTGACAATGATTGAAAAATATTATTGCTCTAAATTATCTGATATAACCAAATGGCATATTTTACATCAATTACATACTATTCTCCTCGTCTCATGATATAATATATGACGTTTTAGATGATTTAATTTTTTTTAAATTATTTGATGTTTTATATATATAATCTAAGAGAATTAGCTCTAATCTTTTTAATATTATCTTTAAAATCAGCAAAAGAATGTTAGGATAATTATATTTAAATATGTCTCTAACATACATACTATAAAATTCTCGAAAATGTAATCATAAGTTGTTGTTTATTTTCAAAATTAGGACAGTCGCCAACTTTTCAACAACTGAACTTAATAATGAAACTGTTTGCGTGGTTGAATAGGGAAGTTATTTCAGTTTTCCTAATTTCGCCCAGCACCCACCTACCCACAAGTAGTTAGTTATTATAATTAGTTAATGAAGGGCCGGGATATTGATAAGCATATTAATCTTATTATATACTGAGACCTACTCAACTTCACATACCAAGTCTTCAATCCCAAATGTTTGACATACACCCGTGACTTAATATAAATCGTTTTAAAATTATATATATTGTTTTTGTATTGAAAAAAGATAGCGTTATTTAGAGTTTGATGTTGGGTAAAAACCACTCGGTATCACTAATTACTCGCTAAAAAGTATTCTTAATAACATGATCATCATATATGAGAGGGTGTCATACAATAATATTCATGAGAAAAAAAATAATTCCTTACGTACCTTTGAGATTTTCAATTTTACTTGACAGAATTAATTATTGAGAAATTATTTTCACTAATAAATATAGTCTTTGGTTGGATGGAATAAGCAATTTTTACTCCGTTTAATTGGTCAAAACAGGACAGAGATCATTCCAATAATTATTTTATTTTCACAAGAAATAAATATTAATTTTCATTTCTTTCTTTAGAAAGGTGGTTTACCATTCAAACTTAATCCGAAATGAATACATAGATTTTAGTACTATATACTACTAGTAATCAATTAGGTGAAACGAAGGATTTTGGACAGGTTCGGTTGGCAAATGGCACCTAATCCATAACGAACAACATAGATACTCCTTCAAATCTAAATTGTTAGCTTATTATTTTTTGGGTGAAAAAGGGATATACTTTCGTGCTATGTTTATTTGCAATGATTATAATTTTAGAATTATAATTCATAAATAATCTTGAGATTTTAATTATAATCTAAAGACTAGTAAGTCATTTTATAATCTCTAGCCTAATAGTCTCGAGTCTAAATTTAAAAATAAACAAGACACTTGATATTAATATTTTTATCTCTAGTATAATACTTTCAAACAAACATAGTCTCAAGGTATCTAACTTGTATATCTTGATCGATCATAGGGTTAATATGTTTATTTTCAGAATTTTTTAGATAAATTCAATCGTACGGATTTAAAGAACATATAAAAATATTTGAACATATAAATTTTCATAAGATTCGGTGATGTCTATATATTATTGGGTTTATGATAATGAAAGTTCAATTAATCTCAATCGTCAAAAAATGTACTTATTTTACAATGTTACAATAATAGTTCCACGTAACCTCAAATTACATAAAAATTTATTTTTACTTATATTTTTGCATGATCTTATCTGTAAGGTTAAATTTTACTAAAAAAATTGAATTAAACTCACTCTAGAAAACTAAGATATATAACTTATATACCCTAGAAATATTTTTTTAAAATTTTATTTATGCTCGAATTCAACAATTATTAGCTAGGTATAACATGAATAATGTTACATGCATGTATATTGAATGTTCAAACATTCTGTAAGGAGGGATAATAGTACTTTTAGGTCACATGTTCGATTGTCACTTGGGTGAGTCTATTTTTTTTATTATAAAAATTTTGTTTCCTCTTTATGTGAGACTTGTTTGGTTTGTAAGTTTATTTAATTTCTTCCTCTTTTAATGATGCTTGATTGGTTCTTATGATATGTATTCAATTATAAATTATATATATTGTATTTTCTAAAAAGTGGGGCTTCAAAAAAAAAACTAAATTCATTTAGTTATTGAAGTGAAACGAAGATAACCTTAATTCTAATTACAAATTAAGCAACTTCTAATTAATAACTAATTACTTATTTCAGTGCCTGCATCCCTCTAAACATTACATATGTTGTCATTTGAGAATAACTTAATTGCTCTTTTTTTTCTTTCTTTCTCTTAATATAATTATCTTAAATTACATATATATAAATAATTGCCTAGCATACTTTACTTTATTTAATTTTGAATACTATATTTCTTTTAATGTAAATTCCCCAATTCATCTCGAAGGGAAAAATATAATAAAACTAAAATAATTAATGGACCGTCTCTAGTCTCTCTGTGTCATCCAAATGTTACACAGTACAGCCACTTGAAATTGTGAATATATTTGACTTGATTTTTTCTCATGTTCAAAAAAAAGAAGAGTATGTTTGACTTGAGATAAAAGAATTCAGTTTATATATATATATATATATATATATATATATATATATATATATATATATATATATATATTATATTATGTGAATATAAAAAAAATTATATAGTGTTTGATAGCAATAATTAGTTATGAAATAAAGTGGAATATTAATCATTAGGTTAATATTGAAGGTAAAACGAAGTCATGAGGAGTGAAAAAATATTGATAGAATGATTTTTTTGTAAAAAATTAAACGGGTGTCAAATGAAAATTACAAGGCCAAGTTAATGTCAATGGTAGATTGAGCGTGTTGAAAACAAATTCTTTTCCTCTCACCCTCATACACACAATACACACTTTTGCTTAAAAGAACAAGCTTACAAATGTATTTAATTTTTTCTATGAAATTATTGCTTAAAAGTCATTTCGAATTATTTGATTAAATTGAGTACATGAAAATTGAAATCTAGACGTGGAAATCATTTGTACTTTTGTTACATGGTTTCATGGCGTCTTCGGTTACGCTTCACTAGTTACACTCTCTATTTGCCGTCGATTTACTTACAGGAGGTGATCTTTCTCTGCGTGCATATATTTATATACTCAATGCTGCTCAATTTTCTTTTGGAGAGTTTTTACTGATATATATATATATATATACTAGTAGCCAGAATTTCTCCTGTTGCATGTCTCTGGCAACTTGTTTAAGATATATTCCAAACTCATCAAACATGCAAAAGCCACAATAAGTACTGAGTAATTGGGCACCTCACAAAATTTCTCATGCTGGTGAAATTGAGCACGACACTTCAAGGTGGATAGGAACTAGAATATGGTCCATCATCCTTGCCAGGAATTAATTATCCAAAGTACGTAGCTGCATGTGATCGATGGGAAAAGGGAGTTAGGGAGGCCTAATACTATTTTTGCCTATGTGCCTCCCCGGGATCATGATCAAAATGTGTTAAACGCACACCATGTCGCTGTGAGGACTCTACCGTAGTCAGAGCTTGGGCCCGTTTAATTTACTTGAGACCATGGAGATTCAATGAGATGGGAGACGACGAGGTATCCAAGCTGTGGACGTCAAGAGTGTTGGCAAATTAAACCAACTTAATATATATCTTCTAGAGTGTTTATCAATTATCTTAAGTAACTGTTAATGTCAAGATTTTTTCACGCCCTCCAATTACCAAAACGCATCCAATCCTGCACAGAAACGGTTAAACACCAAAACCATGACGGCTTGGGCCGCCGGAGATAGTTCCGGTGTGAGAATAAGTACAGACTGATATAAAGTTAATAATGAAGGCTCTAGTGCTGAAAAATAATAAATTGCATGTACCTTAAAATCAACATAGTGCCTTATATATTTAAAGATACGGAGAGTCTCTAAAACGAACCTTATAAAGCGAACCAAAGACGAACCGTCGTCTTTGGTGTATATGGCGACGGTTCGATCCGTCGCCATAGCCATACAGGCTTTGGCGACGGGTCGAACCGTCGTCATAGACACCAAAGACGACGGTTCGTCTTTGGTTCGTTCTTTAAGGTTCGCTTTAGAGACGGATCGTTTAAAGATATATATTTGGCTTGTATATATGGTCTCAAAATAAAGTTTTATATATATATATATATATATATATATATATATATATATATATATATATATAAAACTAATTATTGCATCACCAAGAAATAAATAACCTAAAAAAATAAGCTACATGATAAAAAAAAATCTTGAAATTGATCTCCAAACCCTAACTATTCGTTATAACATACAAAAAAAGAAGTTAAAAAACAAAAAAAAAAACTACACGCTTTCTCACTTAGTTATAATTAATATTAGTATATGAATGAGTAATGTCTAAGCACGTGATGGATGCATGTGTGAACATTCTTCCTCACTTCTTTATTTTTTATCCTCCATTGCCAACACAGAGGAACAGAAGAAATTTGAATCTCTTGCATGTGAAAATTAATGAATCTCAAACATTAAATTGCATTAATACTATTTCTCCAATAACCATTGACTTCCTTAACAATTTCTTTTTTATTAGTATAAAAAATTCTTGAATTCATTGCACACTATTTTAGAGAACGACCAATTCAAAAGACCATTTAGCCAGTTAAGGCGCAGGTTCCTAGCATTTCCAAATGAGAGTATGTTTTTTTTGATAATTTCACTCTTAAATATCTTTGAAAGTACATAAAATTATAATCACGTGATTATTGTATGATAAAAAAAATAAGTAGAAAAAATTAGAGCTAATATAAACGATATATACTATTAAAAGACTTATTTTTTCACATTAAAGAAAAACATATATAAATATTCTTAAAAGCACATAAAGTTGTAGACACGTGACTATTGTATGATAAAGAAGAAAAATGTGGAAAAATTGCAACTAATATAAATGATATATTCGGTTAAAAGATTTAATTGTTCTTTCATTTTAAGTCACGTAACTTGTTCTGGTAAAAAATGACAACTTCAGTGGTCAAAAATTTAATTTATAAAAATTTAGAGACATTAATATTTAATGTCTTAAAGTAGAAATATTAGAGTTTAAATCGTAAAAAACAAAAAAGTTTAAAGTTTAAAATTTATTTAATCCTAGATACTAGGTTTTCCGTGGAAAATGTTGAAAAAGATTATTACTCCACATGATAACGTTAATACTACTAGGACTTTAATAATTATTTTTTCATTCTAAAGCTAGAAATAAATAATAGTACTATTTTATAGTATGTATATAAAAAAAGAGTTGCATATCTACATTACCACTATATATAGAGGAGCACGATATAATATATATTAATTACTACCACTATTAAATCTTGGAAGGTTTAAAATTAAATTTATCTCTTTTTCTTTTTGAACATTAATTAATAAATCTAGAAATATGAGGGTGTATATATATATATATATATATATATATATATATATATATATATATATATATATATATATATATAAGTCAATCTACCGGAAGAAAAAAAAGGTAAAAAGAAAACATGTCATTGGACGGCAATTAGAGCCCTAATTAATTCGAGGTCAATGCTCAAAGGGATCGAAATTTAGAGGGGCTTCATACGCTAAAACAACCAATTAAAACTCACTGTCTTCCTGCATTATTTTAATTACTTGTTATATTATAATAATGTAACTAATTAAGGCCAGCTCAATAATTAAACAGTTATAAAATATCAAAATCATGTGTGCAACACTTGAGCTAATTGGTCACGCAATCGAGGGGGAGGCTTCATCTACTTTTAGAAGAATTTCTTATATCCATGGAAGTCTTGGAAGTCTTGACTAGCACGTTAACTATATATAACAATTTATATATATATATATATATATATATATATAGGATTTTAATTATATGACTTTATTATATAAAACAAAATACATGATTAATTATACTTCCATGTTGTAACACGACTTCTCATAGTATAAAAAAGGTTGTTCTCCTCATCATTTCTTCATCCTTAACCTTCCATCACAGTACTGTTCTCCCTCTCATTTTTGGCAAAAATGGGACGCCCTGTGTTCTTGCTTGCATGCGCTCTATCTTTTCTGGCTTTCTCAGTACTTGCTTCTGCTGAAATTGTGGAGCATTCATTCCATGTAAATTAATTAACTTATTTTCCTCCCTTTCAAATCAGTTGTCCATCTTTTACCTTCGATCTCATTATCAACTTAATCGAGTGTGATATGATGATTTTTGAGTAAAAACGGATTATTTCTAGTCCTTCAAGTTGTTAAGAGCTTGTAAAATGAGAATGGTTAGTACGAAGTTAATTTTGGTCAATTGACCAATACAATATCGATACACAGGTGGGATGTTATCTCTTAGCACTGTATTGATCAATTGACTAACTTACTATAAAGTTAACTTCACGATAACCTGATCATTGTAAAATATCTTTAAATGTAGATTTATCATTATTCCTATTTCGTGGAAATTCATGTCCAAATCACATTTTTTTCTTAACAGAAGAAAAGTACTACTTGTTATGGTTAAAAACTTCTATTTACAATATTTTATATCCTTATATCTAATTTATTTATTTATTGATTTTTTTAATTAATTTTACATGGGTTTAGGTGAAAAATCTGACAGTCCAGCGGCTATGCCAAAAACAAGTAATCACCGCCGTAAACGGGAGCCTCCCAGGGCCAACCATCCTTGTTCAAGAGGGCGACACGCTTGTAGTCCATCTCTTTAATGAATCTCCATACAACATGACCATTCATTGGTAATTAATTAAATCTTTAACACACAGAAATTAAAAGCTTATAATTAAGAATGGAAAACGCATGTAAATATAATATTTTCACACGGTTGACCTCACATAAATAATAAACCTCTGAACGTAGAACTATCATATTTTGTAAAAATATCGTTACCGATTAAAAGGAAATTAAACTGATATACCAACATAAGGAAAATACTTGCATTATACACGTATTGTTATTGCAATTTTCTTTTCTTTCTATAGTTCATCATTTTGTGATATATACATTTCTTGTGCAGGCATGGAATTTTCCAAATATTAAGTGGCTGGGCTGATGGACCTGGTTTTGTCACTCAGTGCCCGGTTAGACCTGGACATAGCTATACTTACAAATTTAACATCACCGGCCAGGAAGGTACCCTGTGGTGGCACGCCCACGTTCAATGGCTCCGAGCAACTGTTTATGGCGCCCTCGTCATTCGCCCACGAACCGGTCGTACTTACCCTTTCCCTAAACCTTACAGGGAAGTTCCCATTATCTTAGGTACCTAACCAACCCTTCATATATATTTAAAAAAAAATTAATTCACGCATACATACATACATACATATGTGTGTGTATATATATATATATCAAAACTAATATTTATCCATGAAAAACCTATGATTCTTAAATTAATCATCAAATTTGCAGGAGAGTGGTGGAATGCTAATGTAGTTGATGTAGAAAACGAAGGGTTAGCTAGTGGGGCTTCGCCCAACAATTCCGATGCTTTTACTATTAACGGCCAGCCAGGCGATCTCTATCCATGCTCTTCAAATAGTAAGTCACATGCATGCATGCAACTCTTATATATATATATCAAATAAGAGAATTAAATTGAATACTAAAGTTTTGTTCCGGCACAATATGTTCATCCACAAGATGTATATCGATCGTAATCGGTACAAAACTCCATATATAAAAATGTTTTGGGTTCAAGATTCCAATGCAACCAAGTATGACTCGCTTTATGGTATCCATGACGTTGAGAGTTCAATCTTTGGTGATAGCAAGGAGACGTGTGTTAATATAACAAAAAAAAAGAGAAATTAAGTCCACTTTTGTTCATTTTAAGAAAAAGATGTTTGGCCATCTCTCTCCAACCAAATATTTTGACTTCCAACTACCAATTTTAAGTGATAGCTAGCTGACTTTATTATATAATTAATTAATTTTGATTTTTTTTCCAGAAACTTTTACACTGAAGGTGATACAAGGAAAGACATATCTCCTACGTTTGATCAATGCTGCACTCAATAACCAACTCTTTTTCAAAATAGCCAATCATAAGTTGACAGTTGTTGCGGTTGATGCCTCTTACACGAACCCATATGTCACAAACGTGGTCATCACCGGCCCTGGTCAGACCATCGACATTCTTTTGACTGCTGATCAGTCACCGGCGTCTTATTACATGGCAGCACATCCTTATGTTAGTGCTGTTGTTGGTGGACCTTTTGACAATACAACTACTACCGGAATCATTGTCTATGAGGGTGCCACGTCATCAACTCCCGTAATGCCCGTCCTACCGGCCTTTAACGACACTCCCACGGCCCATAAGTTCTACACACATTTAACTGGGCTTGTCAGTGGACCGTTCTGGCTACCTGTCCCACGAAAAGTGGACGAGAACATGTTCGTGACTATTGGACTGGGCTTAGTTCCATGTGGTCCGAATGGGAGTGCTCCTTGTGCTGGCCCAAATGGGCAGCGATTGGCTGCTAGCATGAACAATGTATCATTCCAATTCCCCACCACATTGTCCATGTTGCAAGCATTCTTCAACAACGTAAGTGGGGTCTACAAAACCGATTTCCCTGATCAACCACCGTTGATATTTGATTACACGAACACGAGCAACAGCTTCAATCCATCAATCATAATGACCACAAAATCAACGAGTGTCAAGAAAGTAAAGTTCAATTCAACGGTTGAGATTGTGCTGCAGAACACAGCCCTTATAGGTACAGAAAATCACCCTATACACTTGCATGGATTCAACTTTTACGTGTTGGCTCAAGGGTTTGGCAACTATGACTCGGTCAATGACTCAAAGAAATTTAATCTTGTGAATCCTCAAGAACGAAACACCATTGCTGTTCCGGTCGGAGGTTGGGCCGTTATCAGATTCCGGGCAAATAATCCAGGTAACCATAATTCCCAAAAAGCTTAAATATTTCCTTATCTTTAATATGGTAACTTAATTATATTTCTTATTGAAATGTCAAAAAATATAATTTAAGTAAAAAAAACTGGTAATTTTTTATAAGATGCTCAAAAAGAGTGAGAACGTCTTCATACCCAATAAATACGCAAGGGAGAGATCATCCTCTCATCTGTATATCAGTAGTACATGTATTGGGCATAACTATAAAATTCACTTCATGCTAGCCAAATCTTAAATTAAATTAGCTAGGTGAATAACGTGCATGTTGACATGGACATGACAGCTGAGCTCAAGCTCATATTTTGACCATGTCTACTCGCTCTTTACCAAACCATAAATTATTAAATAAATAATAATAAGGCATAAATTAACATAAACAGATTTTAGAGTGTTATCGTCACGCTAAAGCTCATAAAATTTGAACTTATCTAACTAGCTATTACATTAATAATCTTGTGAAGCAGCTTCTTAATAAGAATCCATTGACTATATAGCTTGAAATATATATTTATATGTGTATTGACCTACTTTTTTCTTTTCAATTAATTAATATTAATTACATATCTGTCTGTTAAATTAATTAATCTATACAACAGGTGTATGGTTGATGCACTGTCACTTGGATGTGCACTTGCCGTGGGGTCTGGGGACAGCTTTCGTGGTGGAGAATGGTCCGACACCGTCGTCTACATTGCCTCCGCCACCGCCTGATCTACCACACTGCTAGAATTAACTCATTGCTTCTTCTCCAAGGCACTCCCATGCATTTATTAGTTGTGTTGTTTGGCAACCTTGTATACATATACTTCTTTCATATCAATTATTTTGCTCATTGCAACAATATATCGATGTTGTAATAATGTCGGCCAATATTAATTAAATAAAAAATTTAATTTTTTGTTGTATCAACTTAACTTGTTTGCTTAATTAATAATTCCTTGTTCTTGGAAGAATTGATGCTTAAATTTTAATATCCCAACCTACTTTAGAATTAAATAAATTATTCTTTCCTAGCTGTTTAGGTGATAACGTACGACAAAAATTCTTTAAAAAATATAAAATAGAAAACTGAGTTGATGGTTGCACGACAATTAATTAATTAATATATATATATATATATATATATATATATATATATATATATATATAACACATAAATTAATTGTGTCATTTAATTTGTTTCATATATATATACTCCAATAACAAGTCCGTGAATGACCAATTCATTTTTTTAAAAATATTACTACTTTTTTATAATAACGAAATTAAATGTCAATAACTTAATACGCAGTACAAAAGGTTAATTTGGGATTCTGTGCTAACCGACAGTAAGACTGTAAATGAATCGAATCGAGTCGAGTATTAAGTTGTTCAGATTTGGTTCATAAAATTTATCGAGTATAAAATAAGGTTTGATTAAAGCTCGTTTAACTACCGAGTCGAGCACGATCTCGAATCGAGTCTAAGTAGTTTGACCTTTTCGAACGAATATGATTCGAATATCAATAGAAAATTACAATTTGAAAAGGTTCGAATAAATTGTCGAATTTTAAAATTTGCTCATATTTTACTCATTTATATTTTAAAATCGAGCGGGTACGAATCGAGCCCTAACTATTTGCTCATTTTACAGCCTTAACCGACAGTTGATATAGCAAATTAAGTCGTTTATCTAATTCTAATTACTTTATAATTAAAATTTAGTTTTGTATTTATGGAAAAATATTGGACTTTAATACCCAACAATACAGTCATCAATTGCAAATACATATATAAGCATTAGAACTCTTGGGATGTGTTTCCACAGCCTTAGTGGGCCTTCAACATGGGCTTCGAGTGAAAGGATCACCCAGTCTAATACAGTTTCCTAAGTCCATTGCAATCCTATAGCTTGGGTGTAGCCGCCTTGCCAGCTAAGATAACTTGAATGTTATCATTACAAACTAAATATGGTAATTAATTACCTTTAGACTTAACTCTTAAGGTTGTTATTTCACAACTCCTGCAAAGAGTTGAAACCCTATGCTTAATATAAACAACTCAAGCAGTTGGTATGGTAGTTCAAATGAGACCTTCGAAACGAGTCGTAGACTTAGATATCTTGAATTCGAATACCACCGGCTCCAATTTTTAAAGCTAATAAAAATAGTCATGAGAGACACGGGCACGCGGGCGTAAGCCCGCATAAAAAGCCTAACCCGAGGTGGTGAGATTAGTTGCGCCCATATGGAAAGCCTAACCCCGAGTGGCGAGATTAGTCGGATTGTGGACCGAATACTCAACATTATAAAATATATATCTATATAGAGAGAGAGAGAGAGGGGGAAATTTTCTCCAACGAATCAAAACGAATTTGGCTATAGCGACGGTTCGAACCGTCACCTTAGATATATATAAACACCATGAGAGCAATAGAAATACACGTAATATTCTAACTTCACACTAAATGTGGTTTTTGATTGTGTTACTTGTGAATAAAAATACATATAATATTCTAACTTACAAATTACTTTTTATCTCCATTGTTAACCTATTTCAGATCTACTTGTTTACTCACACCAAATTAAAGGTGATCTCTGACAATGTTACATGTAAATACAAGTTCACGTGCAAACTGATGGTTGAATAATCAAGTATTAACAAAAGTCATTACCATTCTTTTGTGTCTGAACTGCTGAAGCAATATATTATTTATTCGTGGATGTTAATTGATGCACTAAAAAATTACAATGAAAATTAGATTTTCATATATTTTGATTACAAAACCATGGGTTTTATTCCCATATTGATAGATCGAGAGCCAATTGTAATGGGGAAAAAGAATATATGTGTGAATGTTGCGTCCACTTATAAAGTCATACTCCCTCCGTCCCAGGATAAATTCACGCATATTAAGAAGATGAATGAAATGACAAAATTGCCCATAATAATGTTATTAAATATGGAGACAGAATTAGAATAAGAAAAGTATGAGATATTTAATGTTACGGGTATAATAGGAAAATATGTGTAAAAGTTTGGTTATTAAAGGAAAATAGACATTTAACATGTGACTACTCAAAATATTAATTAAGACTTTTATCATAGAGACGGAAGGAGTATTATTTTTGTGGAGAGACACATAGATACATCAATAACTCCTCACAGCTTATTTACTTTTAAAAAATATTTTTTGTTATTTATAATTGTTGAGTCATATTATGTTACGTATTGCGAAAATTTTTTGTCGAATTCAAATTAGGACGTAAAGATTTAATAAAATTCTAAAATTAACTCATTATACTAAATACATCCTTAAAATACTTGGGCTTATTTCCCACCAAGCCTGGCAAGTGGTTGTTTTGGGTCAGGCTAGTTAGTGGGCTCGACGAAAATATATCCCAAACTGCTTGCATTTGAAACCAGAACTACATCAATTGTTTTTGTATAGTTTCATCTGTTTGAGAAAATATTCATACAAATGTCTTAATAACAACAATATCCCATTACATTAATTTCCCATTATTCTTAATTTGTAAAATCATTTCCCTTGAATAATAGTTATTTATCTTATCAAACTTTAACACGTATATATAACTGATAATTATATAGGTATTTGATCAGGACAGGGACTCGAAAAAAAATAAAAATTGAAATATATATCTCATTCAATTACATAATTAAGATAGTAACTGATCCGAATATATATATATATATATATACAGCTATGAAATTACACAGTAGAGCTATGGCAACAGGTGAACCGTCGCCAATAGTCGTCATAAACCAGAATAGCTATGACGGGTGAAATAGTTGTTATAGCCCAAAAAACTGTCGCCATAGCCAACTGTGTAATACATAGTTGTGTACATATATTTTTCCCAAATATATTACACTAATTTGTGGAAGAATAAGCAGGAGGTTGATTAATTAGACGATCAAGTTGGCAACAGCAGGGGCCGGAGCACCGGCAATGTCCAAAGTTTGGCTCTCACTAGCAGCCGGACCAGCAGCAGAAGCAGCTGCACCAGAGCTCAGAAGCTCGAGCATGGCACGGCGAGGGTTGGTTCTTTGTTTCTCACAGAGATCAGGCAAAAATACTCCTGTAAAAGTTAAACCCAAAAACATGCACATTATTAAATATTATATACTATACATTATCCATATGATTATGTCTTAATTAATTACATATAAATTTTTGAATTTGAAAATAATAATTAATTTTAATACTTTTAATTTTTTTAATAAAAAATTTGAATTAGTTTATTTATTAATTATCTTTTTCTGTTTTTGTATTTTAATTTCTATTTTCTGAAACTCTACTCATTTTTTTTTAAAATAAAATTTTTTAATGGGTCGGTTGATTCGGGTCAAAATTTGGGAATGTGACAAATTGGGAAAAAGGAACGAAATTGAATGTACTTTAGAGACGCAAAATAAACTCTAGGGACGACTGTGAATTTGTTGATGACATTGTGACAACTTAAAGAGACATATAAGTGTATAGTTACTTACCGTTATAATTTTTTAATCTAAATTATAATTATAAAAATGGTCTTTTAACAAAAAAATTAAATCAAACCAAATTTTGAGTATAATAATAATGTTGAGAAATTTTCTACAAAACATCAATTACTGAGATGGATGTGGTTAAAGTTAATTTACTAAAGATTGACACAGAAAATGTCAATCGATAACATTACTATATATATAAGGAAACTTCAAAAGCTGTCCAATGTTGAATAAATAATTAAGTGCCAAATTAAACGTACTATTTGATCAATTGACTATTGACCATTTCAACAATATCTGAGTTGTTTTGGCCTCACCCACCTATTAGACTACATGGCACATCATGAATTTAGTGGGCATAATTAAACAAGAACGATTCAACCTCAAAAACCCTATTATCAATCAACTCATCAATGACCATATATGCATATTGAATTTGATACGAACAAATTATTTTCTTGTATATCAAGAAATATGCATGTAATAAAATTAATGGCCGTGCATGCATGGTAATATATTAATTCTTACGTACCTTCTCCGGCAGCCAAATTGAAGTAAAGGTCGATAATGTTGGGGCATTTCTGGTAACAACCCGAGGAGCAAAGCTTGGCGGTGAGTTGTGGCTCAAGCAAAGAATCCGATGAGATCCCAACGGTGTTCCGATCGACACCGCATGCATTAACACATGCATCCGTCTCTATGTGCTCCGCCATTCTTTCCACGATCACTTCTGATGTTCTGCATTGGTAATCCACCTTCCCATTTTTCGCCTCGAAGTTTTCCAGCAAACATCTTTTTCCAGATGAGGCAATGGAA
Organism: Panax notoginseng; assembly: GCA_016801055.1. Lineage (NCBI taxonomy): Eukaryota > Viridiplantae > Streptophyta > Magnoliopsida > Apiales > Araliaceae > Panax > Panax notoginseng. The sequence continues at coordinate 7,941,214 of CM029015.1, read as the reverse complement.
AAGGAACAAACATCGATCGGCAGTTCCTCACATATAAGTTCACCTAAGTAAAAAAATAAAACATACATATACCTTAATTACAAAACAAATTAATTAATATCAATAAATATTTATTTATTGTGAAAGATATATATATATATATATATTCCTACCTAGAGTTGCTTGAAAGAGGAGAGAGGAAGCAAAGAAGAGAATCAATGGCAATTTGATTGAAGAAGTACTCATGGTTGGTTAATTTTGTTGTTTTGATTATTTTTGTGAAAAATAAAATGGATGGCTTGGGGGAAGAGAGATTAAGGAGAGGATGAAATGGATTTGTGAGGGAGAGAAATGAGGTGAGTGCGTGTATATATATGGTTATTGCATGTAATAAGCTGGCAAAATGGCTAAATATATAATGTTTTGTGAAGGGGGGGTGGGGGGTGGGGGGTGGGGGGTGTTATGTGTGTTATTTGGTTGTACGTAACTCCGTTGAAATTTGAAATGACGCAATGTCTAGAAAATTTGGGACGCGTTTGGCTGTTTCGGTTAACTACAAGCTGGCGAGGTTTCATTGTAGCAAGGCAAGTTCAAACTTAAACGTGTTATTCGGGTTGACGTATGGCAATTTTTAAGACGTGTTTGGATGTCTGAATGTAGAAGATTCCAACAATTTGGAAGTTTCTACTTCTCTTTCATTGGCTCGTGCCTTGCGTCGTTAATATCAAGCTGGAATGTGATAATAAAAAGAAAATCAGAAAAAAAAAATTACTTTTTTACAAGACATTATAATTTGTAAGAAAATATCCCTAAATTCTGCCGTGACGCAAAATCTTTGTTACAAAAAACAGCAGGATTTATTTTTTTTTAAAAAACAATTAGTGGTTGAATTAAACTGGAGTTTTTCATGACATCAATACATACATATGATACTTTTCTTTATTTTCCTTTCATTTTGGGTCAAATTCAAACGGAGCATTCTAAGGAAAATTGGAGGCTAATCAAAGTCGAAAAATCTACCCTCCGTACGTCCTTTAATATATAATTTTTTTTAAAATTATTTATGGTTTTATATAATCTGAGAGAATTAACTATAATATTTTCAAAATTATCCATTATGAAAAAATATTATATGAGATAAGTATGATAATTATGAAAATTTAAAAATATTATAGACAATTGATAGTATATTTAATATTATATAATTATTTTTTTAATTCTTATATATAACTCTAAAACGTCTTATATTAAGATATAAAGAGTCAGAACTAAAAAGGTATGTAGTTAGGACTTATAATTAGGATGAGGTTGAAGGGTCAACTTAGCATTATGAGATGAGACGAAGTCTTCCTCCCCCGGGTCTTCCCCTTCTCTCTTCATCCTTTCACACCAGCTCGCAAGATCCATCATTTTCTTATGGTTTCTTAATATACATTCACTTTCCCAAAAGAGTCTCATTTATAGAACTGCAGATATTAAGAATGTAATTAATTTGTATGTTGCATGCTTAATATATAAAACAGTAAATTAATTATAAATTTAGAAATAATGACAAATTCAAAAATATTGTACGTGTTATTTTATATTATTATAAACATAATAACTAGATCGATCTTCTTTTGTGAAATAAAATTTATTTCTTAACAAATATATATATATATATATATATATATATATATATATATATATATATATATATATATATATATATATGCAGTTGATTTCACCATACATACAATACAAGGACAATGTAGTGTTCGTGGAAAGCACGGTTTTATCTATATATCTCCAGTTCTCCACAAGCAGAAGCAGTAGACTAGGACTCGTTCAATGGTCCGCTAGCTCCAAGTCTTTTCCACGCCAATGTCACCCATACCCAACAAATTAATTAATATGGATTGCATGCTAGAATATTAAAATTTTAGTTCAATGAGGAGAGGAGGGTTGTTTATGTTGAATACTTGAGGGAATTTGTTAAAAGATGGTGTTGGGATGTGATTATTTGAGTCTAGTCAAAGTGTAGCAGTAGCACAATTTATTTAATGGACTAGATTTGGTGATGACCCATCATATATATTTATTTTGACAACGAGAATCTTTATTAAAGTAAGATTGTGTTTCCTTATTTAGTGGAATAAGCAGATTTAATTTGGAAATGAATCTATCAACCATTAATTACCGTTATAAGTTGATTCTACAAAAGACTTCTACTGGTGGACATGACAGTTATAAACACACCAATAAGTAAGGGTTTAAGATATACAGAACACAATAGCATATGACAGAAATAAACATTTTATACTCTCCATATATTCTTCTCTCTCCGTTATGTAAGTGTGAGTTTGATTTCACAACACAATCAACTATTAACACGATTTTGGCCTGTTGTTTTGGTGATTTCATGGAGCTTACAAAATTTGACGTTAACAGAGGGAAAAGACTACAGTAGTAGGATCAATTGCAAATGCAGTGAAAAGCAACTTCTGAAGATGCTGGTGAAAAATAACTTAAAAATTGCAACTAAATAAGCTTAATTGTAAACTTGTAAGCTCTAAAAATGCAAGCTATTCTAGAGGACAATGTACCTATACTTTGTTGAATCCAACGTGTCTGATTTTAAAGGCACCAACTCCCACGAAATGCTGCCTCCTAGAGAATACAAGGATTCTAATATGAGAAATTGTTACCTTTCTCCAAATCCAGTCACAATTAACATAATATTTTCACTATGTTTCCATACAAATACACAGACTATCCAATCATCAAAATCTATCATTCCAAGAAGACAAACTCGTCATTAGAAAAAAACTCAAAATAATGTATTCAGCAAACTAGATATTACATCTGTTTTTAAAGCTTTGGTGTTTCCCAGAACCCTCATTCTAGGTCCTTGATAAGGGATATCTGCATCTGGCAGGTAGTCCCAATGAAATCGGACTAACTGTTATATTCCTTTGCTAGTAAGTTCCTGTACTGGTGCCATGTTAGCCAAATAAGTCATCTTGGTCGTTTAATAAGTCAATTTCTTGCAGAGAAATTCTCCTGATCTTGGGAAGGGCTTCTTTGGTTCTTCACTGCATATAGAAACGAAAGATCCATATCAACAATCCTATTCCCTTTGTATGAAAATTGAAGGAAGAAAACAATAAAGTCGAAACATAGGAATATTACCGGGACTTAATATCTTAATACTTTTTGTTATGGACTTCACAGCTGTAACAGAATCTGGTCCTGTTTGCAATGAAAATCCTTCAAAACATGTAGCAAGCACATATGACATAACAATTTATGAAAGAAATGATGAGTCTCACTACCTGGTAAATTCATGTTTTTCTCTGAAAGAACTTCTGTCACAGTAGATAAAAGCTCTGATAGAACTGGATTAGCACCACTAATGGCATCTTCTGAAGTGTGTGATGACCTGTGCATTATTCATAATTAAAATTACGAGGGAATAGGTTCCATTCATATGGTCCTATAGGAAATAATATGGATAAATTGGGTAAACTACACTGTTAAACTAACCCTGAAAGTGAATCTGGAGAGGAATCCATGACTGGCAAATATGAAGAATTCATTCCCAAAATATCAAGGTCAATCTCACCCAAAAGCTCAGAAAAGGAGAAGTCCTCCCCCAAAATATCCAAGTTAGGCAAATCAAAGTCAAAACAATCTACTTCCTTTTCATTTTCAGATGCAACCTCACAAGGGATTGGTTTATCTGAGTTTATTGCTATGCCAGAACCATCAAAGTCGAGCCTTCCTTTCACATGATCCTTCTTGCTGAGCCTTTTCATGGTTGTCTTAATTGGTGAGGACGAAGAAATACAACAATTTCTCTCTATTGAGTAGAAGGCCATTTGTTTGGCAGGACTGACTGCAATTGTTTCTGAAGTAGTCACAGTGCAGTTGGTGGATGTCATTTGTTGGGGTGTAACATCATTAGTGCAAGTAGCATTTGTAACTTCTTGGGGAGAAACAGATTTGTCAGTTGGAGAGGACGTTGCTTGGGGAGGCGTACTGGGATCAGATGATTTAGTTGGAGGCGGTTGACTAGGTTGATTGAACAAACACTTGGCAACACTGGATCCTTGAACTAGTGATCCTCTAGGTATATTAATATGGGGTGATTCTTCAACTGCAGAATTCTGCAGACTGCTGTTCAACACATCACTTTGTTTTGCAAGTATAATTGGATCTGGAAGGGAAAATAATACAAGTAAATTCCAAGTTTCAAGATATGTATGAGGTAGCCATTGGTTTGACAAATATGTACCTTTTGCTTGCAGAAGTTTACTGGATGATTGACTACGAGATCTCTTTGCAGTTACAGGGGCATCTGAAACATCTTTAGAACTCCTTCTTCTTTTCGTACTCTGGAGATTTGTATTAGGTGTAGAGAAATTACTGGAAGCTGGAGGAGTGTTTAAGGGCCTAGGTGCCAACATCACAACTGGAGTTTTGTACACAGGAAAACCTGATGAAAGGCATAAAAAACAAGGTCATTATTCATTATACAAATTTTATACTTAGAGCCTATTCTAATTTTCACATAATTGTTTTTCTTTAGAGTATTTTTTACCTTCTACATAATAAAAATGAAAGACAGCCATAAGATATGTTAACTCAACTCAAGCATAAAATCACACAGATTACCAACTTACGGCAAACATGTAGTTCTTGATTCAAAAGCGCAAAATCCAGACTTAGAATTGTATCAACTAACACAGTTTCATAAAGTTATAACACATCTCCCACAGTTAAAATACGCAAATAAAAGTGATATCATTACTAGACTAGAAAAGCAACTATTTAGGCTCAAGCACCAACTGCTTCAACCTATTGCTTTTAGGTTTAACTGTTTAATCGTGGTATTGCATATAAAAACAGCTAAATTACATATGTTATCTCAAAATATGACCAGGTATACAATTAGCATGTATAATTCAAACAAACCATGGACTTAGCTTAAAACAACATTTTATGGATATCGGACCTTTAAAGCTTCAAAGCCCTTACAAACTGAAATTTACGATCACAACCATATTTCCCGTTTCAAACTCAAATAATTAAGCAAACTAAAAATTGCAGGGCTTTAATCAACAGACCCTATAGACTATAACAAATTTGGGCACTTGCTATAGTGTAAACCTTAATAAATACATGTAAGTAAATTACTAGTCTAATATAGAGACACTATGAATATGTATTATAAAGACATGTAATAAGGGTTCAGAAATGCTAATTTTTAACAATGTCCTATAAGAATTATAGGCACATTACATATAATTGTCTATATTTCAACATGAAATGCACTTGTGAAAGTTAGAAGCTTATCTTAAATTAATTATACCATACCACACACCATAATGACTTAACTAATCCAATAAAATTAGGGCAATTAAAAAAATACCTGCAGGAGATCCAGTAGTTGGATCAATGTGGGGAACTACAGCTGCGGAATTTACCACTCCCATTGGCGGAGGCAAAGGAGCGGCAGCTGCAGTGCCAATATTGTAAGAATTCATGACATCTTGCATGCCCCTCAATAAAGTTTGGACCCGGAATTTCTCCTGTTCCAAACAGCTCTTTTCTTGATCCAAAATCACCTTATACTCCTTTAAACTTATGTACTCATCTAACATCGCCCCCAAACTCAGCAAACTCCTTGGTGCCTAAAAAACGCAACTCAATTCCTTCAACAACAACAAAAAAACAACAGCATACATTTCTAAATTCATAATTGATCGTGTATAAAAATGGGGTTGTACCTCTTGGACAGGGGATCTGGAGATGAGATCAGAAGCTTCGTTCCGGAAGGTTGAGCGGGTGCTGTTGTAGTTGTTATCGGCGAGATATCGGTCCACAATGAATGCAATTTGGACGGGTGTTACTTTTCCTTTCCCCATGTTTCCTGATTTTCTTGATTTCGTTTGCTTCCCCATTTCTCCTCTGCTATTGAAGGACCAAACGAGAGAGAAGAAATCTGGGAACAAGGGAAAATGAATGGGAAAGAAAAGAGCTGGAGGAAAATCAAAGAATGGTACTGTACTTGTACTAATAAAATATCGGAGGGGGAGAATACGAAACGCGGGACTGTTTGAAAATTTCCGAGGAAATACAAACTCTCTGATAAAAAAACATATAAAGTGGAGGTTTTGGAGGGAAATTTTCACAAAAACGTGACACATTTCTCTCGAAATTTATTGCATTTAATTTCCCTGCTTTTATGGTGAAATATTTAAAACTGTTACAGTAGTAATTTATAATCAAAAACTGGATTTTTATTAAATAATAAACACAGTGCAGCTAATTTAGTAAGAATTTTCATAACACTATCTAACAATAATTGTCAATCATAGAATTTTACTTAATTACTTTCTTCGTTTTAAATTTACTCTCAAATTTACTCAATATTAGTTTTGAAAATCTACGTACTAGTGTGATATTTAATAATAAAATTTAAATTTGATTTAATTTTAAAACAAATTAAAAAGTAATATAAACCATCATTTAAGTTGTTTTTCACTGTTAAGGTATTTGATAACTATTTATTTTTTAACTTATAAGTCAAAAAAATAAATAATTACTCACCCCGTACCGTAATATATAATATTTTATGTGATTTTATTTGTCCCATATTATTTGTTATTTTAGAAAATTTAGGAGTATTAATTATAATTTTTTCAAAATTACCTCTCATTACTCCTTCTTTAATTACCCATATGGGAGAAAATAAAATATAAGTATGACAAATGGTATTATAGACAAATAATATTATATTTAATGTTATACAATCATTTTCTTAATGGTTGTGCTTAACTCTAAAACAACATATATTATGGGACGGATGGAGTATTTGTGATTTATTCAAAAATGACTTATAAACTATTTTAAAATAAGTCAGTTTGACCAAATATAATATTAATTTTATCCCTCTTTTATTTTACTTTTTTTATTAATGTTATTTTTAATAATCTTTATATTTATTTTTTATTTATGTAAGGAATAAGTAGAGATATAAAAATAAATATAAAAATTAGTGGGGGTATAATAATAATAGGGATATTCTAATTAGATATATAGCTCACACCACGTAGGATGAGAAAGCAAAAGCCCATAATAATAAAATAAAGCCCAATTAAAATTAGTTTTCAGATAGGAGTTTTTTTATTTATTTTAATTCTAAAAAAGGACCAAAACACACAGCTACTCTACAGTAACACAATAACCGCACCTAAGAGGAAGAAGGAGAAGATGATGATGAGGCAAGGGCTTCTCTCATGGAGTCCTTACCGCCATTTTCTCTCTCTACAATCCCCTCTCTGTTCAGCAACCACCCACCTCAGCAAAATTCCAACAAAACCAAGATTTTCAGTATCCGCAACTCTCGAGTCGCCAGAAGTACCGACAGCTAGGGAGAGAAGACAGATGAGAAATGAGAGGAGAGAGAACAAAGTCACCAATAACTGGAGGGAAGAGGTAGAAGAGAGGCTACTGAAGAAGCCCAAGAAAAGGTACCAATCATGGACTGAAGAACTCAACCTTGATAACCTCTCCCTTTTGGGCTCTCAATGGTGGGTTATAAGAGTTTCCAGAGTTTCGGGTCAGGAGACTGCAGAACGGCTTGCCCGGGCACTTATTCGGAACTTCCCAGACATTGAATTTAAGGTTAAACTTATTAGTTAATTTTGGGCATTTTTGTTTATTAGTTGTTGAAAATGAATATTTTTAAGCTCATTTGGTTTAATAATTGGATAAATTTGTAGTTTTCAGAGTTGTATTGATGGTGAAAAAATAATCTGCAAATTGGGTTTACTGGGTAAGAATCGTTGTTGTTTTTCTTTCTGAATTCTGGTGGGTGTTTTAGCTATTTAAGATATTGCTGAGGAGCCACTATTTTGGTCGAGAACTAAACTAATTAAACTGCAGTCTTGCATAGTAACATCTTGGAATACACCAAGCAGTTATGTGGAAGAAATTGAAAAAGTTAAGCCTAGTTGTCTGATGAATTGGCTTATAACAAATGACACGTATTGCATAAACGAATAGAAACAAGTTTTTGGCAAGAATGATGGCTAACATTAATCTGATGTGGGGTGAAGTGATATATCTTATCTAGTAAATGGATGAATTAATTCGTTCATCTATTATACTGTATGAGTGTTTTCCTCTCCCTGAATTGGTCCATATTGTTCCTTTGATTCTTTGCAGTCTGGTGGTTAGGTGGTTGAAAATGTCATTAGTTAGGCAATCTACATCCATTGCAAGGCTTAGTTACTGGGATGATGGACTGGATATTGCTTATTTTCGATATCAAACAGTTAGAACATGATCAACCTCCCAATGTTCATTGTCAGGTATATGCTCCCGCTGTCCAGGTGAAAAGGAAATTGAAGAATGGATCATACTCTATTAAACCAAAACCGCTCTTCCCTGGGTGTGTGTTTTTGAGGTGTGTATTGAACAAGGAAATGCATGACTTTATACGAGAATGTGATGGGGTTGGAGGTTTCATTGGATCAAAGGTTGGAAATACGTAAGAATTTGTTCTTTTTTGTCCAACTATTTGAATCTGTCAAAATTACTACTTTTTACTTGATGCTGCATCTTGAATCACTTGTTATAGTTTTAATTTACAATCAGGAAACAAGACCAGGTAACTAGAAGAGTGAACTAGATTTCAGAATTTCTTGAGCTTCTAAACTTTAAAACCCTCGCGTAATTCAAGAAAATTGCAAAAATTGTAAAAGATACCCATATTTATATCTAATGTATGGTCATTTGACTCCTTGTTCGTCAGTTTAGGTACTCATATGACGTACATCTATATGGTGCAGGATTGTGCTGTAGTCAGCACACTACATAACCTGGAATTTTTTAATCGTAGTATTTCATGTCAAGTGTCAACCAACAAAGTTTATATAATTATCATTCCTAGTGTAGGACATACATCTATACGGTTCAGGAGTGCACTATAGTTGTGGCAGCACAATCCTAAACCTGGAAAATTTTGTCAACTGGACAAAGTTCCAATGGTGTGAATGTGATCACTCAGCAAACCAATAAATTGCCCCAAAACTTCATTTTGCTTCCCCAAAACTTCATTTTGCTAGACAATTTTAAAATCTTTTATTTTCTACGGTAGATTTGCATGCTATTTCCTTAATGTTCTGTTTATCAACCTAATATAATTTTTTTCCTTATACAGTAAACGACAAATTAATAAACCCAGACCAGTATCAGCTGATGATATTGAAGCTATTTTCCGACAAGCAAAAGAAGAACAGGAAAAGACCGACAAAGCTTTCGAAGAGCAGGAAAGAGAAGAAACTCTTAAATCAGAGCAACTCAACACAATCTCTGATTTAGCTTCCAAAGATGTAAAAGGTACTCCCAAGTCAAAAAGACGATCCAGAAAAGCTTCGGAGTCCCTTGCTGGTAATCAGACAATGGAAAAGGATGATAAACTTCTACTCCCAGGGGCAACTGTTCGAGTTATATCTGGGTCATTTGCAGAGTTTTTAGGCACACTTAAGAAGATAGATAGTAAGACGAGAATGGTATGCTCTCTTTATAGTGGTTAATCTGAAGAAGTTTGTTGACAATTTTTCTTGCCTTAGAATCTATTCAAAAAGTATACATGACTTTTATAGTGGTTAATCTGAAGAAGTTTGTTGAGAATTTTTCTTGCCTTAGAATCTATTCAAAAAGTATACATGACTACTACGTTACATAATTTACATTTATACTAATTATATATCAGAAAAGGCCCTAAACCACTATTTAGTTTGGTAAACTTGAGTATTGTCAAACTACAATGACGTTCTAAGAAATCTTTATATTGCAGGCTACAGTTGGGTTTACGTTGTTTGGGAAGGAGACCGTAGCAGACCTTGATGTCAATGAAATAGTAGCAGAGACAAAGTGATGTATGCAGATTTCTTGATATATATTCTTTTAATGGCAAGTTACCATCTATATCCTCTTTGATCTAGTCCTTTCTGGCCGAAACTGAGAAGATAGAACATAACTAATCAGTGCTTCCTCTCTTTTGCCAAAATTGCCACCTTTACTGGTTATGTTCGGCACATATTTTAAAATGCACCGAAATCATATTTATTTATTATTTTCAGTATTTTTATGAATCCTCAATATATTTGGATATTATGTTTTTAATGATTTTAAAGATAATTGAAATGAAGTAAACAGAATTTTCAGCAAGTACAAGTCTTGCACCAATTTGGCAGTGTAGGAATTGGATAAATTTGAGAGAATTTCGTGTTTGATGATATTGTGATGAAGAAGTTCTGGGTTGAAATTTATGGGTGTTTCAGTTTGAATATGATGAAGAGTGTTAGAGATTAACAACGCAACGCAAAACAATAGCAAAAGAGAAAAACAATTACACAAGACATAAAATTTACGTGGTTCACTCAAAAAGTTTGGGCTAGTCCACAGTCGACCGTTGACAATTTCACTATCTTGAGCCTATTTTGTCCTCAGTTTCAGGAACAAGCTCGGTTACTTTTTGGATAGTTTTACAATCTTCTCTAAATTAAAGTTTAGATCAGACTTGATCAATAACAGAGTGATGGTGTTGGTCAATTCAAAAAAATTGGTGATATTATTTTGAAGAAAATAGCTTTCATGATATAGCGTGAGAGGATGAAGAAGATAGAAGATGAAGGAGATGAACGGGTATGGTGTCAATCGGAAATCATGGTGAAGGCTGGAGTTTTCCATTGCTTTTGTTTTTCGGGTTCTTTTACAAACTATATTTTGCCTTTTCTTTTTATTTTATTTTATTTAAAATTTAAAACTATAACATTACAATTTGTTTTCTGCTGAATTACTGAATAACTGATCGATTCAGCTATTCAGTGCGTTTGTTTTTTGAAAAAATCGTCTCAGTCATTCAGACAATTTGGACTGAATATTTTAGTTCCATTTTTTGGGCTGAATGAGCGACCGAATGATTTTTATTTTTTTATAATATTAATTATTATATTAAGTAATATTAAATAAATTTATAATAATTTTTTGAATTTTTTTAGAGGAGTAAAATAATAAAATCTAAATACATTTAGATATTTTAGACATGACAATTATTAAACAACTTTTTTTATTCAGATTCAGTTCATTCAAATTCATATTTAGATATTTATTCAATTTTTATCAAACACTCCTAAATTGCACCATGTCATTATGTTACAGTAAAAAAATAAAATAAAATGTCACATATTATAGTTTTAATAGTCAACTCACAACTGTTAGTTTTTAGTGAAAGAAATGAATTATCTCCGTTGACTTTAATGTTTAACTAAAAAAAATTGTAATTGATCGTTGTGCAAGTATTTATTCTTTATTGTTTGTAAATACATTTAATTAATATACATCTACATTTAAATTTTCACTTTCACTAAATTTTTTTGTTTATTTTTTTAATTTTTATTCTTAATATTTAATGTTTAAAATTAAAAGTTAAAGAAAAGAGAGACGGGATTGAACCGGACCAGTCCGACAGGTGTTGTCACCTAAGCCGGCCGGGCAGACTTTTAGTCAAAGTCCCGAAGTCCGTCCTAACCTGGTAACCGGACCAAGTCAGGCTGCCTATTTGTGCACCCCTAGTTGGTACGCTTATTATTACTCAATTATTTGTAACTTTTCTCACTATCTATAGATGAACAAAATTTGAGCATAAGCTTCTTGCTTTCTGAGATATAACATTGTAAGTATGTTTTTTGAATTAGAGTTGAATAAGTCATTGTTGGAGGGCTATAGCATATACTGACTGTTAAGGCTAGTGGCAAGATTTTAAGGACACCGACTGGATCTTTAAATTCATCATGAAAAAAGCATCAAACACATGGAGAGGTACTGTATTATTTCTCTATCTCCATTGAAAAAATAAATTATTATTTATTGAGTAAAAAATAGTGAGAGAACTAAAGTTATATTTAATATTTAAGATAATATTAAAAACTAAGTAATTAATGCTTATTGATCCGGTGTAATGCTGAATTGGTGGTCCTCTAATTCGGCTTGTTATGGGTAAAGTAGTTTCATCTTCTATAATGAGACACTACACTTTAACATATTTTTCTCAATAGTAAATTTTATTTTTTTTAAAATCAAGTCAAAAATATATCCAAGTGTGTGATATGCATAACTTATCATGTTAAAAAAAAATATGGAAAATGTCATTTATTTTTTTTTGGATTATTTAAGCTTTCTTAGCATTAAATTGGGACAAATAGGATATTATTTTGAGCTTTACTTGTTAGCTGGAGGATAAGAAGAATTATAGGATGGAGTCCTATAAAAACTTAGAAATTGATATTTTCAGAATATTTTTTAATATTTTTATAACAAAAGTGTTGTTAAAATGTCACTGACATATTGATTGGATAACTTGGGGAACCCATGGGCTGGCTTAATGGTCAACAAAGTTTGCTATTTTTCTTGATTTTTCAAGGTTCAAAGTTCTCCATAATGTACTCGGTGGATGTGGCAGATTTGAGAAAAAAATTTAGTCTCGATTGATACGTAAATTAGTACCACAATATACTTATTGTTCAAAAAAAAAAAACTTTGGAAAATAATAGAATGTGACAATAACTCGGAAGTGGTTAACATGAAATTTATTTTTGGATAATTTGATTAATTGGTCAATAGAGTATTGACAAGCAGAAAAAAATTTATATATGTTAATATTCTATTGATCAATTGTTCAACTTACCAAAAACTAAACTTCATGCCGACTGAATCCCAATAACTCTCAGCTAAAGGATTGTTGACTTCTTGTGTATGGTTATGGAGCAGTGAATTGTCCGCATCATCCTTAGAATTCTCCTTTGAAACCCCCCCCTCTCTCTCTCCTCCGTCACTTGTCTACCTCACCCAAAACAATGTCTTATTTCCTGTTGATCTGCATCCTATTTCCTAAAACACCACCTTTCCCTTTTCTTTTTCTGCAAAATTAAACTAAATTTTAATCTTTTTAATTTGATATTAAAATTGTTATTTACATTTCAGTTAGGAGGTTAAATAAAAGCTCATTACTTTTCCTAAATTTCACTAAAAATTGTAAATTGGGACTTTTATTTGAGTTGATAATATCTAGAAGTCTGGCTTCGAAATACTTATTTAATTATTTTTTGTAAGAAATAGTTAGCCTGAATTAAACTTCATAATAAGTTAACTTTCATACTAACACGTAAGTGAAGAGATCACCCTCTCACGTATGTATCAGTACTGTATTGATCATGAAATCGACTACAACATATTAACCGGATCCTTTTTGTAATAAGAGAAAACAAAAGGCATGCGCACATTAGTTTTTGACTGAAAAGATGGTGCTAAAGTAGGCACAATGTACAACAACCAAGACCCACCACATTATCTAATCTAGTTGTATTTTTATTGTAGGATATGCACAAAGATGTCGGTGTATTTACACCCCCTCGTCTCCTTCCCCACTGCGAGAGTTAGACATTGGCCTTCCAAAAGGAATCTCCTTTTGCCCACATGCTCCTCCTCCGAAGTTTGCTTTTTATTTTTTTATCACAAAGTTCCATTTATGATGCACAAGAAAATGTAGTACTAGAATATATATATATATATATATATATATATATATAGAGAGAGAGAGAGAGAGAGAGAAACAAATGCAAAACTACAGCTGTGTTCTTTTGTATTTTTAATAGTTGGGGTTGGGGGGACCTTTGTGTATTTCTTTCTTGATTACTTGCATATATACCCCTATATACTTTACTGCATTTTTTGTTACACAATGTTTGAACCGTTTGGTGTGTTTGGAAAATTTATTTATTTTAAACATAATTTATTTCACTCACACACTTTCAGTCTTTCATGGTTAAAGGGACTGTATATGCAATTTTGAGAAATGAAGAGGACGTGATAATAAAGAAACCGAAACGATATTATATTCCCTCAGTCAGCAACCACTCAGAGAAAGTAAAACAAAGTGTTGCAGCAAGGGGTAAACGTATTTAATTTTCACAACCTCCAAGCCTAACCCACCACTACTACTACCACCACCACCAAAGTACCCATTTCCCCAAGCTTTTAACTGGTTCTTTCTCTGTACTCAAACCCTAGAACAAATATTAAAAATTACTAAATGGGTTCATCACACAAACCTTAGTAGCAAATCCTGAGAACAAGAGGCAAGCCACCAATTCAGCTCAATCCCAGATCGGGTATGGCCGCATTTTCCACTTTCAGGTACCTTATAGTCTTCTATATCCCCTTTCTTTACTTTAGAACCCTAACTGCCGACGCCAAATCTTCATTTTACTTCAAGAATTTCACTAAAGATTCAAACTTTGAGTCCCAACTTGCTCTGTATGGGGATTCAAAGGTTGTTAATGGTGGGTTGTCTGTAGAAATCACTGGTTCGTCGATTTCTAGTGCTGGCAGGGTCCTTTACAAGAAACCCATTAAGCTTCTCCAGGGGAAACCTACAAGTTTGGTTTCTTTTTCATCATCCTTCACATTTTCTATGTCACGGGATAATGGGGATGGTTTAGCCTTTTTTATGGTTCCAATTAGTTTTCCTGTGGATGTGTTTGATGGTGGTTCATTTGGGCTGTTGGGGAATAGGAAAATAAAGGTCTTGATTGTTGAATTTGATACATCTAAAGATCAAAAGTATGGTGATGTGAATGGTAATCATGTTGGTATTGATGTTAGCAGTTTTATATCTGTTAAAGTGGGTAATGTTTCTTCTATCAGTCTGGTGCTTAATAGTGGTGAGAAATTGCAAGCTTGGATCGATTATGAAGCAGGTTCAAAGCAATTAGAGGTTAGATTGAATAAATTAGGTCATATGAGGCCTGTTGAACCATTGCTTTCCTACTCAATTGATATGTCACAAATGTGGAAGGAGGATGAGGTGTTTGTGGGGTTAAGCTCATCAAATGGAAATTCATTGCAGAAGTGCAATTTGTATTCATGGAGCTTTAAGCCAAGGCAGGCACCACATTGGATGCATTCCGAACCTTTGGATCCTGAGGCTTTTATGGAGGAGACAAAAGCTCCAAAGGTTCATATGAGGAGTGATTGTTTTCTAAGAATCCTTTCTGCTCTGATCATTGGCACTGCGTGTGGTGCACTGGGAGCATTCTTTGTGTTGTTTGCATGGACAGTCTTTGGAGGAAATAGGCGTCCGGTTGTTCCGGAAGACTATGCTATGCACCCTGCCGAATTCGAGTATCAAAAGTTTAAAGTAGTTGTAGATAAACACATTGAAGATGGTACGAAGTAGGTGTGTGACTCTAGGTCTTAGTTAGATGTTTTTGTGTTTGTAAATCAATTTCTATTTGGGCTTGTAATCTCCATCTGTTTGGTTGCTGTAATTTGACGATCAATCATCCACATTTAGTATCATGTATTGCGTCGTTTTTAAATCACTGGATTACTGTTCAATGTATCAGTTCTCTTATTGTTAGTCTTTTTGTATGTGCTTTCCTATATATATATATATATATATATATATATATATATATATATATATATATAGATCTTAACTTCATGGTAAGTTTGTGAATTGACCAATACAGTGTTAACGCAGAAAGAGATCACTTCCTGGGATGCGTGTTGACATTTTATTAGTTAATTGACCGAAGTTAATTTCATGTAACCACTCCCATATATATATATATATATTCTAGTTGTGTCCTGTGCCTCCGGGACTACATGGACGGTAGAATTTATCTCAAATTTTGAACGGCCCAAATGATTTATTAGGATGAACGGAAAATTTAAAATTGTATTTTGTTATATATATATATATATATATATATATATATATATATTCCAAAATTGTCTACTTGATTAATGATGGCTCACTGAGCCTCCCTGAAGAGCCTCTTCCATTCCCTGATTGTGTCTGGCCAAATATGGATAGTTACGTTTGATGCATTAATAATCATGCATGTCCTCTTCAATTTTGTTTAATGAGAGTGGAAACTCTATTCGAAAATAATAAATATTTTTCATATTTGGTGCAAGTTTTGTACTCCTTCCGTCTCACAACAAGAAGTCTACTCCTAGTAAAAAGTTTTTGTTATCCTCCTGCAAATGTAGATAACATAAAATAACATAATGTCTTTTAATTTAGTTACACGATTTCACTATCATGTCATTATTACTAAGCTAAATATTTTTCCCTCAATTATAAGATTAATATTGACTTTTTAAAAGTTCATTTTCAATTCAAAATTGATATGAATTCATTTAATTTATGTCAACACAATTATAAATATCATAAATTACCTACTAGCTATAAGTTATTGTTTCAAAATTAAAAAAAAATTCATCTCAAATAATGTTTTTGAATTTGAAAATGTTTAAAATTAAATTTTAAAAAATCAATGTTGATCTTATCATTTAGAACGGATGGAGTATTATTTTTGGTATAAGCATAAAAGAAAATATATCCTTAGTGTTTGAAAGTTTTGCAAATAGATTTTTTTTTTGTTGCACTGAATGAATATTATAAAACGAATATGACTCATAAGTTAAATTCAAATGTTCAAAAAATAGAAACAGGGGATGCAAAAAATTAAAATTTTGCCTTTTATTTTATAACTTATTTTCAATATTATTATCGTAATAATAATAAATAATGAAGCCAAATTAATTGGTGAGTCTAATTACATGCTCATTATCACGAAGGTCGAATAGAAGTAGGCCTCCAAATGAACTGAACCGTTAGCAAATCTATTCGGTACAGTTTGAGTTTGATGTCTTGTCGAGTCGAGTCTGCACATAATTTCACGTCTGATTGCTCAATCGAATATGTTCGCGAACCATGTGGTTCGGTTCGTCTGTGTTCACGATCAGTTCGATTCGATTCGAGAGCAATTCAAGTAGTTCGATTTTTAACATAGGTTCGAGTGGTTCGATTTTTTATATGTGAAATGTATTAATCGACTTAGAAGTTGGAAATATAATCAGCCGACGTGGTTCGTCAAAATATTCGAGAACTTAATCACGTTTGCGAACGAAAATGCGTTTGTGAACGTTCGTGAACTGTTCATGTTCGCGAACTTGATCACGTTCACGAACGAGCATGCGTTCGTGAACTGTTCATGTTCGCGAACTCGATCATGTTCGACAATGTTTGCGAACTCGATTATGTTCGCGAACAATTTGTGAATAATTAATGATCGAACTCGCACATGGGTGTTGGTTCAATTATGTTACTCGAACATGTTCGAGTTCAACTAACAGTATTCGAGTTTGACAAAGTTCTGATCGGTTCAGTTCATTTGCATGCCTAATGTAAACGCCAAGATCTTCTCCCTCGTCCCAATCACGTAAGACGCCCTGATCCTGCACAGTTCAACAAGTCAACACCAAAAGCTTGACGGCCTGACCGTCGGGGGATAGCTCCGGCGTGAGAGTCAGTACAGGCGATCACAAGGTTAACAATGGAGGAAAATATTGACTAGTGTCTGAGTGTATGTGAAAATGATAATGTTGTGTGTTTTGTTACCTCTTTTTCCTTTTGTGATCCTTGCCCCATACGTTTCCCAGACCCGGTTTACTGTGTCACCCACTATCTCCTGACACCTCCTCTCCACTCCGGTCATCTCAGCCGAAAGTGTACAGCTTATTTTCCTACCTGCTACCACTGTTACCTCCCGCCGGCAATCGGAGTCCCATCCTCATTAATGCCATGCAGAAAGGTGGCAGACATAACAGTCAACTGCTGCCTTTTGTGATGATTATCGGTCAAAGATAGGATAAGTAACACCTTATGAAATGGGCTGACCCAATGACTAAGCCCAATAGTGTAGTCAAGTAGCGGGGCCCAATTCATTTGACCCAACATGACCAAAGTGACATAGACCAAAGGACAAGCCCATTCGGCCTGGCCCAGTATGAAAAGTATTATGGCCCAACATTGCCCCCCAGTCTTTTATTAAACAGGACGTTTAATGGAAGACTGTAAATAGTGTGAGTCCATAGTGAAAAGGGATCTAACAAGCGCCGGCCCACCTTGGATAACCCATTAAAACCAAAATCGGGCGTTACCCCTTTCTCTCCCACATCATTACCTCCAATTAATGCGCCGCCCTCGGTTCTCGTGCAAATTTTGAAAAGACCGCTATAAAAGCCTATTTTTCCCAATTCTGACGACTTTACCAGCTTAATTTGAATTTGATATACAGTATTTTCTCATTCTCTCCGATTCCTTTCTCTCCTGCAAGATCTCAGTAACAATGGCGGCCCAAGATTCTGACAACTCCACCCCTATCCATGCTGTTCCGATTTCCATCACTCCTCCTGTCCACAACCCTACTGAGTCAATTCCAAACCCCAACCCCCAAATCATGGCTAACCCTGCCGGGAACCCTTCAAACCCCCTACCCAACCCCTCCGAGTTCTTTGAGAATGAAGAACAATATCCTCACGCCAACATCCCCTCTACCATTACCGAAATCGAGCTGCGTGCCATCAGGAGTCGGTATCAGATTCCGGACACCCATCTGGTGAGGGCTCCGGAACCGCACGAACGGATGTACCAACGGCCGGATGGGTGGACTGCCGTACCGGTAACTGTTCTAGATAAGGGAGTTAGATTCCCTCTTCACTCCTTCCTCGTTACCCTCCTGGGATTTGTCGGAGTGGGATTCGCCCAACTGGTGCCGAATTCGTACATCCACATCCTGGCTTTCATAACATTCTGTTATGAGTTGGGGAAACCCCCAACAGTTGATTCTTTTTTCACTCTCTTCTCTGCGGGGAAGTCTCAGGAACGAGGCTTCAAAGTGCTGAGCAAACAGTCCCCCAAGCCCAACGCCAAGTTCGAGAAGCGACCGTTGATGGATACTCCTTTGAGCAACAAGGGGTGGCACAGAGAATGGTTCTTCGTGAAGGGGCCTGAAATCCCGTCTATCCCGGAATGGACCACTTCTGAGCGAGTTTCTACAGACTTCGGGGACATTCCAGAGGAGCGCGTGAAAGAAATGGCGAGCATTCTCGAGAGGATTCCCCTGAAGGAGTGGAGCTTCGGGCTCTTAAGCAAACAAGCATGGTTATATGACCATAAACTATCTTTGATAAAACCAACAACGATCGACCAAAGGGAACTGGATAAATTCCTTTCGGGTAAATCATCATCATCCCCCACCGACATCCCACAGGAAGAACTTCCGGCTTCGGAAGCCCATGACGCGGAAGTCTTCCATGGATCAGAACCTGCGGAGGAACCTAGCCGACCTCGACAGAAGAAGAGGGCAGTTCGGAAAGTCCAGTCAAATCCTCAAGGATCTCAATCAGCTTCTGCAGCGAGTTTGATTGACATGTCGGCGAACGGGCGAATGCAAGCTCTTCGGATTAAAAAGAGGAAGACCAAGGTGACTCCTCTGTCCGCCGATGAGCTTCGGGTTCCTCCTCCTGCAGTCGATCCGCCTATCATTATTCCTGTGGAGATTCACATTTCCAAAGACGAGCTCGAAAACCCAACTGAGTCTCCACTTCTGTCTCGTAAAAAGAAACAACCTTCTGAGGATCAACCACCACCGCCTACTGAACCATCAGTGCCCTCTTCGACAAGATCTTCTCCTTCCGCCTTCAGGCGAGAAGCCGCATCCTCTCCCACCATATGGCCGGAGTTTAATGCCAACTTTCCTTTCCAGCTGTTCGAATCCTTTGTCCGGGAGACTGATGACCATCGGTTCGGAAACAGCTCGATTAGGGATTTGATCGAAGAAGGCATGAGCTATCAGTCTAAGGTTAGTTTATTTAATTAAAATATTTAGGAATCATCTGCTTCTTCTACTAATTCACTGGTTATCTTTGAATGTCTGTAGGCCAATGCTGTCTTCGGGAGGCTTCTTCCCTGATACAAAGAATCCGAAGCCGAAGAAGATGCAGCTAGGCGAGAGAAGGCTACTCTGGCATCGGCTCTAGAGAGAGAGAGAAGGGCCCACGGTACCACTCTCTTTAATAATGAATGCCTCCAGAAGGATGTAAATAATTTAAAAGAGAAGCTGGAGACAGCCGAGGCCACCCACCAACTGACCGTTACTACGAACATAGACCTGGTTCGTCGAAACGAGGTCCTTGTTGGGAAGAACGAGACGATGGTGAAGACCAATAAGAGTCTGGCGGTACAAGTACATGATCTTGAAGCCAGGGATTTGAGACATCTGAAGGAGCGGGCAAAACTCGAAGAGGAGCTCCGTGAACTTCGGGCTTTGAGAGATTTGGGTCCTCCTCTAACCGGAGATCTTCGGAGGGAAGTTCAACAAGAATACCGGAAATCTGCCGAGTTGAACGAGGAGATCGTCCAGATGTTCTCGGATGGGTACGACGAATGCCGAAGCAAAGACAAGGCAAGACTTGTTGCTGCCAAGGTTGACCCGACTATCCTGAATTCTTCGGAAGACGAAGCCGATCCCTAAAGATGATTCTCTTTTTCCTTAGCTGTTAGGATTCTTGTAAAGCTTCTATTTTGTAAACATCATTACGTAAATAAAATATCAGCATTATTCCTTATGACTTCGGTGTATTTATTGTTTATCAACACTTCAATAACGATTCAATCTTAAAAAATGTACAAGCTCCTTCACGGACTCAACTTAAACTGTTAATTAACAACTAGGCAAGTCTTATAACAGATAAGATGAAGTTAAAGAATGTGGCCTTCCGAACTCAACACTTAGAAAAATTTAGGCAATAAAGTAAAGGGATACTTATTCGTTACCGAAGTGTGAGGTAGATGCCGTGAGGGGCCTGACGAAGTCTGAATGATGACACTTGCCTACCACGAAGGGCCTGACAAGGTCTAAAGATCGACAATTGCCTACCACGCAGGGCCTGACAATGTCTTAAGGATGACGCTTGCCTACCCCGAAGGGTCTGACAAGGTCTTAAGGATGACACTTGCCTACCACGAAGGGCCTGACAAGCTCACAAGGACCTCCTGCCGATGAGGCTACCATCGAATGGTCAGCGAGTCCACCCGAACCTCCTTACACCAATGACGTTCGCCTACCACGCAGGGCCTGACGAAGTCATAAGGACCACCTGCCAATGAGGCTACCATCGAATGGTCAGCGAGTCCGCCCGAACCTCCTTACTCCAATGACGTTCGCCTACCACGCAGGGACTGACGAAGTCTAAGGATCGACAATTGCCTACCACGAAGGGCCTGACAACGTCTTAAGGATGACACTTGCCTACCACGAAGGGCCTGACAAGCTCACAAGGACCTCCTGCCGATGAGGCTACCATCGAATGGTCAGCAAGTCCACCCGAACCTCCTTACGCCGATGATATTAACAGCAACGAAGACAAGATTTGCTTGAAAAGAAACCATTTACAAGGAATTTTTATTGATGATGACTTGAAACCATTTACAGACTTCCGGTGTACTGACAATGTAGCTACTGAAAATATTTTCGAAGCCTGTCTGCCTGCATGCCAAGTATTCTTGATTTTTGATCCGTCCAGAGCCTTCAACCGATAAGTCCCCGGCTTCGGCACTTCTATGACTTCATATGGCCCTTCCCAATTCGGCATCAGCTTTCCCACATTCTGAGGCGTAGATGCTTCGGCTTCTCTGAGAATGAAATCCCCTACTTCGAACCTGCGAAGCTTTACCCCTTTGTTATAATGCTTAGCCACTCTTCGCTGATAGGCTGCAAGTTTGACCAAGGCTGTTTCCCTGACTTCTTCAAGTAAATCAAGGTTGGCTTTCAGCCCTTCATCGTTGTATATTTCTCTGAACTGACTAACTCGAAGACTTGGAGATCCAATTTCAACTGGAACTAAGGCATCAGTACCGTAGGCCAGTCTGAAAGGTGAATCCCCCGTTGTAGTCCTCGGAGTAGTCCGATAAGCCCATAACATGCTGAGCAGCTCTTCTGGCCATCTTCCTTTAGCTTCGTCCAATCTGCGCTTGATTCCGTTCAGCAGCGTTCTGTTGGTCACTTCGACTTGTCCATTAGACTGAGGATGAGCTACCGAAGTCTTTCTGTGCTGGATCCCCAGTTCTTTCAAAAACGCTTCGAATTTCGATCCCACAAATTGACGCCCATTGTCCGAAATCACCACCTTAGGAATTCTGAACCGAAATACTACGGACTCCTTGATGAACTTTAAGCATTCCTGTTCTGTTATTAACCTAAGTGGTTTCGCTTCTACCCATTTGGTCATGTAGTCGATGGCAACTATAACAAAGCTGACCTGACTTTTTGCTTTCGGTAGTGGACCTAGTATATCAACCCCCCAGACAGCGAAGGGTATGGGAGATAAGATCAAGTATAACTCTTCTGGTGGCTGATGTGGGATCAGACTGTTGAGCTGACACTTCTCGCACTTCTTGACGTATTCAGTTGCTTCTTTGAAGATGGTAGGCCAGTAGTATCCCTGACGAAGTACTTTGTAGGCTAATGACTTAGCAACCATATGGTCGCCGCAGATGCCCTCGTGAACTTTCCGAAGAGCATAATCAGCTTCGGACGGAGTCAAACACTTTAGCAGTGGAGACGAGAAGGCCCTTCGGAACAGATCCCCATCTATCAGAACGAAATTAGCACTCGTGTACTTGATTTTCTTGGCCAGCATCTGATTCGAAGGTAGAACGCCATCTGCCAGGTACTCCAGGTATGGGGTCAACCAGCAGTTGGTTCGATCAACGCACATTACCGATTCATGATGAACACTAGGATGTTGCAGAATTTCCAAGTAAACTGATCCATCAAAAACGTTAACATCCGTAGTGGCAAATTTGGAGAGTGCATCGGCAATGGAATTGCCATCACGTTCGACCCCCTGAAATTCATAGAACTGGAAATACTGAAGCCGTTCTTTCAATTCCGCCAAATACTTGATCATTCGATGACCTCAGGCTTCGTATTCCCCGGAGACTTGTTTAACGACTAACTGAGAGTCGCTGAAGATAACTATTCGTTGCACTTCGAGACTCTTAGCTAGTCGCAAACCCGCCAACACTGCCTCGTACTCAGCCTCAATGTTCGTCGCATTAAACTGAAATCTGATGGCCTGTTGCACCTTGAATCCCTCCGGACTAGTCAGAATAATCCCTGCTCCGCTGACGTCTGCGGTAGAAGACCCATCTGCATACAGCGTCCACGAACTCTGCTTCTGCTGAAGAACCGCAACTAGGCTGTCAGATCCTCCCGCTTCTGCTACAGCTTCATCAGCTTCGGAAAACGAACATTCGACCACAAAATCAGCCAGGGACTGCCCCTTGATGGCAGTTCGGGGATGATATTCAACGAAGAACTGAGACAGCTCCATCTTCCATGCAGCTAATCTTCCCGATACCTCAGGTTTGCCCATAATTTTCTTCAAAGGCTGATCTGTGTATACTATTACCAACCTACCCTGGAAGTACTGCCTAAGCTTTCTACTAGAAGTTATTAAAGCAAAAGCAAACTTTTCAATATTTGGGTACCTTGTTTCGGCATCCCGAAGGACATGACTTACATAATAAACCGGGTGCTGCTTACCCCCAACTTCTCGCACCAAAACTGCTCATACTGCCAAAGAACTAGCTGCTAAGTACAAATACAAAGGCTCAGTAGGAGCGGGCTTCACCAACAAAGGCGCCGAAGATAAGTAGGACTTGATGCTCTGGAAGGCGTCTTCGCATTCCGAAGTCCATTGGAACGTCTTGGCATTCTTCGGCCCTTTCAACGTGTCAAAAAACGGCAAACACCTTTCTGTCGATTTGGACATAAACCTCCTCAAAGCTGCAATCCTTCCAGTCAGACGCTGAACGTCTTTAAACGACTGAGGAGTCTTTTTGTCCAGGATCGCTTGAATTTTCTCTGGATTGGCTTCAATGCCCCTCTGGCTGACCAGATAACCCAGAAACTTGCCAGCCCCTAATCCGAAGGTGCACTTGGCAGGATTCAGTCTCAATTTGTGGTGACGGACTGTTTGAAAGCATTCCTCCAGGTCATCCAAATGTTTGTGCACCAGCATGCTCTTAACAATCATGTCATCCACATATACTTCCATATTTTTGCCCAACTGACGCCTGAAGACATGGTTCATCATCCTCTGGTAAGTGGCCCCAACGTTGATGAGGCCGAAGGTCATTTTCTTGTAGGCATATACCGAACGATGCGTAATGAACGCCGTCTTCGGTATATCCTCTTTGCACATGGAGATTTGATGATAGCCAGAGAATGCATCCATGAAGCTTAACAAGGCGTACCCCGAAGTTGCATCGATGAGCTGGTCAATGTGGGGCAATGGATAGAAATCCTTCGGACAAGCTTTATTAAGGTCTGTATAGTCGATGCAGACCCGCCATTTCCCGTTCTGCTTCTGGACCAGTACCACGTTTGCCATCCATTGCGGATAGTCGATCTCGAAGATGAAGTCAGCAGCTAGCAGCTTCGCAATCTCTTCATCGATGATTCTCTGGCGCTCGGGCGCGAAGATCCTCCTCTTTTGCCGAATTGACTTCTTCGACGGGTCCACTTCTAGTCGATGCTCAGCGATATTCCTACTCACTCCCGGCATGTCCTGAGGCTCCCAGGCGAAGATGTCAATATAGCACTGCAGGAGTTCAATGAGGTTCTTTCTGAGAGATTCTGGTAGACCCGAACCTATTTTCACCGTCTTGTTAGCCTTGCCCGGGATGAGCTCTATCTCTTCTGTCTCTTCGGCTGGCATGACCAACGGTTCTGAGCTGCTTTCCGTGAAGGGTCCGATCTCTATTGCCATGGTCTGTTTTTGCTTTGACACCCCTACTCCCGAAGTGATCACGGCATTCCTATAACATCTTCTGGCCAGATCCAGATCTCCTTTTACCTCCCCAACCCCATGAGCCGTAGGAAATTTGATTTTGAAATGAGGGATAGAGGTTACAGCTTGCAAAGCAATTAAAGTGGGTCTCCCAAAAATAGCATTATAAGCAGAATCTACATTCACAACGTAAAATTTGCAAATAACTTCTACCTGCTGGGGGGCCGTTCTGAAGATAATCGGCAGTTCAATGGTTCCAGCCACTTTGACCGGATCGTTGCTGAAACCATATAAAGGGGCCTCCTGCCCGATCTCCATCTTCTGCCCATCAAGGTGCATCCTCTGATAAGCATGAGCATATAAGATATCCACAGAAGACCTGATGTCGATCATCATGCGCTTCATGTCCACCGAACCCACTTGTGCTATCACGACCAATGATCCCTCATGTGGTTCGATGGTTTCTGAAGGGTAATCCTCATCGATAAAGGAAATTACAGTACCCGGGAAGGGTTTGTCGGTCTTCGGGAGGGTACCCGCCACTGACATGACCGAATCCAGATAGCTTCGGCGCTTCCTCCCAACAAGTTTACCCGAAGTGCCCCCAGTGATGACATCTATTACTTGCCTTGCGGGTGGTTCGGGAGCGGAGAACACTTGCTGAACTGGTTGGGCTGTCTGAACAAGTCCTCTATTCTACTGCTGGTTCGTTCGGGCGGTCACATAATGAACTAACGCCCCGTCCTGCACCTTCCTCTCGATAAAATCTTTCAGACTGGCACAGTCGTTCGTATCGTGACCCGAGGCTTGATGATAGCCACAATACTTACGAGAATTCCCTTTCTCGGGCTTAAAGTTATCTCGAGGTGGCTCGAAAATTGGTTGATTCTTGATCTGCTCCAAGATAACAGCCCTGTCGGCGTTGAGTGCAGTATATGTCCTGTTTACCCTCTGAGCGGGAGCGGACGAGCGTTCTCCACCCTGCCTCCAATTATTATTGTTGTATTTCTTTGATTTGCCGTCGCGACGGCCTCTATATCCTTCATTCTTACTCTGGTCCCCCTCTGTTTTGTCCCGATCTGTCTCCTTAAGCCGCTCCGAAGAGGGACGCTTGAGGCTATTCATGGCCTCTTCTACCACAATATAGCCTTCTGCTTTGTCGAAGGCTTCCGCGAGACTCTTCGGGTGGTGAAACATCAACTTTTTCACCAACTTTTCCGATTTGACCAGATCTAAACCATTCTGAAACAGTCCCACGGCTTGTAGATCATTCAGATCTGTCACTTGGCCGACTGCTTCACGGAATCGCTTCACATATTGGCCCAAAGATTCATTCGAGAACTGCCGAACCTGAGCCAGTGAGCCAGTTGGTTTTCCTCTTCTTCTGTTGCTCCCGAAGCGGGCGTGGAACTTACTGCACATATCCGTCCAAGATGAAATCGAATCCGAGGGCAAAGTCCCCATCCATTGCCTGGCATCCTTTCGGAGTGTCGTGACAAAAGTATGACACTTAGCAGCATCGCTAAAGTCGTAATAATCCATCAGTCGGTCGAACGCCTGACTATGGTCATAGGGATCTCCCGATCCGTCATAACTTTCAATGTGAGGCAACCTTTTGGTGGGGTCAGCTTTCTCTCTCAGAATCTCAGCGGAAAAAGGGGATGCCTTCTTTCCCGAAGTATCTTTCACTTTCTGTACCTCGGCGAGCTGCCTCCGATGCTCCTTCACCTCTTTTACTAGATACTCCACGCCCTCGGGTTGGGACGATGCTTCTTTTTCCGGTGACCCCTCTCTCTTCTGAGTGGACCGGTTCCTTACAATAGAACCCCCAACTTTCGAGGGGCTTTTCTGATGATGATGGTCCACAGAGCGGAGTGCCCTCGGTGGACTTTCGGGTGTACGACCTCTAGATCTGCTTCGTCTCAGTACCCGGCTGCCGTGGTGGGAATGCGCAACAACGAGCGCCCCCTTAGTATTCTCCGGAGTACGTTCTCTGGATCGACCTCTTCGTTCGCTTCGACCCAGCTCCTTATAACCGACAGGGTGATGTGCCCTCTTCGATCTTTGAGGAGTAGGGCTTCTGGACCTTCTTCTTTCCCGAGGTCGATCCTGATATTCACGCTCGGAATGAGCAGGCTCTTTCCCGCTCCGATGCCCCCGTCCTTCAGATTGGACATAGCTGGAAGCTTCGTCCCTCAACTCGGCCATTCGAGACATCTGCTCAGCTATATCCCGTCGTTGTTTCACAAGCGCCTCCATGGCCCTATCAGCTTCATCTGCCATCTTAGCCAAGCGGGCAGCCTTTTCGTCTTGGTCGTCCCGGTATCGAGTTCTAGGCGAGGTGTCTTCTACTCGTTTCCGGCCATGACCGGACCCTTTCTCCGCTGTAAAAATTAGTTGTCGCTTGGCTTTGCTCACAGCTCTCGGACGAGAATCTCCATGCGATCGTTTGGACGCCGTGCTGGCATGAACACTTAGTGCAGGTCCCAAACGGTCCTTTACAGATACTCGCGGTACTGATTCACTAGCAGCCATCGGCTGCCCCTCAGGTGTAGGTGTCCTACTCTTCCCCATGAACACCGACGTAAAACGAGCAAGGTTTGTGATTGAAAAATATTCAGGACACTAGAACTCAGCCCTCCTTCTAGCGCCAATGTTAACGCCAAGATCTTCTCCCTCGTCCCAATCACGTAAGACGCCCTGATCCTGCACAGTTCAACAAGTCAACACCAAAAGCTTGACGGCCTGACCGTTGGGGGATAGCTCCGGCGTGAGAGTCAGTACAGGCGATCACAAGGTTAACAATGGAGGAAAATATTGACTAGTGTCTGAGTGTATGTGAAAATGATAATGTTGTGTGTTTTGTTACCTCTTTTTCCTTTTGTTATCCTTGCCCCATACGTTCCCCAGACCCGGTTTACTGTGCCACCCACTATCCCTGACACCTCCTCTCCACCCCGGTCATCTCAGCCGAAAGTGTACAGCTTATTTTTCTACCTGCTACCACTGTTACCTCCCGCCGGCAATCGGAGTCCCATCCTCATTAATGCCATGCAGAAAGGTGGCAGACATAACAGTCAACTGCTGCCTTTTGTTATGATTATCGGTCAAAGATAGGATAAGTAACACCTTATGAAATGGGCTGACCCAATGACTAAGCCCAATAGTGTAGTCAAGTAGCGGGGCCCAATTCATTTGATCCAACATGACCAAAGTGACATAGACCAAAGGACAAGCCCATTCGGCCTGGCCCAGTATGAAAAGTATTATGGCCCAACACCTAAATAGAAGGTTATCAACCCAATTAGACTTTGAATCAAAAATTTAGAAGGGGAAGAGGAAATCAAACGTGTTCGGACAAAGGGTTTAAGGCTTTAAGCAAAGGAAGGTTTGATCGATTGATCAATCGAAAGCTTGAGGAGAGGAGGCAAAGTAGGATTTAATCCTTCTCTTTTTAATGTCTAAAACTGTCGTCCAGACTAGGGAATATGAAAGATTTAATCTCTTACTCCACTTAGTTATTTTTAATAATATTTTTCATGCATAATCTGTCCATGTAAATTGATCATTCACTTGATTGTTTGCCCTCAAACCCATTAGATGTGTTTGTTCCCTACATAAATTTATTTAAGGTGAAAATACAAGGCAGATTATAAGATAACCTCAAATAGAACTTTGATTTCTGCTTTAAACCCCTTGATTTCATTGTGTTAAACATAAATATTAGCCCCTATAACATTTCTCTAGCTTTGCTTTGGAAAAACTTGTTGAGCTCATTCACATTTTATGTATATATATATATAGGGAGTGATCAGTTTGGGAACATTTTGCTCTTTAAATTCCCAAACTGATGCCTCAGAAATTCCTAAAAATCATATACAAAAACCACCCAATTTGAAAAATCGAATAGGAGAATAGAGAAGAAAAGAAAAGGGGTTTAAGAAAAATGGGGATTACTTGAAAATGATGATGCCACCGATGAAGGTGACCCAAATAGCAGCGCCCCATCCATATATCTTCTCGATCATTCATAAAATTAATTTCATGTGATGCATGCATGTGCAGAGGCTACTTCTTTAAACTGGCTTCGCACAATTGTTTGTTAACCTCCTCGAAACAATTGTGCGGATGGTAAGATCGCTCTTGCTTTGGTCATTATATCGTAGTGGACATGGACTAGCAGATGGGGACAGTAAGGAATATTGGTGATATATGTAGTAAAAACATAAAATAATTGTTTGCGTCATCTAACGAGGGTTTTTTATAGATGTTGGGTTCACCCTGTCATGAGCAACTCATGTGGTGGTCATTTTCTTAGTGGATCCCACTGCCCTAGCCAGTCCCGACCGAGAGGGTTCAAACTTCAAACTCACCCCTCTAGCAACCTATCCATATCCTCTAAAAATCCCAAATGGTACGACCTCTCTCATAACCCTTCGCCGCAGAGTGGTAGTATTGGGTTTTGCAGCCAGATCATATTGAAACTGCTTCTGGACAAACGTAGAGGGCCTTCCGACCAGCAGTCAATGATCAGTAAATGGCTGATAAAGATTCAACCTCAAAGTCATCATCGGAAAAGCAAAAGTAATAATTTATTTTTTTTAAAGAGTAAACATATAGTAATAAACTACGTACATCTATAATATTTGCAAATTTCATAAAAATGAGTTATTTTTATAGTATACTTTACTACTATAATTCAAAGGAGTTCCTCCATTGGGCTCTTCGCCCTCCAGGTTATTATAAGAGCTGGGCGAAGACTTATTAAAAGCATGTAGCTTTTATTACTGGGGTTCCTGCAAGACTCCGGGTGCCGGCTCCAGTCATGATTAAAGAGGTGACTAGAAATCTGGCAAGCGGCTTATACAGCTGGGGTGGTTTTCCCAACACCCATATCGAAGTGTCAATATTGGCATAGATCTCTCAATCCAAAAAAGCATATTGATGTTGGGTTCGCTACACTTGAACCAAGAATGACGATGAGCCGCACAATAAGGCATTACAAGTTACCAGATTCGACAGTTACTCCTGGGTTTAGGAAGTGGAGCTACATGATGTTCCTGCTGTTACTCGTTTGCTTAGGAATTACCTGAAGCAGTTTGTTGTTGCGCCTAACCTTGATGAAAACGATGTAGAGCACTGGCTTCTTCCAAAGGATGATGTTCTGGAAAGTTTTCTGGTTGAAAGCCCCGAGACCACGATCACTGACTTCTGCAGTTTTTACACGCTTGCCTCGACCATGATTTCATGCTATAATATAATGACATTTACATTTTCCAAATGTGGAGCAAAAAAGAGTGTTGTGAAGCAAATTTGTGGAACAAATTAGGAGAGGAGTTTGCATTTAACCAACTGCAGTATTTTTTTCGCCAGGACCTCATGAGGAATGTTGACATGGTCATGAAATCTTGTATTTCTTTCCTGCCATACCATGTAAATGCTTATAAGATTTAAGACAGAGGCTCTAGATAAGTTTTGTGATCTTCATTCCAGTTTGGGCGTTGAAAGAATAAATTTCTTTGATATCATTTGTCAATTTCTCCGTCCGTTTAACTTTAAAATTTAGTTATATCAAACATAGCTTAACTGAAATTAGTTAAATTGTAATACTTGTTTCACCACATGATTTGGAATTCACTCTTTGAAATCATGGTTTCACGATTTCAGCTAGTTATTCTCTAAGAAAAACAAGGCTGGACAGGAGTCTTTTGCAAGGAACTTGCAACATCCATCAAATGTAAATAAGGCAATTGCTTGGGAATAAAAAAAGAAGGCAAATTGCTTATTAGAAAAAAGCAAACATCAAAGAACTGAAGAGTGTAAAAAATGCGGGTAAAAATTATAATAATAGGATTGTAGCACACTGGAATCAGGTAACTGAAAAGTACAACATTACGGCCTAATAACAGCCAACAACTGAATAAGATTGGCAAGAGGCAACAGAAAATTGCAGCATGCTACATATCCAGCAGCAAGGGACCACCACAAATTTAACTTGAATAAACCCCCATTACTCGTCTTGAGCCTCCTCTTCTTCTTCGCCATAATAGTCTCCCTCCTCGTCAGCTGTGGCATCTTGATACTGCTGGTACTCGGAAACCAAATCATTCATGTTGCTTTCCGCTTCAGTGAACTCCATCTCATCCATACCTTCACCAGTATACCAATGCAAAAAAGCCTTCCTCCTGAACATAGCTGTAAACTGCTCACTGACACGCCTAAACATTTCTTGAATTGAAGTTGAATTTCCAATGAAAGTAGATGACATTTTCAAGCCAGTGGGTGGGATATCACAAACAGTTGATTTTACATTGTTTGGTATCCACTCAACAAAGTAGGAAGAGTTCTTATTCTGGACGTTGATCATCTGCTCATCAACCTCCTTTGTGCTCATCTTTCCTCTAAACATAGCAGAAGCTGTCAAGTATCGACCATGGCGTGGATCAGCTGCACACATCATGTTCTTTGAATCCCACATCTGCTGGGTAAGCTCGGGAACACTCAATGCACGATACTGCTGGGAACCACGGGAGGTCAAAGGTGCAAAACCCACCATAAAGAAATGTAGCCTAGGGAAGGGGATGAGATTCACAGCCAGCTTTCGAAGGTCAGAGTTCAGCTGACCAGGGAATCGTAAACAGCATGTAACACCAGACATTGTTGCCGAAATCAAATGGTTGAGATCACCAACTGTTCAAACAAAATCACATAAATTAATCAATACAGGATATCAATGAAAATATAATACTATACCGACATGGATAGATAGCAGAATTCAGATCATACAGCTAGGTGTGGTGAGCTTAAGGGTACGGAAGCAGATGTCATAGAGTGCCTCATTGTCTAGAACCATGCATTCATCTGCATTTTCAACCAATTGATGAACAGACAAAGTCGCATTATAGGGCTCAACTACAGTATCAGAGACCTTGGGAGAAGGGAAGACAGAGAAAGTAAGCATCATGCGGTCAGGGTATTCTTCTCTGATCTTTGAAATCAGAAGAGTACCCATCCCAGATCCTGTTCCTCCTCCTAGAGAATGGCACACCTGAAATCCTGCATAATCAATACAAACATCAACATAAGCAACACAATTAACTGTACAACATGAATTTGCAAATTTGTATACTTGATTTACACACACAAATGCATTGTGTTATATGTCCAAATGAGCTAGAACAATTCTCCAATATGTTTGCGTGTATAAATTATATGCCTATTGACAGATACTCAAAATATATAGAATAAGTATACAGATAGAGATGCAGATAAAGGACCATATTCACCATCTGTTTTTAAAAATGTATAAACGAGTCACATGTACATATGTGCTTGCCTACATAATTATGAGATACATACATATACATGGTAATGATAATGAGATTGTGTTCGCTTAGAAATGTGCTCGCCAATATGATCAAATCAATTGTATTCAAAAAATACTAAATAAATATACAAAATAAGAGACAGATCTGAGATCAAACCTTGCAGGCAATCACAATTTTCCGCCTCTTTCCTCACAACATCGAGCACAGAATCAATCAACTCAGCTCCTTCGGTGTAATGGCCCTTAGCCCAGTTGTTCCCAGCACCAGATTGGCCAAAGACGAAATTGTCCGGACGGAAGATCTGACCATAAGGTCCAGATCGGAGACTGTCCATGGTTCCAGGCTCCAGATCCATGAGCACAGCCCTAGGCACATACCTCTGAGAACTTGCCTCATTGTAATACACATTGATTCGCTCAAGCTGTAGGTCCGAATCACCTTGGTATTTTCCGGTGGAATCGATGCCGTGTTCGGCACAAACTACCTCCCAGAACTTGGCACCGATTTGGTTGCCGCATTGGCCTCCTTGAATATGAAGAATCTCACGCATTTTGGATCTGGATCTGGTATTGAGGATGAAGAACAGAGAGGGATTTGAGGATTTTAGAGAGAGAAAGATCGGAGGAGAGAGAAATGAAAATAGGAAATGCGAAGAGGTGAGTGGTGGTGGTGGGGGCGGAGAGATATATATATTTATAGAGGTTTTTGTATATTATTTTTAAACGGTTTAAATTAGGGTTTGTGGGAGATTTAAATTTTGAGGAAGCGGGATGAGCTGGTTTTTGAATTGACGGTGAAGATGAGACATGAGGTTTATAACGGGTACCTATTTAACGGTCTGATTTACTAGTTTAAAATTTGGAGACGAATTTGAAATTCAAATTTGTGGAAAAATACAGCTGGCCAGCTGGGAACTAAAATATGCTGGGAAAAAAAATCAAGAAATTGTCTTGAAAGATCATTTATTATAAAAATTGATAATTATTACTACAAAAAAGATTTTAAAAAATATTTATGAGAATTAAATTATAGAAATTGTCTATAAACTATTATTTTTACAACATCTAATGGAATTTTGACAACTATATATTTTGTAGTAATAATGTTTTGATTATTAAAAATGGATCTTAAAAAATAATAATATGTTTTAGTTATGACTAAAGAATAATTACATAAATGAATATTAAATGTATGTTTGTGATTAGTTGTAACTATTAGTCAATACTCATTTACTATTATAATTTTAAATATTATTTTGTAAGTTATTTTTTGTAAAAAAAAATTATATGTAGCAATACTCATTTGTTTGAGAAAATTAAGGAGTTTTTAATTGTGTTGATAGATTATGTAATACATATTTATTATTGTAAAGCAAGTAAATTATATTGCTAATAAAACTTAAATCCTTAATTTTTCTTAAATTAAATGTAAAGTTGTTAGGGTTCGACTAAATAGTGTAAAATCACTATTTAACAAGAGAATGTAAATCCTTAATTTTTTTTTACTTTTTTATGAATGGGGGGACTTTTTAATAGAACTGTTATTTTAAGAAGAGACAATTGATATTTTTTCACAAGGTCAATTCACATAAATACATGCATATACGTACCAAAAGTTATTTTATCTTGATTAAAAGGATTTGTTATTGTTGTTGTGAGCATCCGAGTTAACTCAGAAATTACTTGAGTCAACACGTAATTATTTAAAATTAGGATCTCTTGTTGGCCTATTATATATATAAAATATAAAACATTGATTTGTTGTTATCCCAAAAGTATATAATTAAATTTGTAAGGAAAATAACTTATGTCAATAAATTTATGATGAAATTGAATTACGATTAACATGAAATTCTACCCTCTTCGTCTCCAAAAGGATGAACAAAGTATAATTTATACCCATATTAACAAAAGTAAAAGTAGAAAAAAAATTCAAATTTATCCTTAATGACCTCACAAGATTATATAAAATAATAAAAAAGTGTTATGAATTTAATAATTTTCTAAAAAGATGGTATATTAAATGGAATTGACGGGAATGTGTAAGGGAGGAAATCCAGATACGGAATAATCATTGTTATAAGAAAATAAATTTGAAAAAGAAAAATTGTGGCATCGAACGCTCCACACATACCGCATCTTTCACGCCACTCGTTCTGAAAAAGTACTTCACAAGATCGTCATCCCCATCTCTAATCCCTTTTCCAAGCTCACCAAAGTGAATTTGAATTCTCCACTTTGTAAGGTACTTACCAGAAGTTTCGCGACAAAATCCTTATATATATTTGGGTATATATATATACACTATATAGATACACAATTTCCACAGTCCAGCTAAACATTTCAATTGATCACAAACCCATTTGCCAAACTTAGTTTTCTGAAAATGGGTATGGTTTTTGGAAAAATCAGTGTCGAGACACCGATATTTGAAGTCATTCAATCTACAGACGACTACGAAATCCGAAAATACTCGCCCTCCGTTATAGCTGAAGTCACATACGATCCGTCCCAATTCAAAGGAGATAGAGATGGCGGATTCATGGTATTAGCCAATTATATTGGCGCTTTGGGAAATCCCCAGAACAGAAAGCCGGAGAAGATTGCGATGACAGCTCCGGTGATCACGAAATCGGCGGAGAAAATAGCCATGACTGCGCCGGTGGTGACCAAGAGCGGCGGCCGAGAGAAGAAGATGGTTGTGATGCAATTTATATTGCCGGCGAAGTACGGGAATGCTGAGGAGGCGCCGGAGCCGGTGGACGATAGGGTGGTGATAAGGGAGGAGGGCGAGAGGAAGTATGGGGTGGTGAGATTTGGTGGGGTGGCGACGGAGGAAGTGGTGGAGGGGAAGGTCAAGAAATTGAAGGAGAGCTTGGAGAGAGAAGGGTTTAAGGTGGTTGGGGATTTTCTGCTGGCAAGGTTTAATCCACCATGGACATTGCCTCCTTTCAGGACTAATGAGGTCATGGTTCCAATTGAGTGAAGCTTCAGCCAGATTGTTTTGTAACAAATTTTTTCTTCTAAAATAATAATTTTTTAGGAGAGGAGGGAGTATCACTTTGGTTAGTTTATGTTTAATACACAATCCTTTTAGAAGGTTTCATTAATTTGCTGCAATCTCTGTCACTAAGCTACAGTTACTTTCAAAAGTATAAATGAATTGAGAATATGATCCGAGTATTAATAGAAAATTACAATTTAAGAAGGTTCGAATAAATTATCGAACTTTAAAATTTGTTTATATTTGAATTATTTATATTTCGAGTCGAGCGAGTACGAATCAAGCCCGAATTGCTTGCTCCCTTAGTTGCAGAGATAGATTCTTGAGTGCGAAAGTTACACCTTAGCGAGAGCTGAGCCGGTAGGAGTAGATGATGCCGATGATTTAGAGGGATTCATTATGTTTTTGGATTAATAATATTTGTGTAATCTAACAATTTCTTTCCAAAAAAATTGTTGGATTACATGTTTTTCTTTTGCTTGTGTAATTTATATATTGATGAGAGGATCCTAAGGGTTGATAAAGAAGTAAAGGGAAAGAAAGAGTAAAAATCATTGCAAGTGCATTTGCATTACAAAAATAGTAGTAGTACTAATATGTAATATCACATCTTTTCCCATATTATGTAATTTACTATTTCATCCTCACTTAAATTAAAAATTAGTAAAGTATAGTAAGCATCTCATACCATGACCAAAAGAGGAAAACAGAATATCAGCTCAGCTCAGCTCTTTCTTGCTCTTCACGAAATAGAAGAAATAAAAGTTCCTTTAAAATCTCTCTCATCTATTTTAGCTGATTCATCTCCCGATTTCGCCTGTCGGTGCTCCGGCTATCAGATCTCCCCTATCTAATCTGCGGTAAGCTTCCGGTTGATTCTTCTACTATCTTGCTAAGGCTTCCGCCTAAATTATTCCTCAAATCAATAATTTAATTTCTTTACGTACGCTTGTCCCTTTTATTTCTGTTTCTACTTCATACATACATTGTATGTATACACACTTGCACATTCTTCTGAGCTACACTCCGTTTCAAAAATAGCTTCATTTGCAAAATGTAGTACTAATTTTAAGGAATTATTAATTTTTGCTCCGTGTTTACCTCTAAATCCATTGAGTTTTAGTGATGACATTATGCCGAGTTTGTGACGGTAAACTTGATGACACTATATATCATTTTAAGAACTGATTTGATTGTAATGATTTTGCTAAAACATTTCAGTAAGAGGAACAAAGTTCGATTTTGATGTTCAAAGTTCAAAATTATGAGTTGCAAATACATGCTTTTTACAATACTCATCATCCTTATTATATCTGACTTGTGACATTGGTAATTTATTTGTGTGTTCAAAGGCAAGAGGGGGAAATTGTTAGCCAAAGAGACCAAGTAACTCCCCCCTCTGTCTCTCTCCCTGAAGGGAAAGGATATTTTGTTTTCCTCTTTAGAGGTGGATAGATGCCCTGGTTGTTTGGTATACTTGAGATTCTTCTGGTGACAGAGTTTCTCATGATATTGCTCTGTCTTAAATATATAAGGAATACTCACTCTTGGCTGCCAATGGGAGCATAATATTTGTAGAAGACATACTAAGTCTAGGATCTATCTGCAAAATTAAGACAACTTCCAACTTCCTTAGAAGAGGATTTATTTTGAACATAGCCTATGTTGAATATTTTATCAACGTCTTTTAATTTCAGATTTATAGAAGTATAAACCTCCCAGTCCTCATTGACATTTTTTTAACAAAATAATCCAAGAAACTCTGTTCTTCCTGTTAAAGAAAGCTTATGTTCTTAACCTAAAAACTACTTGGTTAATTTGATTAGCCTCACTAATTTTTGTTCAATAAGCTCACTCTCAACTTGCAGTTTGGTGACTTAGGTGCAAACTTAAGTCAAATCCGCTACCGTGTTAGTCAAATGCGTGCTTAGATCTACTGCTTAGAGTATTCAAGCAATAAAGAAGCCAGTGTACACATGGCCTGTAATTAATCGCTAAGGGTCTTAGGTTTTTTGGAAGAGTAAAAGTTAATTATCAGGAATAGAACCAGAAATAGGTTGTGAACTAGGAACAACTATGAACATTTGAACGATATTCAACTTGTTACTTATGGTATTAACTGCCAGATATCTTTTTTCCCAGCATCCATTCTGACGAAGATTGTTTTTAAATTCACCATACTCGATGCATGCTTCTATATATCATTTAATCCTTATGATGACGAATCTTTAGTTTCAACGCCAATTTTTACCTAAGGTCTAATTTTCATGCCTATTTAAATAGTAGATGTCTCGAAGGTATGATAGCAGTACGACAATGTTCTCCCCCGAGGGTCGTCTTTACCAGGTTGAATATGCATTGGAGGCCATAGGAAAAGCAGCTTTGACAATAGGCATCTTATATAATGATGGGGTTGTCTTGGTTGGTAAAAAGATGTACAAGATTGACGACCATGTTACATGTGCTGTAGCTGGAATAATGTCTGATGCCAACATACTTATCAACACTGCTCGAGTCCAAGCTCAGCGATATACTCTTTCATACCAAGAGCCTAGCTATGCCTGTTGAGCAGCTAGTTCAGTCTCTTTGTGACACCAAGCAAGTCTACACACAGTTTGACGGTCTTCGTCCATTTGGTGTTTCATTTCTGTTTGCAGGGTGGGACAAAAATTACGGATTTCAGCTCTACGTGAGTGACCCAAGCGGAAATTATGCTGGCTGGAAGGCAGCAGCTATTGGAGCGAATAGCCAGGATGCACAGTCAATGCTGAACCAGGAGTACAAGGATGAGATTTCTAGGGAAGAAGCTTTAAGGCTTGCACCGAAGGTTCTCAGCAAAATTATGGACACCACGAAGCTTACTTCCGGTATGTTTGAACTGGCTGAGGTAGTCCTCTCTTCTGGGAAAGTGAAGTACCAGGTTTGGTCGCCTAAAGCCCTGCATAGGCTGTTGGTTAAGTGCGGCCGTGATACCCAACCTCCTGCTGTGGCCTCCTAAATAAACCAGGACTTTGTTTTGTTTCTACTTTTTAATTTGAATTGTTACAAGAACCTTCTGTCCAATGGTCTGTTATTTTCCGATTCAGTTCCAGTGAAATGAGATTATTGTGAATTCCATATATTACCTATCGAAAGAGCATCATGGTTTCCATATATTGGGTATTTTAGCTCCATATTGTTGGTTTTTGAATTTATGATGTTTTGAATATGACTAATTTAAGTATATTAGACATGTGCATGGTTCATGGTTTGTTATAATATTATTATTAATATGCACGTGTTATGGTTATTACATGAACACTTGTTGATTTCCTTCCGTTGGTAAGTTGGAATGTTTTAAAATTAAGAAAGATTTGATTTGGAGTTTATTAAGGAAGATTTGATTTGGAGTTTATTAAGGAAGATTTGAATTTGAGTTTATTAAGGAATATTGGTATTTATAATTTTTAATGCTATCAAATATTATTAGATGAGTTTATGTTATTAAATGTTATTCCAGCTAGCCCAAATTGGTACTTCTAATTCATTACAGAATATTCCGTGGGTGATATTTTATTTAAGGATTTTATCTTGCTTAGTGGAGCCCACATGAGTTAGTAGTTTATTTTGAAAAGGAGTCTTAAAGAAGCTATTGGGTCTTATCTGTGACGCCCCCAAAATTAGATATACATCACCCATCTTGGGTCGTCAGATACATAGTACAGAATACAAATACAACTGATTAATACATCTGTCGTGTACAATACGACAAAACATAAACTGTGAGTTTGAATACAAATATTATCTTCTAGAGAGTATTCATACTCCAAAAGGAGTCCTCATTACATTTATTAACACACCATTACATAGAATAGTGAGGACTACTAACTAATACTATCATTCGGACCATCACTCCGTACCCCGACTTGTCCCAGCTACGTTCTCATTTCCTGAAGAGAACAGTGAAAGAAAGGGTGAGCTCAACTAGCCCAGTAAGAAATATTATGACTAAGATAATGCAGAATAAATTATCATTAGCCTTCAACAATGTTAAACTGATAAAATATAATAGACATCAAGTTTAACTGTAGCGGAACAAGCAATCCATTAAAAGAGTCAAGTAGAAAATAAACTCTACTATCTTTTATGATTTAAAAAGTTTTTCAACACTGTGATCGCTGGGACTCAGCTTAATAAAATAATCCACATCATCGAATCACCCCTGCACTACGGCCAAGGATATTCGTATATTCATTAATGGTCATGATCATGCCAACAACTGTCCATCAATGCACTACGGGCCAATGAGGACTTTTACCACATCATTTGCAACATTACGGTCATGATTATACCGAATAATCCCTGGTCATAATCATACCAAGTCCATCTATGCACTACATGCCACAGATGACTTTCAACATTTTATAAACATGAGGATGATGACAATGATATAAGAATTCAATAAAACAAGTTCAAGAATTAATTTATCCAGGAATTAACAACGTCCAAATTGTCAACATGATACTGCATTGTGGAGTAAAATTCAAGAACGCTTAGAAGAATATTTTCTTGAAAAGATACTGGATGAAACGCAACTATCAAGGATATTCCACAAATTTCATGGAGTATAGAAGTCAAAACTTAACCAACTGAGTACAATAAAGAATGGAATAACAAAAGAAATCACCATGCATGCGATAGACCGCACAGACAGGTTATTCCAATAGAATAATAAATAATGGAACCAGGTCCGGCGTAAACGCACAGACAAGATATTCCGACAGAATAATAAATAATGGAACCAGGTCCGGTGTAAAACACACAGACAGGATATTCCAACAGAATAATAATAAAACGGAACCAGGTCCGGTGTAAAACACACAGACAGGATGTTCCAACAGAATAATAAACGGAACCAGGTCCGGTGTAAAACACACAGACAGGATGTTCCAACAGAATAATAGAAGAATGTCACCAAGTATAGGGTAGACCGCGTATACTGGTTATTCCAACAGAATAATAACAAATGGAATAACAGAAGTTCTCTTCATGAATATAAAAGAAATAATATTCCCTACCTTAAAAGAACTGAATATTAGAAAAGTGATGTAGCAGAATACTTTTATTCTCCCTCTCTTATTCTCTCTATACTTTCTCTCTCTATAGCTTGAATGAATTCGTGAAAAATAATGAAGCCCTAGGCCTCTATTTATAGAAAAACTGAGGGTGGCTCTTGGTCTTAACGAAGGGTCAAATGACTCTTGGTCTTAACGAAGGGTCAAATGACTCTTGGTCTTAACGAAGGGTCAAATGACTCTTGGTAATATTGAAGGGACAACTACTATTGACGAAAGTAATTACTATTGACCAAGGTAAATACTATTGACGAAGGTAATTACTATTGACCAAGGTAAATACTATTGACCAAGGTAAATACTATTGACGAAGGTAATTACTATTGACCAAGGTAAATACTATTGACCAAGGTAAATACTATTGACGAAGGTAATTACTATTGACCAAGGTAAATACTATTGACGAAGGTAATTACTATTGACCAAGGTAAATACTATTGACGAAGGTAATTACTATTGACGACGGTAATTACTATTGACGGCGGTAATTACTATTGACGAAGAGACTCTTAGATGATGACATATGGCCCCCCATAAAATAACCAAACTTACCACAACGTCTCAATAATATAACATATTGTACAGATGATACTATGACAATAATTTAAGAGATATGATGCAGCAATTACTGTAGCAATAATTGAGTATAGCTGAGTGACTTCTCACGTAAGCATCAATAATCAATACCGTGTGCTACTATGCAACCACGCGTATTACTGTACTTTTACTACCAAGTAGTTCAACAGTTTTAACGATTTTAACGGTAACACCTCAGCTGTTATTTTTATAGAAAGATAATTCTGTCGTTTTCTCAATCCGACAATAATTCCGTTGTGGGGTCCACCAATGATTGTGCCGTAGTACGAATATTCCCCGACAAAAAGAATATTCTCCGACCAAACGAATATTTTATAACAACTTGCTTACTTTGCAAAATTTATAAATATTACCCACAACTATAACATTATATCAAATTAACTCCATAATATTTAAAAATGATATTTATAGAAAATTCATCTTTATTTATAAAAGTTGGGGTCTTACATTATCCTTAATTATCTCCTTTGTTCTTGTTTA
This sequence comes from Panax notoginseng, assembly GCA_016801055.1. Classification (NCBI taxonomy): domain Eukaryota; kingdom Viridiplantae; phylum Streptophyta; class Magnoliopsida; order Apiales; family Araliaceae; genus Panax; species Panax notoginseng. Next base: position 7,899,945 of record CM029015.1, on the reverse strand, counting down.
ACACAGTTGATTGTGGGTAGAATTTCTCTCCTTTATTTCAGCACGTCAAAATCAAATAGCAGGCGTATAATTGCTTTCTGGTAATACAAAGTTGCTGAAATTATGGATGATTACTAATGGGACTGAGATTTCTTTGCTAACAGATTTTATAGCCGTTGGGTCTCTCTTTATATATAGTCTTATCTCACGGCTAAGAAGGATAAGGATACAAGAAGCTAATTCGCGTTGTTATACAGAGAAGAATCCTATTGAGAGCTTTCATTGTTTATTTCCAGCTATTCATTGTACTGTCTATAATTCTTTGTGGCTGGAAAATAAGAAGTCTATTGTAATTTCTTCTATTATATTCAAAGTTCAAAGTTTGTCTGGCTTGATCGATCCAGTAGTGGATAGGGTCTGTTCAAAGAGAGTTTTCAAGGTTGTAAAGGTGCAAAGGTCTCAGTGGTGAGAAAGGTTGCAGTGGTCTCAGTGGTCAGTAGAAGGCTTCTTTGAAACAGGTAGTTCTTTTTATTGTATTTAATTGAATATTAAGTTTAATAAAAAGAGTCTCCAATCCTAGTTGGGATTGGACGTGGATTAGGCCACTAGATTAGAGGATAGGGGCTAAACCACGTAAAAATCTTGGTGTGATTTTTTACTTCTGTTTATCTCTTTAACTGTCATTCACGTTCTGTACTTTTTTGTTATTCACGCCACTATCCAGATACTAAAGCAGATATGTCTAGCTGTCTGATAATAAGAAATGAAGAACATAAGCTAAAGCAGACAAGCGTAGATGTCTGAATTAAACCTGTTGCAGAAAATTAAAAAAAGTTTCACCGTTTATCATTTTTAGCTTGATCACCTATTCACCCCCCCTCTAGGTGTGCACATACACAGAATTACACATATTATTGCAAAAAATACTTACACGTCTTGATTTATTTCTTTTTGTTCTGCCTAAATCAGAAACTCCTAATCCAACTCGGATTCATAGCACAGGTAGGATTTACAGATGATAATATTCTAGCTTATGCGGGTTATGATACTAGTTTTGGGGGAGGCTAGGACATGGGTGTCTACAATATGGAAGTCGGAAGATGGAAGCTTCACGCCACACTTTAAGGGACAATCCACGCCGAGCTTCGATTAACCCAAAAGTTTATGTTTCCATATTGCTCCTTTGATATTTAGATTCTTTGTTTGGGTTTCATTTTTCGTTTGAGCTATCAAATATGTGCTACGTTCCACTACTTTCTTCTCTGTTTGATTAGCTCCAAACGCCTCTTAACTGGTGTGCCTCTGATTCGTTCAGAGACAAAACTTGTTTGATAAATTTTTTTTTGCTCTTAATACCTCTTAATCGGTTAGACACAAATTAATTCTAAACTAATAAGAGGTATGACTAAACAATTTTTTTTTTTGGACAGAACTAACCTCTTCAATATTATAAATTTCCTCCTTTATCCCTAAATTCTTTCACCCATTAAAACCCCCCCCCCCCAAATTCTCCATTAATCTGATCAACAATCTGCCATTAATCCTCCATTAAAATTCCCAAATTCTACAATCCCTACCGATTGAAACCATGCCAAAATACGAAAAATACGAAAAATACAAAACCCACTATTTGATACGAAACCCAAAGCATGAGATGTTAATTAGGTATGCGGTATATACCCTTAATATAAGAGCGAGGGTTTAAAATAAATATAATAATAAATGAGAATTTAAAAATATTATAGATAATTAATATTATATTTATTATTATAGACAACTCTAAAATGGACGGAGGGAGAGGAAGAATGAAATTTATGTTAGACATGTGATTCCCTCAGATAGTGGGAATCTGCTTTTCTTCTTTTCCCCTTTATTCCCTCTCTATGCTCCCTCTCTTCTTGTCCTCTTCCTCCTCTCATTTCCTATATAAAGGGAATGCAGAATGAAAAAAAATACACAATTATCTCTGAAGAGTTTAGCAGAAGGTTTCTCCCTCTTTCCTCTTAATTATTCTCTCTAAATATTAGAGTAATTATAAGAGTATCCTTATACACTTTTGCTAAAGTTTTATAACACGTTATCAGCACGAAGCTCTAACCAACTGAGACGGTAAAATTAAATTCTTGCAATTTATTATTATATTACCGTTTTGACTATACTACAAATAATATAATTTTATTCTTATAATTGTCATTAAATTCTGTTATTTACAATGGCACCATCTATCCTTGTTAGTCTTACAAGACTTGGTGGGAACCTTTTTATTTATTATTTCGCATTTAATATTCTGTCGTTATATCATGTCGGTGTGAATTTCACCTGACCTGGTTCCATTATTTATTATTATGCATTTAATATTCTGTCGGAATATCCTGTCGGTGTGAATTTTACCTGACCTGGTTCCATTATTTATTATTCCGAATTTAATATTCTGTCGGAATATCCTGTCGGTGTGAATTTCACCTGACCTGGTTCCATTATTTATTATTCCGCATTTAATATTCTGTTGGGAATAATCTGTCTGTGCGGTTGGTTTATCGCATGCATGGTGAAATTCTTCTGTTATTCCATTATTTATTATTTTATTAGAATAATATGTCTATGCAAACTACCGCATGTCAGGTGAAGATCCATTTGCATTATGCTAATAACATAAATATAAAAATATTTATATTTGCATTTTATCACCACTTGAGATCGTGACATAGTTTATTTTTCATATTTCATACATGTAATTATTTATTGTTTTAATAAATAATAAAATTATGTTTTAACCCAGAATAGATGGTCATATAATAAGAAGCCTTGGGGACGAAAGAATAAACAAGGCCATCGTAACAACAAATTCCAGAACCGCGACAATTCAGGCCACCAGAAGTGGCAAGTGTCTGGGTCGGGTAAAAGTAAAGAAAATGCAGCACCGATAAAAGAACAAACCAGATGTTTGTTTTAGGTGTGGGATGAAAAGGCATTGGTCGCGTACCTGTCGTACGCTGAGGCATCTGGCTAATTTATTCCAGGAGTCTCAAAAGAACAAAGTAATGGAGGCAGAAACAAACTTTGTTAATCATCAATTGAATATTGTTGATGATTCACCAATGACCAACAATGAGGAAAAGGTTGATGATATTACTGAACCTTCTGAAAGTATCTTTTGGGATATCGTTTAATTTCTTGTTTTAATTAAACATCCTGCATTTATAATATTATTAGTTTTCATTCTATATGTGATATGTGTTTCTCATGAATAAAATTATATTTGAAATGTAACTTTTCTTATTTATGTTTTTATATGTGTCAGACCATCTTTAATGGATATGGAAGATATATGTTTAGCAGACAGTTCAACAATTCATACAATCCTTCAAAGTGAGAAATATTTTTCACAACTAATCAAAGCTAAGGGAAATGTAGGAACTATCTCTGGCACATTAAATTTAATCGAGGGATTTAGAAAAGCTAGTTTCTTGCTACCAAATGAGACACAAGTTTTTATCAAAAATGCTTTATATTCTAGTAAATCAAGAAGAAATTTGCTTAGTTTTAAAGATATTCGACTAAATGGTTTTCACATTGAAACAATCAATGAGAATGATAGTGAATATCTTCTCATTACTTCTACTATTTCTGGAAAAAAGAATATCTTAGAAAAACTTCATTCAATTTCTTCTGGATTATATATTATGAAAATTAGAGCAATTGAGTCTCATACTGTTATGATTCCAAAAATTATTGATCCCAAATCCCTTATGCTTTGGCATGAAAGACTCGGTCATCCAGGTACTTCTATGATGCGTCGTATTATTGAAAATTCTTCTGGTCACCCTCTCAAAGATAGAAGGGTTTTTCCTAGTAGTGAATTTCCTTGTGCAGCGTGTTCTCGAGGAAAATTAATTATTCGACCATCACCAGTAAAAGTTTATAAAGAAGCCCCAAAATTCCTAGAGAGAATTCAAGGAGACATTTGTGGACCTATTCACCCATTGTCTGACACATTTCGATATTTCATGGTTTTAATAGATGCTTCAACTAGATGGTCTCATGTTTGTCTTCTCTCTTCTCGAAACTTTGGCTTCTCAAAACTTCTTGCTCAAATAATCAAGTTACGGGCTCAGTTCTCTGATCATCCAATCAAGTCAATTCGACTTGATAACACAGCTGAATTTTCATCAATGACTTTTAATGATTTTTATATGACTATTGAAATTTCCATTGAGCATTCCGTTCCTCATATTCATACACAAAATGGCTTAGCTGAATCTTTAATAAAAAGATTTCAACTAATTGCACGACCATTAATGTTAAGGGCTAACTTACCTACCTCAGTATGGGGTCATTGTAAGACCCCAACTTTTATAAATAAAGATGAATTTTCTATAAATATCATTTTTGAATATTATGGAGTTAATTTGATATAATGTTATAGTTGTGGGTAATATTTATAAATTTTGTAAAGTAAGCAAGTTGTTATAAAATATTCGTTTGGTCGGAGAATATTCTTTTTGTCGGAGAATATTCGTACGACGGCACAATCATTGGTAGACCCCACAACGGAATTATTGTCGGATTGAGAAAACGACAGAATTATCTTTCTATAAAAATAACAGCTGAGGTGTTACCGTTAAAATCGTTAAAACTGTTGAACTACTTGGTAGTAAAAGTACAGTAATACGCGTGGTTGCATAGTAGCACACGGTATTGATTATTGATGCTTACGTGAGAAGTCACTCAGCTATACTCAATTATTGCTACAGTAATTGCTGCATCATATCTCTTAAATTATTGTCATAGTATCATCTGTACAATATGTTATATTATTGAGACGTTGTGGTAAGTTTGGTTATTTTATGGGGGGCCATATGTCATCATCTAAGAGTCTCTTCGTCAATAGTAATTACCGCCGTCAATAGTAATTACCATCGTCAATAGTAATTACCTTCGTCAATAGTATTTACCTTGGTCAATAGTAATTACCTTCGTCAATAGTATTTACCTTGGTCAATAGTATTTACCTTGGTCAATAGTAATTACCTTCGTCAATAGTATTTACCTTGGTCAATAGTAATTACTTTCGTCAATAGTAGTTGTCCCTTCAATATTACCAAGAGTCATTTGACCCTTCGTTAAGACCAAGAGTCATTTGACCCTTCGTTAAGACCAAGAGCCACCCTCAGTTTTTCTATAAATAGAGGCCTAGGGCTTCATTATTTTTCACGAATTCATTCAAGCTATAGAGAGAGAAAGTATAGAGAGAATAAGAGAGAGAGAGAATAAAAGTATTCTGCTACATCACTTTTCCAATATCCAGTTCTTTTAAGGTAGGGAATATTATTTCTTTTATATTCATGAAGAGAACTTCTGTTATTCCATTTGTTATTATTCTGTTGGAATAACCAGTATACGCGGTCTACCCTATACTTGGTGACATTCTTCTATTATTCTGTTGGAACATCCTGTCTGTGTGTTTTACACCGGACCCGGTTCCGTTTATTATTCTGTTGGAACATCCTGTCTGTGTGTTTTACACCGGACCTGGTTCCGTTTTATTATTATTCTGTTGGAATATCCTGTCTGTGTGTTTTACACCGGACCTGGTTCCATTATTTATTATTCTGTCGGAATATTCTGTCTGTGCGTTTACGCCGGACCTGGTTCCATTATTTATTATTCTATTGGAATAACCTGTCTGTGCGGTCTATCGCATGCATGGTGATTTCTTTTGTTATTCCATTCTTTATTGTACTCAGTTGGTTAAGTTTTGACTTCTATACTCCATGAAATTTGTGAAATATCCTTGATAGTTGCGTTTCATCCAGTATCTTTTCAAGAAAATATTCTTCTAAGCGTTCTTGAATTTTACTCCACAATGCAGTATCATGTTGACAATTTGGACGTTGTTAATTCCTGGATAAATTAATTCTTGAACTTGTTTTATTGAATTCTTATATCATTGTCATCATCCTCATGTTTATAAAATATTGAAAGTCATCTGTGGCATGTAGTGCATAGATGGACTTGGTATGATTATGACCAGGGATTATTCGGTATAATCATGACCGTAATGTTACAAATGATGTGGTAAAAGTCCTCATTGGCCCGTAGTGCATTGATGGACAGTTGTTGGCATGATCATGACCATTAATGAATATACGAATATCCTTGGCCGTAGTGCAGGGGTGATTCGATGATGTGGATTATTTTATTAAGCTGAGTCCCAGCGATCACAGTGTTGAAAAACTTTTTAAATCATAAAAGATAGTAGAGTTTATTTTCTACTTGACTCTTTTAATGGATTGCTTGTTCCGCTACAGTTAAACTTGATGTCTATTATATTTTATCAGTTTAACATTGTTGAAGGCTAATGATAATTTATTCTGCATTATCTTAGTCATAATATTTCTTACTGGGCTAGTTGAGCTCACCCTTTCTTTCACTGTTCTCTTCAGGAAATGAGAACGTAGCTGGGACAAGTCGGGGTACGGAGTGATGGTCCGAATGATAGTATTAGTTAGTAGTCCTCACTATTCTATGTAATGATGTGTTAATAAATGTAATGAGGACTCCTTTTGAGTATGAATACTCTCTAGAAGATAATATTTGTATTCAAACTCACAGTTTATGTTTTGTCGTATTGTACACGACAGATGTATTAATCAGTTGTATTTGTATTCTGTACTATGTATCTGACGACCCAAGATGGGTGATGTATACCTAATTTTGGGGGCGTCACAGTTGGTATCAGAGCTTAGGGATATGATCCCTGGCTAAGATGTGAGAATAGAACTAGGAGGGGAGAGACGGGGAATTCCTTCGCTAGTATGACATACCTAAGTTTATTTGCATGGTATTTAATTGGTCGGTCATAATATAAGGATAATATATGACATATCAATTAATTTTTATTTTGTGGCAGTATCTGAAAATGGCATCTGAGAATGTTGAGAATAGCAATGGAGCACAGACGACTGTTGATTCACCACATATCAATAATCAGGATAATGTGCATCAGGAAGGTGTCAATCCTCATGCAAACAACAACACTGACCAAATGATGAATGATCAAATGTTCAGAGGCTTTATGCAATTCATGCAACAACAGGTGAAAGCGGCTCCTGTCCACAACGTAGGTGGAAATACTGGAAACTCTCAGGCGGTCACCGCTAAACAGTTTAAGGAGCTGGGACCACCGGAGTTTAAGGGAGAACCCAAACCACTTGTAGCTGAAACATGGATAAAGCAGATCACCAAGATATTTGATGTCTTGGGTTGCTCCGAGGAGCAAAAGGTTCCCTTTGCCGCCTTTATGTTGCGAGGAGAGGCAGATTACTGGTGGGAATCGATAAAGCGTACTCAACCTGCCGCACTGAAGATGTCTTGGGAGAAGTTTCAAGATCTGTTTAACGACAAATACTTTCCCGAGAGTATTCGTCACATGAAGGAGGTGGAGTTCATCAAATTGGAGCAGAATAATATGACCGTGTCGCAGTACGAGGCAAAATTTGCGGAGTTATCCCGGTTTGCGTCCCACCTGGTGGATAATGAAGAAAGAATGACGCGGATGTTTTTAAGAGGTTTGAAGCCGGAGATACGTCAACATCTTGTTTCTCATAAACTGTGTTTGTATTCAGATGTTGTAAATAGGGCTCAGTTGGTGGAGCGCGATAACGAGACAACGCAACCAAAAGAGAGCAGCCGGCAAAATGATAATACCAGTGAGAGCAGTCATCGAAGCGGTGACAACAAGCGTGGAGGGAATCAACAGGCCAGAAATGGTAACCACTTCGGTGGTAATCAGGGCCAAAACAATAAGAATGGACATTTCAAGAAGAGGAGATTCAACAATGATGGAAAGACGTCAGCACCAGCACCTGTCGTTAAGGAAGGAGAACGACCACCTATCATATGTTTCAAATGCGGAGGGGAGGGGCACATCAGTCCAAACTGCGCGATGCCGTCCAAAGCATGTTATAATTGTGGAAGAGAAGGTCATTTAGCCCGATTTTGTCGTTTACCGAAGACAAATTCAGCTAGGATGGAGGCACCAAAAGCCGTCCCAGAAAAGTCAAAACCGGTTGTGCAAGGGAGAGCGTTTGTTGTGAACTCCCAGAGAGCAAGGAACCCGAATGAGGTCATCACGGGTAAGCTTATTATAAACTCTAAAGAAGTTTATACTTTATTTGATACCGGTTCAACCCATTCTTTTATTTCTCCTACTTGCGCTCATCGATTAAATTTGATTCCGGAGAAATTAGACTTTGACTTATCTGTGGAAACTCCGTTGGGAGAAACCTTCATTACCTCCACTGGTTATAAGTCTTGTTTGGTTCAAGTTGGTACCCACACATTACCTATCGATCTGATTTCATTAAAAATACTTGCATTTGACGTGATTCTAGGGATTGATTGGTTAACTACTCATTATGCAAAAATTGATTGTTTTCGTAAGGTTGTTAGCTTTCATATTCCTAATCGACCTATTATGCGAATTCAAGCAACCAAACCATTAAAATCAATCGCTGTCATCTCAAGCCATAAAACTATTCGTTTATTGAAAAACGGATGTCAAGCTTTCTTAGCTCATGTCACAGATCTAAACAAAAATACGTCAGTTTTGAATGATATTTCTATTGTTAATAAATTCCCTGACGTATTCCCTGAAGAACTTCCTGGCCTACCCCCAGAGCGTGAAATTGAATTTTGTATCGACCTTGAACCCGGTACAAAACCCATTTCCAAAGCCCCATATCGAATGGCTCCTATTGAACTTCAGGAGTTAAAGACCCAACTGCAGGAATTGTTAGACATTGGTTTTATTCGTCCTAGTACTTCTCCTTGGGGTGCTCCTGTTCTGTTCGTGAAGAAGAAAGATGGGAGTATGCGACTTTGTATTGATTATCGGGAGTTGAATCATGTCACCATCAAAAATAGGTACCCATTGCCACGTATTGATGACCTGTTTGACCAGTTGCAAGGAGCACAATTCTTTTCAAAGATCGATCTTCGTTCTGGATATCATCAGCTGAAGGTTAGAACTGAGGATATTCCAAAGACTGCCTTCAGAACTCGGTATGGGCATTATGAATTCTTAGTTATGTCTTTTGGATTGACTAATGCTCCTGCTGCCTTCATGGATATGATGAACAGGGTATTTAAGGAATATTTGGATCACTTTGTGGTCGTCTTTATCGATGACATCCTTGTTTATTCCAAAAGCCGTGAAGATCATGAGCAACACTTGAGGCTGGTACTCCAAAAGCTTCGTGAATACAAACTTTATGCCAAGTTGAAGAAATGCGAGTTCTGGCTGGAAGAGGTAGCATTCCTTGGGCACGTAGTATCAAGTCGTGGAATATCGGTTGACCCGGCAAAGATTGAAGCTATTCAAAGCTGGGAGCAACCTAAATCAGTGACCGAGGTACGTAGCTTTCTTGGTTTAGCTGGTTATTATCGGAGATTCGTGGAAGGATTTTCTCGAATCGCTACTCCATTAACTCAGCTGACTCGAAAAGATACAAAGTTTGGTTGGAGCGAAGAATGTGAGCAGAGTTTTCAAGAACTCAAGAGGAGACTCATTTCAGCACCTGTTCTAACAATACCATCTGGCTCGGAGGGATTTGTCATCTACAGTGATGCTTCGAGCAAAGGGTTGGGATGTGTTCTCATGCAACATGGAAAAGTCATAGCCTATGCATCAAGACAACTCAAGGAATATGAGAGGAATTATCCTACTCATGATCTAGAGTTGGCAGCTGTTGTCTTTGCACTTAAAATTTGGAGGCATTACTTGTATGGGGAGAAAGTGGAGATCTTTACGGATCATAAAAGCCTCAAATATTTCTTCACTCAAAAGGAACTCAACATGCGACAACGACGTTGGCTTGAACTGTTGAAAGATTATGATCATACCATTCAATACCATCCTGGAAAAGCGAACGTGGTAGCTGACGCATTGAGTAGAAGATCATATGCGGGTACAAGTGCAATATTAACAACGCAAAGGCCCATTTTGTGTGACTTGCAAAGGATGGAGATAGAGTTGAAGACTCCAGGGACCCATGTGATGATGGCGAATATACGAGTAGAACCGACTTTAATCGATAAAGTTAAAGCTGCTCAAGCTACAGACCTGGAGCTGATGCGTATGAGGAAGAAAGTGCAAGAAGGTGTTATGCCGGAAGCAAGAATCGATGAAGAAGGAATACTTCGAGTCAACTCCAGACTTTGTGTTCCTAACAACCCTGATTTAAAGTATGAAATCATGATGGAGGCGCACAACACACCGTTTGCAATCCATCCTGGAAGTACCAAAATGTATCATGATCTTCGTCATACATTTTGGTGGAGCAATATGAAGAGAGAGATAGCGTTGTTTATCTCAAGGTGTCTAACTTGTCAACGAGTCAAAGCGGAGCATCAAGTACCAAAAGGTCCATTGCAACCACTTGAAATTCCAGAATGGAAGTGGGAGCACATTACCATGGATTTCGTTACCGGTCTTCCTAGGGTTTCTCAAGGTATTGATGCGATTTGGGTCATTGTTGATAGATTGACCAAGTCTGCTCATTTCTTACCGATACGAGAAACTTATACACTTGAACGTCTTGCTCGTATGTACATAAACGAGATTGTAAGACTGCATGGTATGCCAGTATCCATAGTTTCTGACCGAGACCCAAGATTCACTTCACGATTTTGGGTTAGTTTACAAAAAGCTATGGGCACGGAGTTACGATTTAGTTCAGCATATCATCCTCAGACGGACGGACAATCAGAGAGGACTATTCAAACTCTTGAAGATCTATTAAGACTCTGTGTCTTTGACTTCAAGGGAAGTTGGGACAAGTTCTTACCATTGGTGGAGTTTTCCTACAACAACAGTTATCAAGCAAGTATTGGCATGGCTCCATTCGAAGCATTGTATGGAAGAAAATGTCGTTCTCCAGTATGCTGGGATGAGGTGGGCGAAGCAACGTTGTTGGGACCGGAGTTGGTACGTATGACTACAGAAAAGATTCAAACGATCCGACAACGTATAAAAACCTCACAAGATCGACAAAAGAGTTATGCTGATCTTCATCGAAAGGACGTGGAATTTGATGTAGGAGATCATGTGTTCTTACGTGTTGCTCCATGGAAAGGAGTTACGAGATTTGGAAAGAGAGGAAAGCTAAATCCTCGATTCATCGGTCCATTTTTAATCCTCGATCGAGTAGGAACTGTGGCTTATAGACTCGCTTTACCGCCAAGTATGTCTCGTGTTCATAACGTTTTCCACATATCCATGTTACGCAAATATGTGGAAGACCCGAACCACATTATTGAGTTAGAACCGGACGAAATAGCGGAGGATTTGACGTATGAAGAAGTTCCTGTTCAAATCTTGGATAAGAAGGAACATATTCTACGCTCCAAGGTTATACCTCAAGTTAAAGTTTTGTGGAGAAACCACGATGTTGAGGAAATGACTTGGGAGTTAGAATCAGAAATGAAATCAAGGTATCCTTACCTCTTCGACATACCAGGTACGTACCCTAATTTCGAGGGCGAAATTTCATAAGAAGGGGAGGTTGTAAGACCCCAACTTTTATAAATAAAGATGAATTTTCTATAAATATCATTTTTGAATATTATGGAGTTAATTTGATATAATGTTATAGTTGTGGGTAATATTTATAAATTTTGCAAAGTAAGCAAGTTGTTATAAAATATTCGTTTGGTCGGAGAATATTCTTTTTGTCGGGAATATTCGTACGACGGCACAATCATTGGTGGACCCCACAACGGAATTATTGTCGGATTGAGAAAACGACAGAATTATCTTTCTATAAAAATAACAGCTGAGGTGTTACCGTTAAAATCGTTAAAACTGTTGAACTACTTGGTAGTAAAAGTACAGTAATACGCGTGGTTGCATAGTAGCACACGGTATTGATTATTGATGCTTACGTGAGAAGTCACTCAGCTATACTCAATTATTGCTACAGTAATTGCTGCATCATATCTCTTAAATTATTGTCATAGTATCATCTGTACAATATGTTATATTATTGAGACGTTGTGGTAAGTTTGGTTATTTTATGGGGGGCCATATGTCATCATCTAAGAGCCTCTTCGTCAATAGTATTTACCGCCGTCAATAGTAATTACCTTCGTCAATAGTAATTACCTTCGTCAATAGTATTTACCTTGGTCAATAGTAATTACCTTCGTCAATAGTATTTACCTTGGTCAATAGTAATTACCTTCGTCAATAGTATTTACCTTGGTCAATAGTATTTACCTTGGTCAATAGTAATTACCTTCGTCAATAGTATTTACCTTGGTCAATAGTAATTACTTTCGTCAATAGTAGTTGTCCCTTCAATATTACCAAGAGTCATTTGACCCTTCGTTAAGACCAAGAGTCATTTGACCCTTCGTTAAGACCAAGAGTCATTTGACCCTTCGTTAAGACCAAGAGCCACCCTCAGTTTTTCTATAAATAGAGGCCTAGGGCTTCATTATTTTTCACGAATTCATTCAAGCTATAGAGAGAGAAAGTATAGAGAGAATAAGAGAGAGAGAGAATAAAAGTATTCTGCTACATCACTTTTCCAATATCCAGTTCTTTTAAGGTAGGGAATATTATTTCTTTTATATTCATGAAGAGAACTTCTGTTATTCCATTTGTTATTATTCTGTTGGAATAACCAGTATACGCGGTCTACCCTATACTTGGTGACATTCTTCTATTATTCTGTTGGAACATCCTGTCTGTGTGTTTTACACCGGACCTGGTTCCGTTTATTATTCTGTTGGAACATCCTGTCTGTGTGTTTTACACCGGACCTGGTTCCGTTTTATTATTATTCTGTTGGAATATCCTGTCTGTGTGTTTTACACCGGACCTGGTTCCATTATTTATTATTCTGTCGGAATATCCTGTCTGTGCGTTTACGCCGGACCTGGTTCCATTATTTATTATTCTATTGGAATAACCTGTCTGTGCGGTCTATCGCATGCATGGTGATTTCTTTTGTTATTCCATTCTTTATTGTACTCAGTTGGTTAAGTTTTGACTTCTATACTCCATGAAATTTGTGGAATATCCTTGATAGTTGCGTTTCATCCAGTATCTTTTCAAGAAAATATTCTTCTAAGCATTCTTGAATTTTACTCCACAATGCAGTATCATGTTGACAATTTGGACGTTGTTAATTCCTGGATAAATTAATTCTTGAACTTGTTTTATTGAATTCTTATATCATTGTCATCATCCTCATGTTTATAAAATGTTGAAAGTCATCTGTGGCATGTAGTGCATAGATGGACTTGGTATGATTATGACCAGGGATTATTCGGTATAATCATGACCGTAATGTTACAAATGATGTGGTAAAAGTCCTCATTGGCCCGTAGTGCATTGATGGACAGTTGTTGGCATGATCATGACCATTAATGAATATACGAATATCCTTGGCCGTAGTGCAGGGGTGATTCGATGATGTGGATTATTTTATTAAGCTGAGTCCCAGCGATCACAGTGTTGAAAAACTTTTTAAATCATAAAAGATAGTAGAGTTTATTTTCTACTTGACTCTTTTAATGGATTGCTTGTTCCGCTACAGTTAAACTTGATGTCTATTATATTTTATCAGTTTAACATTGTTGAAGGCTAATGATAATTTATTCTGCATTATCTTAGTCATAATATTTCTTACTGGGCTAGTTGAGCTCACCCTTTCTTTCACTGTTCTCTTCAGGAAATGAGAACGTAGCTGGGACAAGTCGGGGTACGGAGTGATGGTCCGAATGATAGTATTAGTTAGTAGTCCTCACTATTCTATGTAATGGTGTGTTAATAAATGTAATGAGGACTCCTTTTGAGTATGAATACTCTCTAGAAGATAATATTTGTATTCAAACTCACAGTTTATGTTTTGTCGTATTGTACACGACAGATGTATTAATCAGTTGTATTTGTATTCTGTACTATGTATCTGACGACCCAAGATGGGTGATGTATACCTAATTTTGGGGGCGTCACAGTCATGCAATTCTTCATGCTGCAGCCATCATTCGAGTAAGACCAACGGCTCTTCATAAATTTTCTCCTCTACAGTTAGTTCTTGGACAGATACCCAACATATCACACTTTCGAGTTTTTGGAAGTGCAGTATATGTTCCAATTGCACCTCCACAAAGAACTAAGATGGGAGCCCAACGAAGAATATGTATTTATGTTGGTTTTGATTCTCCTTCTATTATCAGATATCTTGAACCTTTAACTGGAGATGTTTTTACTGCACGTTATGTAGATTGTCATTTTGATGAATCTGCATTTCCACCATTAGGAGGATGAAAAGTTTTAAATAAAAAATCCTCTGAAATATCATGGAATGCATCAGATTTAAATTCACTTGATCCTCGTACAGGACAATGTGAAATTGAAGTTCAAAGAATTATTCATTTACAAAATATTGCAAATCGAATGCCAGATACATTCGTCAATAGTAGTTGTCCCTTCAATATTACCAAGAGTCATTTGACCCTTCGTTAAGACCAAGAGTCATTTGACCCTTCGTTAAGACCAAGAGTCATTTGACCCTTCGTTAAGACCAAGAGCCACCCTCAGTTTTTCTATAAATAGAGGCCTAGGGCTTCATTATTTTTCACGAATTCATTCAAGCTATAGAGAGAGAAAGTATAGAGAGAATAAGAGAGAGAATAAAAGTATTTTGCTACATCACTTTTCCAATATCCAGTTCTTTTAAGGTAGGAAATATTATTTCTTTTATATTCATGAAGAGAACTTCTGTTATTCCATTTGTTATTATTCTGTTGGAATAACCAGTATACGCGGTCTACCCTATACTTGGTGACATTCTTCTATTATTCTGTTGGAACATCCTGTCTGTGTGTTTTACACCGGACCTGGTTCCGTTTATTATTCTGTTGGAACATCCTGTCTGTGTGTTTTACACCGGACCTGGTTCCGTTTTATTATTATTCTGTTGGAATATCCTGTCTGTGTGTTTTACACCGGACCTGGTTCCATTATTTATTATTCTGTCGGAATATCCTGTCTGTGCGTTTACGCCGGACCTGGTTCCATTATTTATTATTCTATTGGAATAACCTGTCTGTGCGGTCTATCGCATGCATGGTGATTTCTTTTGTTATTCCATTCTTTATTGTACTCAGTTGGTTAAGTTTTGACTTCTATACTCCATGAAATTTGTGGAATATCCTTGATAGTTGCGTTTCATCCAGTATCTTTTCAAGAAAATATTCTTCTAAGCGTTCTTGAATTTTACTCCACAATGCAGTATCATGTTGACAATTTGGACGTTGTTAATTCCTGGATAAATTAATTCTTGAACTTGTTTTATTGAATTCTTATATCATTGTCATCATCCTCATGTTTATAAAATGTTGAAAGTCATCTGTGGCATGTAGTGCATAGATGGACTTGGTATGATTATGACCAGGGATTATTCGGTATAATCATGACCGTAATGTTGCAAATGATGTGGTAAAAGTCCTCATTGGCCCGTAGTGCATTGATGGACAGTTGTTGGCATGATCATGACCATTAATGAATATACGAATATCCTTGGCCGTAGTGCAGGGGTGATTCGATGATGTGGATTATTTTATTAAGCTGAGTCCCAGCGATCACAGTGTTGAAAAACTTTTTAAATCATAAAAGATAGTAGAGTTTATTTTCTACTTGACTCTTTTAATGGATTGCTTGTTCCGCTACAGTTAAACTTGATGTCTATTATATTTTATCAGTTTAACATTGTTGAAGACTAATGATAATTTATTCTGCATTATCTTAGTCATAATATTTCTTACTGGGCTAGTTGAGCTCACCCTTTCTTTCACTGTTCTCTTCAGGAAATGAGAACGTAGCTGGGACAAGTCGGGGTACGGAGTGATGGTCCGAATGATAGTATTAGTTAGTAGTCCTCACTATTCTATGTAATGGTGTGTTAATAAATGTAATGAGGACTCCTTTTGGAGTATGAATACTCTCTAGAAGATAATATTTGTATTCAAACTCACAGTTTATGTTTTGTCGTATTGTACACGACAGATGTATTAATCAGTTGTATTTGTATTCTGTACTATGTATCTGACGACCCAAGATGGGTGATGTATACCTAATTTTGGGGGCGTCACAGTCATGCAATTCTTCATGCTGCAGCCATCATTCGAGTAAGACCAACGGCTCTTCATAAATTTTCTCCTCTACAGTTAGTTCTTGGACAGATACCCAACATATCACACTTTCGAGTTTTTGGAAGTGCAGTATATGTTCCAATTGCACCTCCACAAAGAACTAAGATGGGAGCCCAACGAAGAATATGTATTTATGTTGGTTTTGATTCTCCTTCTATTATCAGATATCTTGAACCTTTAACTGGAGATGTTTTTACTGCACGTTATGTAGATTGTCATTTTGATGAATCTGCATTTCCACCATTAGGAGGATGAAAAGTTTTAAATAAAAAATCCTCTGAAATATCATGGAATGCATCAGATTTAAATTCACTTGATCCTCGTACAGGACAATGTGAAATTGAAGTTCAAAGAATTATTCATTTACAAAATATTGCAAATCAAATGCCAGATACATTTAATGATGCTAGAAAAGTGATAAAGTCACATACACCTGCAGTGAATACTCCAGCAAGGATAGAAATGCCTATTGAAAAATCAATTCCTGGAGAATTGACGAATAAGGTAATAGAAGAATCTAAACCACGCCAGAAGCGTGGAAGACCGGTTGGTGCAAAAGACACTGTACCACGAAAATCAAAAGCAAATAAAAGAATTCCAGAAGGAATACTCGCTCTAGATGTGACGCCCCCAAAATAGGTATACAACACCCATTCTGAGTCGCCAAATACATGGTACAGAAAGCAAACTACAACTTCAATAATACAATTGTCGTGCAAAATACGACAACACATACTGTGAGTTTAAATACAAATATTGTCTTCTAGACAATATCCACACTCAAATAAATCCTCATTACAATTATTCAAACACTATTTTACAGAAATAGTGAGGACTGCTAAAACATCTTTCTAGAACCATCACTCCATACCCCGACTAGATCCTGCTATGTTCTCACCTCCTGAGAAGAAAAATGGAACAAAAAGGAAAAGGGTGAGCTCAACTAGCCCAGTAAAGAATATTATGACTAAGATAATATACAAACAAATTATCGTTAGTCTTCAACAGGGAAAAATCTGATAGAATATAATCGACAACAAGTTTTAGATCAACAACTGCAGCGGAAACAGCAAACCATTAGAAGAGTCAAGTAGAGAAAGAATTCTACTATCTTCTAAGATTTAAAAGTCCATCATCAATATTTTATCCCTGTAACATCAATTAATAATTATCTTTATCCAAATATTCATCTTTGCACTACAGGCCAAAGATATTCATTTGTATCACCTGTCAGTCATGTTCATCTCAACACCTGTTCATCTTTGCACTACAGGCCAAAGATATTCATCAAGCAATAATACATCTTTGCACTACAGGCCAAAGATATTCAGTAATATCATCATTTAGGACTGAGGATGATGAAAAATATCTTAAAGAGAACGAATCCAGTGAGACAGAAGACAAATAGTAGGGATTCGTATAACAGTTTATCCAAGATCAATAATACTTCATAATAATCAATTGTGAAGCAGAATTCAAAAATAGAGATCAAAACATGGATACAATCAAAGATAGTAACCATAATAGACATCTTGGACAAAAAGGGAAAATTTTTATTTTTCGGTGAATAGTGTCGTATTCGTGAATAGTACCGTATACGTGAATAGTGCCGTATACGTGAATAGTAACCCCGACACAAAAAAATTCCAAATTTGATAAAAACTCATATCAATATTTCAGCATAATGATATTGAAGAAAATAATATCTTTAAGAAGAAAATAATATCCCTTACCTCAAAATATCAGTACTTCTGGTCGGAATACCGGTATAAGGCTGAAAGAAACTTGCTTTGATGAATAGAAACTCTCAAAGTATCTAAATACTCACAAAATACACTCAATAATCTAGAGAGAGAAAGAGAGAAAACTTGTTTCTGGTGTGATTTTCAATTCTAACTTAGCCCTCTATTTATAGGAAAATTTTAGTAGGTTTGACCTGCAACCTGATGGCTTTACCTGCTACTATTCCCACCCACCACATTTGAAATATAATTCAGCACATTTCTTCACCAACCACAAGTGGGGCCCACCAATTCTAGAATTTTCCATCAAAATGATAAACTCCGAAAATTCAACAATTTCTGAACCAGTCATCTCGTAAAATTCATAATAAATCATACGTTCATTTTTAACGGTTCAAAATTTGTGGACATATACTCAACTTATATATGTATAACATATCCAAAAATTACCACGATCCAACGGTCGGATTAAAAATTAAACACCCGCATTATTTCTCAAAAACCCTGATTTGATTTTTAATACCTCCATTCCGATAAAAATACTGATAAAACACCTCAACATTAACTCCTTCATTTTTAACCACAAAAATATATCCCTCATTTATATCCACATAAAATAAATATTTCCTTATCATATGAATCAATAATTAATTATTCACAAATAATATTACAGAATCACATTTATGACAACCAGGCCGTTCCCAGGAAAGAGGGGGCTTTCCAATAAGGATTTCTCCTTACTGGCGCGCAATTAGATGACCAAACCTCTCCTTAGACAGAACTTTCTAGACATTGCCAATAATGTTATCTAATAATATTATTCAAATAATATGAATTATTGATCTGATAATGGAAAATACTGTGCAGCAACAATTATTGAAACAACAATAATATAAAATATCAATGCAACAATTATTGAATCAATAAAATAAAATATTGAACAATAACTACTGTAACAATTATTGAGTAGTGCCTTCTTACGTAAGAATCAATAATTGGTGCAATACCGTGTGCTACTGTATTTTAACCACCGGGTATTCCAACAGTATTAACGGTAACAACTACGCCGTTATTTATAAATAACTTATACTTGTCATTTTCTTCATCCAATCGCTTTCCGTTATGGGGCCCACACAAGGCTGCGCCGTCGTACGAATATTCCCCGACAGCAAGAATATTCCACGACCAAACGAATATTTCCCGACAAAATGAATATTTTATAACCACTTGCTTATTTTGCAAAATTTGCACATTTCACCCATAACCAAAGTATTATATCAAATTAACCCCTTATTATTCACAATAATATTTAGAGAAAATTTGATTTTATTCATTAATAAGTTGGGGTCTTACAACCTCCCCTCCTTATGAAATTTCGTCCTCGAAATTGACGTACGTACCTGATGTTTCGAAAAGGTGAGGATACCTCGCTTTCATTTCTGATTCCAACTCCCAGGTCATTTCTTCAATAGCATGGTTTCTCCACAAAACCTTAACTTGTGGTATAACCTTCGTGCGTAGGACATGCTCTTTCCTATCCAAGATCTTAACAGGTACCTCCTCGTACGTTAAATCTTCAGCTATCTCGTCTGGTTCTAACTCAATAATGTGGTTCGGGTCTTTAACATATTTACGAAGCATAGATATGTGAAAAACATTATGAACACGAGACATGCTTGGAGGTAATGCGAGTCTATATGCCACATTTCCTATTCGCTCAAGAATCTCAAATGGACCAACAAATCTTGGATTGAGCTTTCCTCTCTTCCCAAATCTTGTAACTCCCTTCCATGGTGCAACACGTAATAATACATGATCCCCAATATTAAATTCCACGTCCTTCCGATGAAGATCCGCATAACTCTTTTGTCGATCCTGTGCCGTTTGTATACGTTGTCGAATCGTTTGGATCTTCTCTGTAGTAATGCGTACCAACTCTGGTCCCAACAATGTTGCTTCACCCACCTCGTCCCAGCATACTGGAGAACGACATTTTCTTCCATACAACGCCTCGAATGGAGCCACACCTATGCTCGCCTGATAACTGTTGTTGTAGGAGAATTCCACCAATGGTAGGTACTTATCCCAACTCCCTTTGAGATCTAGGACACAAAGTCTTAATAGATCTTCAAGAGTTTGAATAGTCCTCTCTGATTGTCCGTCCGTTTGAGGATGGTATGCTGAACTGAATCGTAAATCCGTGCCCATAGCTTTCTGCAAGCTAACCCAAAATCGTGAAGTGAATCTTGGGTCACGATCCGAAACTATGGATACTGGCATGCCATGCAATCTCACAATCTCGTTCACGTACATACTAGCAAGACGTTCAAGGGAATAAGTCTCACGTATCGGCAAGAAATGAGCGGACTTGGTTAATCTATCAACAATAACCCAAATCGCATCTATGCCTTGAGAAACCTTGGGAAGACCCGTAACAAAATCCATAGTAATGTGTTCCCACTTCCATTTCGGGATCTCAAGTGGTTGCAATGGACCCTTTGGCACTTGATGCTCCGCCTTTACACGTTGACAAGTTAAACATCTCGAGATAAACTCCGCGATCTCTCTTTTCATATTGCTCCACCAAAATGTATGTCGAAGATCGTGATACATTTTGGTACTCCCAGGATGGATTGCAAACGGTGTGTTGTGTGCCTCCATCATTATTCTATGCTTCAAGTCAAAATCGTTAGGAACACAAAGTCTGGAGTTGACTCGAAGTATTCCTTCTTCATCGATTCTTGCTTCTGGAATAGCACCTTCTTGCACTTTCTTCTTCATACGCATCAGCTCCATGTCCGTAGCTTGAGCAGCTTTAACTTTATCGATTAAAGTCGGTTCTACTCGTATATTTGATATCATCATGTGGGTACTTGGAGCCTTCATCTCTATCTCCATCCTTTGCAAGTCATACAAAATGGGCCTTTGTGTTAACAACATTGCACTCGTACCCGCATATGATCTTCTACTCAATGCGTCAGCTACTACGTTTGCTTTTCCAGGATGATATTGGATGGTATGATCGTAATCTTTCAACAGCTCGAGCCAACGTCGCTGCCGCATGTTGAGTTCCTTTTGGGTGAAGAAATATTTGAGGCTTTTATGATCTGTATAGATCTCCACTTTCTCCCCATACAGGTAGTGTCTCCAGATCTTCAACGCAAAAACGACTGCTGCCAACTCCAAATCATGAGTAGGATAATTCCTCTCATATTCTTTGAGTTGTCGTGAGGCATAGGCTATGACTTTCCCATGTTGCATGAGAACACATCCTAACCCTTTGCCTGAAGCATCGCTGTAGATAACAAATCCATCCGAACCAGATGGTATTGTCAGAACAGGTGCCGAAATGAGTCTCCTCTTGAGTTCTTGGAAACTCTTCTCGCATTCCTCACTCCATACGAATTTTGTATCTTTCCGAGTCAGCTGAGTTAACGGAGTAGCGATTCGAGAAAATCCTTCCACAAATCTCCGATAATAACCAGCTAAGCCCAGAAAGCTACGTACTTCGGTTACCGACTTCGGTTGCTCCCAACTTTGTATGGCTTCAATCTTCGCCGGGTCGACAGATACTCCATGTTTTGACACCACGTGCCCAAGGAATGCTACTTCCTCAAGCCAGAACTCGCATTTCTTCAATTTGGCATATAGCTTATTTTCACGAAGCCTTTGCAGTACCAGCTTCAAATGGCGCTCATGATCTTCACGGCTTTTGGAATAGATGAGGATGTCATCAATAAAGACAACAACGAACTGATCCAAATATTCTTTGAATACACGGTTCATCATATCCATGAAGGCAGCAGGAGCATTAGTCAATCCAAAAGACATTACTAAGAATTCATAATGCCCGTACCGAGTTCTGAAGGCAGTCTTTGGAATATCCTCAGTTTTAATCTTCAGCTGATGATATCCAGAACGAAGGTCGATCTTTGAAAAGAATTGTGTTCCTTGTAACTGGTCGAACAGGTCATCAATGCGAGGTAGCGGATACCTATTCTTGATAGTGACATGATTCAATTCTCGATAGTCGATACAAAGTCGCATACTCCCGTCTTTCTTCTTTACGAATAAAACAGGAGCACCCCAAGGAGACGTACTAGGACGAATAAAACCGATGTCCAACAACTCCTGTAGTTGGACTTTTAACTCCTGAAGTTCAATAGGAGCCATTCGATATGGAGTTTTAGAAATGGGCTTTGTACCGGGTTCAAGGTCAATAAAGAATTCAATTTCTCGTTCCGGGGGTAGACCGGGAAGTTCTTCAGGAAATACATCGGGAAATTCTCTAACAATAGAAATATTATTCAAATCTGACTTGTCTTTGTTCAAATCCATAACATGGGCTAAGAAAGCTTGACATCCGTTTTTCAATAAACGAATAGCTTTGTGGCTTGATATGACAGTGACTGATTTTAGTGGTTTAGTAGTTTGAATTCGTATGACAGGTTGGTTAGGAATATGAAAACTAACAACCTTACGAAAACAATCAATTTTAGCATGATGAGTGGTTAACCAATCAATTCCTAAAATCACATCAAAAGCAAGTATCTTTAAAGAGATAAGATCAACAGGTAATGTGATAGTGCCAACTTGGATCATGCAAGATTTATAAACTGTAGATGTAACGAAGGTTTCACCCAACGGAGTTTCAACAGATAAGTTAAAGTCCAATTTCTCCGGAGTCAAGTTTAAACGTTGAGCACAAGCAGGAGAGATAAAAGAATGGGTAGAACCGGTATCTAGTAAAGTATAAACTTCGCAAGAATTCAAGATTAGCTTACCCGTGATCACCTCGTTCGGGTTTCTCGCGTTTTGGCCAGTAACGACAAACGCCCTTCCAGGAACCGCTGATTTCGACTTATCCGGGACAGCTTTTGGAGTCACCATCCCCGCTGAACTTGGTTTTGCTACAGAACACTCTCGAGCTATATGACCCTCCTTTCCACAGTTATAACATACCTTGGATTGTTGTGGGCAGTTTGGGCTGATATGTCCCTCTTTCCCACATTTGTAACATACGACCGGTGGTCGTTCTCCTCCCCTAGAAACAGTTGATGTTTGTGCTGACGTCTTCACATTATCATTGTTGTACCTTCTCTTCTTGAAATCTCCTCCCGACTCGCTCCTTCTATTATCACGACCACGATTACCACCAGAGTGGTTACCGCTTTTGTCCGAATGTTTTCCTCCCTGCTGGTTTTCATTGCTTCGATGACTGCTGCCACCGGTATGACCCTGGTTGTGGTCCCTCGGTTGCACATACTCATTATCTCGCTCTAATAATTGAGCCCTGTTTACAACATCTGAATATAAAGAAAATTTATGAGAGATAAGATATTGTCGAATCTCGGGTTTTAGACCTCTCAGAAACATCCTTGTCATTCGTTCCTCATTTTCGACCAAATGAGGTGCAAACCTGGATAACTCTGCAAACTTCGCCTCGTACTGGGACACCGTCATGTTGTTTTGTTCCAGTCTGATAAACTCTACCTCCTTCATATGACGAATACTTTCAGGAAAGTACTTGTCATTGAACAGTTTTTGAAATGTTTCCCAGGACATGTTGAGTGCGTCAGGCTGGGTACGCTTCACAGACTCCCACCAGTAGTCTGCCTCACCGCGGAACATAAAGGTGGCGAATGGAACCTTCTGTTCCTCCGTGCATCCCAAGACATCGAATATCTTGGTAATTTGCTTGACCCACGTTTCCGCCATGATCGGATCCGGCTTTCCCTTAAATTCTGGTGGTCCCAATTCTTTGAACTGCTTAGCTGTGACAAACCGCGCGTTATCATTTCCACCCGTATTCTGCACACGAGTCTCCCTCGTCTGATTTTGCATGAACTGCAAAAAGCTCCTAAACATTCCATCATTCATCGTTTGCTCGGTAACGTTGTTTACAGGAGGAATATTGCCTTCCTGTTGCACGTTCCCCTGGGTAGTGATCAAAGGTGTCTCCACGGTCTGATTTACTCCATTATTAACGTTCTCAGCTGCCATTCTTAAATACTGCCATAAAACAAGGGTTAATAGTCATGTCATATATTATCCCTATACTCTGACCGACCAAATAAACACCAAATAAACTTAGTCAGGTCATACTAGCGAAGGAATTCCCCGTCTCTCCCCTCCTAGTTCTTGTCTCACATCTCAGCCAGGGATCATATCCCTAAGCTCTGATACCAACTGTGACGCCCCCAAAATAGGTATACAACACCCATTCTGAGTCGCCAAATACATGGTACAGAAAGCAAACTACAACTTCAATAATACAATTGTCGTGCAAAATACGACAACACATACTGTGAGTTTAAATACAAATATTGTCTTCTAGACAATATCCACACTCAAATAAATCCTCATTACAATTATTCAAACACTATTTTACAGAAATAGTGAGGACTGCTAAAACATCTTTCTAGAACCATCACTCCATACCCCGACTAGATCCTGCTATGTTCTCACCTCCTGAGAAGAAAAATGGAACAAAAAGGAAAAGGGTGAGCTCAACTAGCCCAGTAAAGAATATTATGACTAAGATAATATACAAACAAATTATCGTTAGTCTTCAACAGGGAAAAATCTGATAGAATATAATCGACAACAAGTTTTAGATCAACAACTGCAGCGGAAACAGCAAACCATTAGAAGAGTCAAGTAGAGAAAGAATTCTACTATCTTCTAAGATTTAAAAGTCCATCATCAATATTTTATCCCTGTAACATCAATTAATAATCATCTTTATCCAAATATTCATCTTTGCACTACAGGCCAAAGATATTCATTTGTATCACCTGTCAGTCATGTTCATCTCAACACCTGTTCATCTTTGCACTACAGGCCAAAGATATTCATCAAGTAATCATACATCTTTGCACTACAGGCCAAAGATATTCAGTAATATCATCATTTAGGACTGAGGATGATGAAAAATATCTTAAAGAGAACGAATCCAGTGAGACAGAAAGACAAATAGTAGGGATTCGTATAACAGTTTATCCAAGATCAATAATACTTCATAATAATCAATTGTGAAGCAGAATTCAAAAATAGAGATCAAAACATGGATACAATCAAAGATAGTAACCATAATAGACATCTTGGACAAAAAGGGAAAATTTTATTTTTCGGTGAATAGTGTCGTATTCGTGAATAGTACCGTATACGTGAATAGTGCCGTATACGTGAATAGTAACCCCGACACAAAAAAAATTCCAAATTTGATAAAAACTCATATCAATATTTCAGCATAATGATATTGAAGAAAATAATATCTTTAAGAAGAAAATAATATCCCTTACCTCAAAATATCAGTACTTCTGGTCGGAATACCGGTATAAGGCTGAAAGAAACTTGCTTTGATGAATAGAAACTCTCAAAGTATCTAAATACTCACAAAATACACTCAATAATCTAGAGAGAGAAAGAGAGAAAACTTGTTTCTGGTGTGATTTTCAATTCTAACTTAGCCCTCTATTTATAGGAAAATTTTAGTAGGTTTGACCTGCAACCTGATGGCTTTACCTGCTACTATTCCCACCCACCACATTTGAAATATAATTCAGCACATTTCTTCACCAACCACAAGTGGGGCCCACCAATTCTAGAATTTTCCATCAAAATGATAAACTCCGAAAATTCAACAATTTCTGAACCAGTCATCTCGTAAAATTCATAATAAATCATACGTTCATTTTTAACGGTTCAAAATTTGTGGACATATACTCAACTTATATATGTATAACATATCCAAAAATTACCACGATCCAACGGTCGGATTAAAAATTAAAACACCCGCATTATTTCTCAAAAACCCTGATTTGATTTTTAATACCTCCATTCCGATAAAAATACTGATAAAACACCTCAACATTAACTCCTTCATTTTTAACCACAAAAATATATCCCTCATTTATATCCACATAAAATAAATATTTCCTTATCATATGAATCAATAATTAATTATTCACAAATAATATTACAGAATTACATTTATGACAATCAGGCCGTTCCCAGGAAAGAGGGGGCTTTCCAATAAGGATTTCTCCTTACTGGCGCGCAATTAGATGACCAAACCTCTCCTTAGACAGAACTTTCTAGACATTGCCAATAATGTTATCTAATAATATTATTCAAATAATATGAATTATTGATCTGATAATGGAAAATACTGTGCAGCAACAATTATTGAAACAACAATAATATAAAATACCAATGCAACAATTATTGAATCAATAAAATAAAATATTGAACAATAACTACTGTAACAATTATTGAGTAGTGCCTTCTTACGTAAGAATCAATAATTGGTGCAATACCGTGTGCTACTGTATTTTAACCACCGGGTATTCCAACAGTATTAACGGTAACAACTACGTCGTTATTTATAAATAACGTATACTTGTCATTTTCTTCATCCAATCGCTTTCCGTTATGGGGCCCACACAAGGCTGCGCCGTCGTACGAATATTCCCCGACAGCAAGAATATTCCACGACCAAACGAATATTTCCCGACAAAATGAATATTTTATAACCACTTGCTTATTTTGCAAAATTTGCACATTTAACCCATAACCAAAGTATTTGTATCAAATTAACCCCTTATTATTCACAATAATATTTAGAGAAAATTTGATTTTATTCATTAATAAGTTGGGGTCTTACACTAGAAGTAACACTTATTCCAAGAGTGGAAATAGCCCCAGAAGAGGTACAAATCGCTCCAAAAGCAGCACATATTCCAAGAGTGGGAATAGCCCCAGAAGAGGTTCAGAATCTCAGTGAAGGGATAAGAGATGAACACCAAGAGATCTCAATAAATTATGTACATGATGAGAAAATATGGGATCGAAACAAAGTTATGATTGATGACATATTTGCTTTCTCTATAGCATCAGATATTACTTTGATTCCTGACACGGATCCTGAACCACAAAACGTGGAAGAATGTCAGAAAAGAAAAGATTAGCCAAAATGGAAAGATGCTATTCAAACTGAGCTGCAATCTCTATTGAAAAGAGAAGTATTTGGACCAGTAGTCCAAACACCGCTGGGTGTAATCCCGGTTTGAAATAAGTGGGTATTTGTACGAAAGCGAAATGAGAAAAATGAAATTGTGAGATACAAAGCCCGACTTGTAGCTCAAGGATTTTCACAAAACCTGGTATTGATTATCAGGATACATACTCTCCAGTAATGGATGGAGTTACTTTTCGCTTTCTGATTGGTATGACAACCATGGAAGGTTTGGAAACACGTCTGATGGATATTGTAACTGCATACCTATATGGCTCACTTGACAGTGAGATTTATATAAGAATCCCTGAAGGATTGAAAATGGCTGAATCACAAAGGTCACGTCACATATATTCAATCAAGTTACAACGCTCATTGTATGGGTTGTAACAGTCTGGTCGTATGTGGTATAATCGACTTAGTGATTATTTAATAAAAGATGGATATATAAATGATCAAGTATGTCCATGTGTTTTTATTAAGAAATCACAAAGTAGATTTTCCATTATTGCTGTATATGTGGATGATTTGAATCTTGTAGGTCCTCCTGAAGAACTCACAAGAACTGCTACTTATTTAAAAGATGAATTTGAAATGAAAGATCTTGGAAAGACAAAATTCTGTTTAGGAATACAAGTGGAGCATTTAGCGTCTGGAATTTTTGTTCATCAATCCACATATGCTGAAAAGATTCTCAGTCGTTTTCATATGGATAAAGCTCATCCTTTGACTACCCCGATGGTTGTTCGATCTTTAGAAGTTGATAAAGATCTATTTCGGCCTCTAGAAAGTGGAGAAGAAGTTCTTGGACCAGAAGTTCCATACCTAAGTGTAATAGGTGCTCTTATGTATCTTGCAAACTGTACACGGCCTGATATTACTTTTGTTGTCAACTTGTTAGCAAGATACAGTTCTTCTCCTACTAATAGACATTGGGATGGGATCAAACACATTTTGAGATACCTCCGTAGAAGTATAGATATTAGTTTATTTTATCCAAGAAATTCAACGTCGCAATTGGTTGGATATGCCGATGCAGGATATTTATCAGATCCACACAATGGAAGATCACAAACAGGTTATGTATTTACATATTGTGATACGGCTATCTCCTGAAAATCCACAAAGCAAACCATGACAACTACATCTTCAAATCACTCAGAGATTCTCGCTATACATGAAGCAAGTAGACAGTGTGTTTGGTTGAGATCAATTATTCAGCATATTCAAAAATCATGTGGATTACCATCAATCAAAGATATTCCTACAATTCTGTATGAGGATAACGCTGCATGCATTGCTCAACTTAGAGGAGGGTACATCAAGGGAGATAGAACAAAGCACATTTTACCTAAATTCTTCTTCACACATGAGCTACAAAAGAAGGGTGATATAGATGTGCATCAAATTCGATCATGTGATAATCTAGCTGACTTATTCACAAAGTCGCTACCAAATGCAACGTTTGCAAAACTTCAAAAAAGGATCGGAATGTGTCGACTGAAAGACTTATGATAACATTTCATCAAGGAGTAATGAAATCCTTTTGAGGGGAAGACTGTACTCTTTTTTCTTAGTCACGATTTTTATCCCAATGGATTTTTTCTGACAAGATTTTAACGAGGCAGTCAATTGAAGGATATTTATGTA
The DNA here is from genome assembly GCA_016801055.1 of Panax notoginseng. Classification (NCBI taxonomy): domain Eukaryota; kingdom Viridiplantae; phylum Streptophyta; class Magnoliopsida; order Apiales; family Araliaceae; genus Panax; species Panax notoginseng. Next base: position 7,871,328 of record CM029015.1, on the reverse strand, counting down.
AAAGATATGTACTCTTTTTCCCTTCGTTAAGTTTTTCCCACTGAATTTTCTTAACAAAGTTTTTAATGAGATATAATCTTCTATCATAGGAAATCAGAGAAAGTGTTAGACATGTGATTCCCTCAGATAGTGGGAATCTGCTTTTCTTCTTTTCCCCTTTATTCCCTCTCCGTGCTCCCTCCCTTCTTGTCCTCTTCCTCCTCTCATTTCCTATATAAAGGGAATGCAGAATGAAGAAAAATACACAATTATATCTGAAGAGTTTAGCAGATATTTTTTTCCTCTTTCTTCTTAATTATTCTCTCTAAATATTAGAGTAATTATAAAAGTATCTTTATACACTTTTGCTAAAGTTTTATAACAATTTAAGCATTACAGTTCATTTTAGAAAAAGAGGGTGGGCAAAGACTAAAAAAGTGAGGAGATTATACCCGACCCGATAGTACGGCTTCTGGTTCACAACGTGATTGTCGCTCGCTTGAGGAGTGTGTAATCCAATTTTTAGGACAATGGATAAACCCTAGTAAGATTTAGCCATGACAACATTTCAGCTACTTGTTCTTCCTCATCCCAATTTTGGTCACTCTTTACCCCTCAACTCACTTACCCTCTTGAGAATTTCCACAACCTGCTTCATCCCCACACCTAAACCTCACAAACTACACAGAACAAAACTACCCAGAGCTTCCATCAATGGCAGCTCCGACAGTTCACAAGAATCCCCTAAACCCACTCGCCGAGGCCGGAAGAAATCCCCTACAACAACTCAATCACCTTCCACCACAACAAAAAAGCCAAGACGCTCCAGAAAATCACAAACCCAAAACGGCACAATTGAGCTAAACAAAGAAGCTGAAACGACAACGCTAGAAGAAGAAATTGAGGATTTTTATGATGGGATTCCTTTTCCTTATCAAGACCCGCCGTTGATATGCTGCTTCGGCGCTGCCCAAAAGGAATTTGTGCCCACAGTGCGTGTATCTGATGAACAAATGCACCCGGATATATATGCTGATTGGAAAATGCTCCAGTGGAACCCGCCGGAATTCGTCAGGGCACCCGGTGGGCCGCCTTCAAACGTGGCCATATCGCACGTGAGGCTTGGGGGAAGGGCGGCGTTTATTGGGAAAGTTGGGGATGATAATTTTGGTGAGGACTTGGTTCTTATGATGAATAAGGAGCATGTGCAGACTAGGGGGGTTAAGATTGATGAGAAGGTAAAAACTGCTTGTGCTTATATGAAGATTAAGTTTGATGATGGGAAAATGAGCGCGGTGAAAGTAAAAGAATCTGCTGAAGATTCTTTACTAAGCTCTGAGTTGAACCTTCATGTTCTCAAAGAGGTATGAAAAGTTCGTTCTTTTTTGTTGTATATAATATTTGTAGTGTTATTAAGTTTTGATCATGTTTAGCTTGTCATTGGTCGTAAGCCAATCTGCATATGATTGGTCATAGTGTTCTATTAGCTTTAGTGTTTTGATATAAGTAAATTCTTTTTAACCCTCTATTTAAGAATCAAAACTTAGTACTAGATAGAGTTTTGTTGTGCTTTGATGAAAGCATGAACTTTATTGGGTAATATTGGACAATGAGATATTGAAAGTTGTGCTTTTGCTTATGAGTCAATAAAATTTGTAGGTGTGGTATATCCAGTAACAACATATGTATTTATGAGTCTAAATTATGATTTTAGAAACTTTGCTTCAAGAATATTTCTTGCAAAATCAGATTTGATACTTATTCTAGACATAAAAATATCATAATTTGAAATTGTTATTGAACTAAGTGGCAATATATTTGTTAAAGATACTGAAAGAAGATAAGACTAGTGTGACATATACTATAGCTTGAATTGAGTTTGCTAACTTAGTGTTTCATATCTCTTGTTTAATCTCTTGCAGGCTAGAATGTTCCATTTTAACTCAGAAGTCCTTACATCTCCGTTTATGCATTCATCTCTCTATAAAGCAATTTCATTGTCTAAAAAGTTCGGCGGCCTTATTTTTTTCGACTTGAATCTGCCGTTGCCTTTGTGGAGATCACGTCATGAGACAAAGCAGGTAATCAAGAAAGCCTGGGAACAAGCAGACATCATTGAGCTTAGTAGGCAAGAGCTTGAATTTCTGCTAGATGAAGACTACTACGAGAAGAGGAGAAACTACAGGCCTCAATACTATGCTGAGAATTATGACCAAACCAAGAATAGGCGAGATTATTATCATTACACACGAGAGGAAATCGCTCCATTGTGGCATGATGGTTTAAAGTTTTTGTTTGTGACAGATGGAACGCTTCGGATTCATTATTATGCTCCTTCTTTTGATGGTGTTGTGGTTGGAACAGAAGATGTGCTCATAACGCCATTCACTTGTGATAGAACCGGTTCTGGTGATGCTGTTGTGGCTGCTATTATGAGAAAGCTCACCACTGAACCAGAAATGTACGAAAATCAAGATGTTTTGGAGAGGCAGATTCGTTTTGCAATTGCAGCAGGAATTATATCACAGTGGACAATAGGTGCGGTGAGAGGTTTTCCAACGGAAAGTGCTACCCAAAATCTGAAAGAACAGGTTTATGTGCCTACCATGTGGTAAAGTGGGTATAAGCAAAAGAGCATAGTCACAACAACACAAGATGTTGTAGATTATAGTTGTAGTTGATAAAAGAGCCTGTATATCAACCACTTTTGTTTTTTAACTTTGACAAGTTGCCTGGTTTTCTGTTTTAATAATGATTTATTTTAGAAGCCCTGATTATGTTTCTATGCTATGTTACTGATTTAGTTTGTGATAGTGAACTGAGTAATATTCTTCTTGTAACGGCTGCTCGATTATCTTAATGACAAACTCTCTCCTTCATTTTGAGATGTTCAACTATGAGCCTTTAACTTGATATTAGGTCAGGCTGCCACTTTAAGGAGAATAGTAGAGTCTCACTTGCTGCAGCTGGAGAATCAATCTATTCAAAAAGTTGGCAGAATTAGGTCATATATGCCTATGGTTTGAAGGTAGACACAATCACTTTTAAGGATCTAACAGAAATTTCTGCATCATTATTCATTAGTCTAGCCTGACAAATCCAGATGGGGAAGTCACAATCCACAATAATTCAATTGCTAATTATAACTTCTCATGTGTGTACGCATTTGATCACACCACAGAACATGTAATTTGGCCTGCATCCTTTGTTGGTTCATGTTGGGTGTATTTGCTTTTCAATGCGAATGCCAGACTGCATCCTGTGCTGGTTCATGTCGGTGGTATTTTCCTTTCAAATGTGATTGCCACTTGCCAGAAACTGTTAGGTGCAAATCATTAGCAATGTCTCAATTATTATGCTTCTGCTCACCTCTAGGTGGATAAAGTAGATGGATTGCTTTTGGCCCAATATTTCCATTTTTTTAACTGTGGAACACTGGAAGTTTGCCATCTATAATCAAATGCACTGGAAAATATAGGAACCATTGAAATTCTTTAAATATGTCACTGATTTGATAGTGAAAAAGAAACAAAACCATGTGAATTTTAGCTTATATTTCAGTTGCATGTAGAGTTTACCTGAAGCATGTCTAAAAAAAAGAAAGATTATCTGAAGCCAGTGGGAAACTTTGTATTATGATCTTTTTGATCAACTATTTTAAATATTTGTAATGAGCCTAATTTGGCAATTGAAAGTAAGAGCTATATCAAGCAAAGAATAATGAATAAAAAAAAAAAACCTATGCAACACTATCACCTCAGATAATGAATGCCTCTGAACCATGTAACTGGTCTCTCTGTTGTGCATCAATATATCATCGACTCTTCTTCTTTGTTCCCATATTGCTCATATCTTCTTCCTCTTTTGTATATATTATGTACACAAATACCGAGACCTGAATCTCTCTGCAGGATCACATATCTTAGAGTCCTGACCCGCGACCTGCAGCTGCTTGCTATGGCCTCCTGAGTGGTCTAAAACTCGATCTTTTTCACAAAGCCGCGTGCATTTGAGCTATGAATATCATGCACTTTGCAATTAAAAAAGACATGCATCTCTCTAATGAAAACACAAAATCCTATCTTTGTGAAGCTGCCCTTTGACTCGATCTTGCTGTCAGATACTGTTTTCTCTCCTCGGATCTACTACAAACACAACCAGGTAAGGGGTTTGCATAGAAATTTTCCTCCAGTCTTGGTGCTTCACCTCCCTGTCTAAGGTACGGTGCTCCAAGCCTGTCCGAATGTAACCTCTTCACCTCTGATGAAAACTCGTCCCAAGTTATAGCATCCTCATCCAACTGATCTATCATTCTAACAAAATTTAATCTGCAATGAAGAAAAAAAATCATAAATTCAACTCACTACCTAAACTTTCATCATCAGGAAAAACTGAAAGAATGGCACAAACCTGTCAGGGTTTATTGTCTTTCGGAATCCTTCAAACCTCCTATGGCCCTGCACTGCTTTTGCCATGTTTCCATCGTAAGTATAAACAAACACATCACTTTCGAGAGCTACAATATAGTCTAGAGCAGCGAGGCGATTCTGGTACTGCTTAAAGGGCTCTAACTCTTCCTTTGTAGCAAGAGTAGAGTGACTAAAAACATTTGGATACTCTAATCTGAATGCATCCATGCTATTATTTCCATAAATTTCACCTGCAACTATGTATATGTTTGTAGAGGCAGGATAGCCCATGGCTTTGAGAAATAGAGCTGCCTCTCTCGGGGACATGGGGCACCCCCCTTGCAGTCTTCGTTCTTTACTGTCTATCTCTTTCTCTTTCCAGTGCTTGACATTGTACCTCATGGCACGAAGTTCATCTATCTCGACTGCACTATGATTGTGGCTGCAGCCTGTGAATGCTAGCATATCTTTCTCATATCTGTAAACAAAATCAGTGTACCTTTTTGGTTACTTCTTTTTCTTTTTTTTGGCGGTGTGCTTTTTTAGATACTTATAGACAAATAATGTTGCTTATATTGTTAAGGTCCATCCTCTTTGGCATGTCCTAAAATAGAAGTTCGTTAAAGTAAAACTACCAAATCTCATTACATCACAAATTCCCTGGTAAAATAGAAGTTCATTAAAGTAAATCTACCTTAAATGGAGAGCAATATACAACTCGCCATTCTTCCTAAGTCGATTGACCAATATCTTCCCAACCTCCTCAATCTCCTCAGTGTAACGAAGGGCCTCATAATTGGAACGACACCTAAGCCTCTGGATAGAGCCTGAGATTCCATTGTTGGCAAGTCGTGAATCAGTATGTGTAAACTTGATCACCTTATGCTTTTTTAACAACAAAGACATCTCCCCTCTGTAGTAACTCGCCTGCATAATTAAGAAGCAGCTAAGAAATGGTTCTAGAGACACTCAAATCAAATGGGACAATAGGGAAGTGGCAGTATAATTTCCCAAACCTTAGACCAGGAAATAGGAGCCTTTAGATAGGGCTTCTTTGTAGCATAATGTGGTGGCAATGATTCAACTATCTCAATGTCATCTTTTAAAACTTCAATGAAGCGCTTCCAATCAAAAATATCTTTAAAATCACTGCGAAAAGCATTAGAAGATTAAACAATCGCAACAGCTAGACCCAACCTAAAGGGGAAAAAATATAAAAAAAATAATACCTTGGGTCCGTCCAGTAGGATCTATGATCAAGAGAAGGAATAACCAGAGTGGCATTCATTAATTTTGCAATTGCAACCATGTCGCATATCTGCATTAGCGTTATTTTGACGAAGAACACAAATATTATAAACTGTTGTATAAGGAAAATAGAAACTGTTATTCGGGGACGACCCGGGGTGGGGAGATTAGTCGGACTGTGGACCGGATACTCCACATTATCAAAAAAAAGAAAAAGAAAAAGAGAAACTGTTATAGAAGTTGAAAACTCACTCCTGTTCTCATTTGATTCAGTCCACCATTGGCATGAACTAAAATATAACCATTAGTTGCTGATCCCTTCCCTAGAAAAATTTCAAAGGTAGGTACATTATTATTATATATGTTTAGCAGAAACTCTCAACTTTTGTGCAGATTCTTTTAGGAAATTAAGTTATGACTAGCTAGCTAGGTGACATACATTTTCGATTCTTTGGACGAGAAATGCATTTATAGTAGTCATCACTGTTTGGCTTCATCCATATTTCTGGAACCTGCTGTTATAAGAAGCCAAATAAAATCCCCCAGATTAAGAACAAGTATATATCCAAATTCAAGAAAAAGGGTTATATGTAGCAATTTCAATGAAAATGAAAGGAGAGAAAAAAAATAAAAATTAATAAATTTCCACCGCCACCCTTGCGTTAGGCAACAGTATTATTGTTGACAAGATGTGAAACCAAAAGGTTGCGGAAAGACTATAACGGTCAACTAATCATAAGAACCATCCGCAGAGTAATTTCGTTAGGTCAAAAGCCAGTCTTGTGGCCGCCCACTATTTATTGTAGGTCAATATAAAACACAAAGAACAGGAAAAAAAATTAAAAAGACAATGCTCCTTTCACATAAACACGCTTGCATATTGCGAGTCCCACGTATCATACAGAAATTTGCGTGTGTATATGAGTATTATATGATTGTGATAATAGCATTCTTCAAAATAAAAATAAAAAAAGGCCATCACCAGTTACAAAATTGAGAAGGTTTAAATGGTGGAAATTGATATTTATGACACCCATTTACTATTCATGAGTGATGGAGACTAGACTTATACACTATTCAATACAAGAGATTAATTAAAAATATTAATTTTTTATGTGAAAATATCGATTCCCTTGCGTACATGCATGATGTCCTCTAACTAGGAGATCCATGTCAATGGAAAAACAAATAAGGAAATCTCAAAGTTCATGAATTAATTAAGAAACATTAGTAAAAATTACCCAGCAGAAATAGATAAGTTGCAATTAAAGCCCCTCATTTTTAATAACTGCTGAACTGATAAAAAAAAATAGTAGTACTCCATATGAAAGTAACTGAAAACTGAAATTACCAAAAATCTACTAAAAGATTCTATTTTTATTCTCCCAAAACAAATCCCAGAAACCCAGAAATGATATAAAGATCAAAACTTTAATTTCAATCTTTATATACCAAAACAGATAAAACCAAAAACTTACCGGAAATTTTTCCAAAACCCGCTTGGGCATAGAATCACCAGAGGAAGAAGAAGAAAGCTCCTCTGTTTCGGACAAAACAGCACTGTTATGATTAACATTAGCCCAGCTATGAAGAACAAACAGCGCATTCAAACTCCTGCCATTTTTCCCACCATTTTCATCCTCTTCATAATGATTACCCATCATTGATGAAAACTTAAAAAACATAGAAAACACCACCATTATCATCAATACCCCAATTATCTTGCGTCCCATATTCTTGCCCAACTTTAAACAATTCATAAATTTATAGAATCCCAATACCAGATCTTCTATCCCCCAAACCAAACTCTCCGGCAACAAATACCGAATCACCGGGTAGTTATTGTGGTGGCAACCGCCGTCGCCACCACTGTCGTACTCCCCGTCATCATCACCGGAACTTTCAGAGCGTTCGGAGGCGCCGCCGGTTGAAACAGAGTCTGTGGCTTTATCCGCTTCCGTCGTCAAATCAACCACGCGGCGGCGATGTGTGGTGGGCCCGCTGGTCCTGGGACTAACGCAGGTGGAATTACTGGTGGCGCCACCGGTGGTTGGCATCCCCTCTCTCCGAAAAGAGAGAAAATTTATTAAAATGAATAAATAAATTTACCAGTCAGAACAGAAATGACGAGAAAATTGAGGAAAGATGAAGATTAAGATTAATCCGAAATTAAGATTAGCTGTAATATGGTTTTCTCTCTCCTCCAGAAGAGTTTAGAGAGAGAAATGAGCGAGATACGAGGCAAATAGAGAGAGGTTCTATGGCGTCCAAACTCTATCAATGTGTTTGTTGGACTTGTCAAATTCTTCATAGTACGGTCTCTTTTGTCTCTCTTATACACATATATACATACAATACAGACATGCTAGTACTTATTTTATATCGTATTTTATTATATATTATTATCATTATTATACTAGCGAAATTCTCCTTCTCTTTCTGTTTTAATTAACAATCTCATTTTCATTTCCTCCTTCTCCTTCTTCCACCCCTTTTTCGTCAAAATCACTTAGAATGAATCTGAACTATTTTTATATTTTTCCGTCTAAATCAATTAAAATAAATCTAAACTGTACTTGTACTTTCCTACTCAAATTCAAAATAGATTGTATCTTATTAATATAGATATAAATTAATTAATTAATTTATCATAATTAAAACATGTTTTTTTTAAATGATAAGAAAGATTTATTGTATGAATTCAAATAGTTATAATTATATGTGTCCCAAATTTATTATAAATAAATTAAAAGAATATATGGTCATAATTTATTGTCCTTTTGTAAATTACAGGAGATATCAGTATAATTAATGTAAGTCCCATAACTATTATAACCAAATAAAATGTTTTAAAAAAATAAATTATGATCATAATATATTATTTTTTTATTATACTTCTAAATTATAAAATGTATAGAATGAAAAGGAATAGATTAAATATCCATTTACAAAATATATTTGTTTCATTATGAACAAATCTAAACTTGGCATATTTGGAAGATATCAAAGTACGTAATATGCAATCATGAGTTCTTCTAATTGGATATAAAAATTAGACATGAATGTTTAATTTTTTATAACTATATATTGTCACCGTAACTAAATTTATAAATGAACCGAGTCGAGTAGAGTATTGAGTTATTTAAATTTGATTCACAAAATTTATCGAGTATAAAATAACATTTGATTGAGACTCGTTTAACTACAGAGTCGAGCACGATCTCGAATCGAGTCCGGACAGTTTGAACTTTTCAAACGAATATGATCCAAGTATCAATTAAAAATTACAATTTAAGAAGGTTCGAGTAATTTATCGAACTTTAAAATTTATTCATATTTAAACCATTTATATTTCGAATCGAGCCCGAATAATTTATTCATTTCATTTTACAACAACATTACTCAAAAATGACAGGGTTCAATTAACCCTAAACCTAAAGCGCGTCTCTAGTGCAATAGCCAAAAAGTAGAAACATAACAAAAATGCGTCAGGGCATTTTACTTATTTCATTTCAACGTTCTTGTCTGCCGGAATTCATAAACAAAGAATCTAACTTACTTACTCATGGAAGGTTCAGATGAATACTTAAAAAAATAGTTAGATAACTAATTTAATTTTGCTATTTATATATTCCTTCCCAAACTAAAGATCAATTATTATTTTTTTGCACTATTTATAAGTAAAAGTTTGGTTAACATGAAGTTAACTTATGTCAATTGATCAATACAGTATCGACACGCAGGCTAAGAGGTGATCTCTCTCTACTTGTCAGTACTGTATTGATCAATTGACCAACTTATCATGAAGTTAACTTATGTCAATTGATCAATACAGTATTGACACGCATGCTGGGAGGTGATTTCTCTTTACGTGTCAGCACTGTATTGGTCAATTGACCAATTTACCATAAAGTTAACTTATGTTAATTGACATGCAGGCTGGGAGATGATCTATCTGCATGTCAGCACTGTATTAGTCAATTAACCAACTTACTATGAAATTAACAAGATCCAAATTTGTATTGTAAGATTAATTATCAAAGTTATTTCGTGGACAGAGAGAGTCTGGAAGAAGGTTTGATTATGAGGTGCTACTACTTGCTATTTACTCCATATTAGTAAGAGACGTTTTGGTTGAAGTTGTTACACAGGGCTTAAGGTTTTAACTTTGTGTACATGTGACAAAGTCACACCTATTCTTCTTTTATTGGAAATTTGGAATGTATAAGGTTATAATCTAAATTTTAAAATTTACATATCGAGCAAATTTTAAAATTATATATTTAAATAATTATAATTTTTTCAGTTCTAAATGAAACTATTAAGAGTATATCACTTTTAATTCACATAATGAATGTAATATTCAGAAAATAAATAATAATAATCAGATAATTAAAAAATAATAATTAAACGAATTGGGAATAGTATAGACGGAGAACGATGTACTGAACAGGAGACTGTGGTTACTAGCAGACTAAATATGTATCTCTGTCTACGAAATAACTTAAATAATTATGTATCTCAACGATTTTTGACTTCATGCAAGAATTTTCTCTTAATAAAACTTGTTTTATATAGATTATGTCATAATGTGTGTTATATTTCGAAAATTAAACCATATATATGGAGAAAACTAAACATGTAAAAACAAATTCAAGGAGGAAAATCAACTATTTAAAATTATTAATGATTAAATAGTCATAGTCACATGTTTATTTTTTATCAGGTTATTCATGGAATAACTTAAAATAATTTCATGTTATGTTTGTTTTGTTCATGATTATTTAAATGATTGGATAAAAACTTACCGTTTTGACTATAATACTCTTACCGCTAATAATAAAGCTATCATATTCTCATTAGTTTAAGTATAGATAGATATAATAAAATATATCGGTCTTTTTAAACAAAATTAAAAGTTAATTTTGTTCACAAATTTTTAGTCACAAATAATTTGGATTATAATACATTGTTAGACATGATATTAAATAGTCCCTTTTTAAATAATTTTATTATTCTAAAACTAATAATTTAAAATTAATCGCAAGTATAATTTTTATAAATAAATAAACTAATCGTAGATTTTTAAGTTAAAAGAAAACATTAGGGAGAATTAAGAGGGACACCCAGCCCAGATCTGTGAATAAACAAGTCAATCATTGAAAGCGTGTCCCTAATAACAATAATAATGTTATTCTCTCCGGCCTAAATTATCTATTTTTTTAGAATTTCACACACATATCAATATATGTGATAATAATATTAAAATACTCTTATGTGCTGACTTTTTTATTTTCTGCGCATGAATCCTTATTGGTGGGAATATAAAAAGATGCTTAAAAAAGAGGAGAGGCATGAATAAGAGCAATGACTATTACTCCCTCCGTCCCAAATTATCTGTTTTTTTAGCAAAAAAAATTTGTCCAACAATATCTGCTTTTTCAAGATTTCAATGCATTTTTTTCCTTTATTTTCTAAGTTTGCCCCTTTACCCTAATTAATGATAGTCATTACTCTCATTCATGTCTCTCCTCTTTTTTAAGCATCTTTTCATATTCTCACCAATAAAGATTCATGCACAGAAAACAAAAAAGTCAGCACATAAGGGTATTTTAGTATTTTTATCACACATATTGGTATGTGTGAGGAACTCTAAAAAAACAGATAATTTGAGACGGAGGGAGTATTAATTAGGGTAAAGGGATAAACTTGGAAAACAAAGAAAAAAAATACATTAAAATCTTGAAAAAACAGATATTGTGAGACAAATTTTTTTTTGATAATTTGGGACGGAGGGAGTAGTCAACTTCACTCTATGGGTTGTCAGTCGTCGGTGACTACGCGTTTACAAAGATTCCGACGTATCGGTGTCAACCGCGGCGGCGTATTAACCATACTAGGGCTGAGCAAGTAACCAAATTGGACCCAAAATCGCACCAAAAATCGCACGAACCGCACCAATTAAAACCGCACCAACGGTTCCGGCGTATGTGGCGGTTTTAGGTGGGTTGAATAACCAAATTTACGATTCCGGTTTGGTTACTAGCCAAAACCAAACCGCATAAAACCGAAACCGCACCATGTGTGTGTATGTATGTATTATCTCTAGTAAATTCTAAAGTTGCTCGAGCACTTGATGCATTAGTTAATGTCAATGCTATAATTGTAATAGTCTAATAGATTATTTTTAGTCCTCCCTGCAATATATTTTATTCTATCTTCAGTATATACTTTTAATTTTTGGGGAACTAGATAAACATTCTTGCTTATTATCGAATAGTCTCCGTTGTTTTATATAGCGCATATTTTAGTTTTAAAGCATGCTTGATATAATTCTCATTGTCTATTTTGTCACTAAGTTAATTGCTCGATGTAAGTTTTATGTTAAATTTTATTGAAGGTTTAAACTTATTTGTTGTTTCAAGTGGTTTTGGAACCGAAACCGCACCAATTAAAATCGAACCACACACTTTAAAACCAAACCGCACCAATCACAAGCGGTTTCGGGTGCGATTTTGAATTTTTCAAACCGCACCTAAGCGATTTCGAGTGCGATTTGAACTTCAAACTGCACCAAATCGCATTATGCTCACCCCTAAACCGTACCTCTCGTCTGCACTGCGTTTTGGCAAAACTAGCCGTTGCACCCAATTAGACGCTAACTTTGAGTGGCAATCACGACGGGATTTCTAGCGAAAGTCATCATGCACGTTGTATTAATTAATTATTCTTAATTTAAGCTTGTAGATTAATTTCTCAAAAAATTAATTTCTTTTTATTCATAATATATTTGGCGACTTTAACTTTGACTAATTTGATTAGAATCGTTGGTGGGGATTTGAAATATGTAATGCATTGCACTAATGAATAAATAAATGTTTGTCAAAAATTAAGTAGTAGAATTAAGTTATTTAGTGTTGGTATGTGATTGGATGATGTTAAAAATACAGGTGTTTGATTTGTATAACGTCATATTTATTTTATTTTATTTTTTAATTAGTGATACATTACTCAAAATGCTTTTTTAATCATGCATTCTTCCTCTCATTCTTGTAACAAATTTAAAGTGACATGTCATTAATTTTTAATTATTATTTTACTACATTTGAATTATTAACTAATATTAAAATTATATTTGAGAACATAAAATTGTCTTTAAAAGTCGTCATTTTATAAATGTATCTTTAATTTTAGAATTAAACGAATAGAGTATTTAATAAAACTTGTAAAATGAAGACAAATCATATTTCTACGTGTATTTTTGATATTTCTGCATGGTCCCCTCTCACTTTAACATACAGTAGGTCCCATATTTATATGAAAAAAGAATTATATATAAATATAAAAAATACATGTTAAAATAGTCCTTCCATACAAAAAATTAATATGTCTGCCTAATTTAGAAAATGGTTCCCGTCAGTACGGAGTGAATTTCATGTCGAATACAGTTTTGACAGAGAGAGCCAGAGAATGATCTCTGGCGAGTGTCAGCATTATATTAAAAAAAATATACCTAAAAAAGAACACAAAAACAGAATCATCATATATACGTAAGTGACGTAACATCTCCTCTCACCACCGCCAGCTTTCATAGTTCCCTGTTGAACACGATTCCAAGTCAAGTATTCAATATCAGGCCAGTTGGACAAAAATCCTACTTTGTACGTACACATGAATAATTAAGACCTTTTATTTTTAAGCACAAGAATAGGACTTGTCACACGTAAAAGCAGAAAATATGATATATTATATCTATATTAATGAGATAGAACTAGTGACGGACCTAGGTTGATCAAAAACTCTGTAGCCTTTCTTACCAAAAGGACAACCCAGAAAAACACACTTAGAAGCCCTTGGATCAAACTTAGTTCTGTTATGAGCTAAAATAGAAACATAACACAAACAACCATAAGCCCTGAGATGAGTATGAGAAGGTGGAGTACCCATTAAAATTTCAACAGGAGTTTTATTGTTTAAAACAGCAGTAGGAAGCCTGTTGATAAGATATGTAGCAGTAAGAAGGCTATCACCCCAAAACTTAAGAGGCAAAGATGCTTGAAATTAATTGTAAAGAAAAGCCTACGGAATCATAAGTCTAGGTCAATGATTGTGATTCCGTAGAAGTAACAGTACTAGAAGAAATATTGCTAGAATGAGTTGCTGAGCTTGAATCTTGAAAAATATACAAGCCACCATCCAGATTACCACTCCCTTTTAAAGTCTTCAACACGGTCCTGAAAAACACATTGGTGAGGAGAAAAGAGAACACAACAAGCATTGTTAGAAGTCAGTTTACTAACAGAAATCAAGTTGTATTGGAAATCAGGTACGTAGAGAACATTAAAGAGAGTGAGAGTTGGAGTAAGATTAAAAGTGTAATTAGCATGGGGTGGATCTAATAATTGTAACAAACTATAATCATATACATTATTTTGTATCTCTTTTTTGTAACTGTTCTTTAATCGCCATAGTTTTATTGACTTGAGAAAATGCAAGTTCTGCATTGTGAGAGCTTTTTTCGATTAAAATGAGTAGGCTCTAGACATGTGTACTCCCTCCATTCCCTTCATTTTACCAAAATACTCCTTCTGTCCCAAATTATCTGTTGTTTTAGCAAAAAAAATTTGTCCCACAATATCTGCTTTTTCAAAATTTCAATGCATTTTTTCCCTTTATTTTTCAAGTTTGCCCCTTTATCTTAATTGTTGATAGTTATTACTCTTATCCTCTCTCCACACATATATATGCACTCATATTTTCTCTCTCTGCAGACTATTTGTCTATTTAATACACTCATACTTTCTCTCTCTTCCTCTCTCCACACATATATATGCACTCATACTTTCTCTCTCTACAGACTATTTGTCTATTTAATACACTCATACTTTCTCTCTCTTCCTCTCTCTACAGATTATTTCATGCACTCTTTTTTAAACACCTTTTTCATATTTCCATCACAAGGGTATTTTAGTCTTTTTATCACACATATTGGTATCTGTGTGAAACTCTAGAACAGCAGATAATTTGGGACGGAGGGAGTAGTTCATAAAAGTTTGTAGATTCATAGATAAAATATACTGCATTGGTAAAAATGTACTCCAACAAATGGTTTGGAGAACCAATTTGTCAACCCCATTAGCCAAACTTTTTGGAGTATATATCAGTTTACTAAATTTTCTGTTGTGAATTTATCAGTTTCCTAATATAAATAGCTTCTTAGTTTTGGCTACAAAATGAAGGATACACAAGCAAACACAATACACTCATTTGAATTACATAAAAGGTGGCTTAATGATGAGGAACGACATGCACCTTCTTTAACATGGCAGAAATTGATATACATAGTTGTTTGGTATTTTACTTGCTACATCTCATGGCAAGCTAGGTCAAAAAAATCACAAGTGAAGCATAAAAGTAAGAGCTTGTAAATTTAGAAAATTTAATACTAAGTTCATGTTCAGATTTACATTTTGGCAAGTAAAATAAGTCAATCCAAACAACTAGAGCTAGAGCTTACAGGGCTTCATTGTGCAATAAGCCTACGGAATCCTGAAACATTTTTTAGATGAAAATTATTAACCTAATAGATTAGCATATTTCTTTTGCTTTGGTGACGCAGAACGGAAAGCAAAGAGAATTTACCGGAGTAAATTCTAAGAACACAATCTGGAATCTACCAGAAAATAATACGATTTCAATTGAAAAAGATAATATGAATCAGTTATCCTCTCCACCCACAAGCATATAGCTTAGCAAAACTTTATGTCCAAGTCACTCCAGAATATGGAAATAAAATCCTAATAGATAACAACTTAATGATAAAAGATTTACTACCTAGTAAAATACTATTACCATAAAAGAACTAAATAATAATAATAATAATAATTAATCCAGCCTTTCCGAAGTTATGACGTCAATTCCAAAGAAATTCCTACCTCCCGAAACCATGACGCCATTTTCAAACCCGTCTCTGAACAAGAAGCCAATCGAACCCAGCTCTTCGAAAACAGAACCTTTAATTATGACCGTTTTCTCAGACCGGTTCTCCTTTCCCGCTTCTTATCTAACTCCTCCTCAAACTCCGGAGCTAGTTGTCCTACATCATTTGTCATCTTTGGAAAGATGTTGAGGGAATTGGTTAAAACCAATTTAGACTCTAGAGATGCCTTGAGTATTTTCAAAGCCTGTACCAATGTGTAAATGTGAAATGTAAGGTTGGATATGAGTTGTATTGTCCTTGGAAAGAAATGGAGTAAGAATAGTTAATTACCTCCTCCATGCCAATGCTGATCACTCGTTCCTCAACATCACGAAGAGGAATTTTGAACCTTTTGAGAAAAGAAATGGAGGACATGGATGACAATGGTGTTACGACCAAATCATCAGTCACCATATACATTGCAGGCCCCCTGACGAATTCTTGACGAATCTGTGGGTTCAAAACCACCTGCGTATGTTTTTTTTGCAGCGTCAGATGGCGTGTGTATAATCCGGAAGTGTGCCTCACATCGTACAAATAATACTGAGCTTCACGGAGAGAGAATATCTGCTTGTTGCAAAAATGCAGCGTAGCCAGCTTAGGGTTCACTTGTTGCTTCAGCAAAAACTACTTTATCGCTCTCTCTTTTGTCTACAAAATTCTAAGAGCCAGTTCTATTTGGACATTTAATGACCACATTGTCTATTTAAGTCGGAGAGCTGAAAGATTTGTTTGGCATCTAAGTACTAGTAGTATATATAACTGATTGTTACTCCAACAGGTAGGAAATGAAGAGGCAGATAACATATATTTAATGACAACATTTACCTTTATTAATTACTTCCTCAGTGACTTAAAATAACAATATAGACTTGTGTACTACTCTAAAAAAATTTATATTAAGGGACAGAGAGTACCTTAATTCATGTAAAACTTCTCTACTTATAATTCAAGACCCTCTGAATTCTTCATCCTCTTTCCGTGTGTAAATTCATCCGCATGCAAGAGGTCTTTTCTCTTACCAATCAATGTATAGAGTCTAGCAGGTGATCAGAAACAATATTTATGAGAAAAAGTGCATGGGGAAGCTCTCCTTTTGCCCCTTCCTCTGCTAGTGGTGATTCTAGATTTGGGAATAAATTTTACTAATAGCTGAGGTTCATGAATTTTGACAAGATTTGCACCAGAAAGGATAAACAACTTCATCGATGTCCAAGATTATATAATCACTCCTCAGTTTCGTGTCAGATTGATATATAAACTAGTTGATACCCCTTAAAATGCACGACTTAATTTGAATAATAGATTTAATAATTTGTCAAGTATTTATATCAAATAACGATTAAAAGTACACAATTCATGTACAACATTAACTCATATCCAACGTTAACTCTTATAGAAGGCTTCAAAAATCCTTACCCTGAATCAAAATCATATAAATGAGAGAGCTTAAATTATTAATATGATGACAATCAAAAATAATTATTGTGGACAAGAAAATCCTACCTTATTAGGGTTAGAGTTTTATATTGGATACAAAAGAGAGAAATCAACAAAGAGTACGGAATTGATTAATTGATTGAAGATGAGAGAATAATAGGTAGGCGATTATTCCAATGACACATGACAAAACTTTTGGGATCCGATAGCCTTCTCATGGTATCAAGGAATCGAGAGCCTTCTTAAGGTATCAAGGATCCAGAGAGTTTTCTAGGGTGTGCTTCGGGTTAAGAGAAAATCTCCAAGTCTTCAAATTCTCCAAAAAATCCCTTATTCATAGAATGAAATGAGTATTTATAAAGTTTCCTGGAAAGTGGTAACATGCCAGACATATATCCTTAGGGAAATTCTAGAAATATCCTTAGTCATCAGAATAATGCCCAGATCGTCATGTCCTTCTAGCCACCAAACTACTCCCTCAATCAATTCCCAAAATGAGTTGTTCCATAAGCCTTCTGCCTTGGGACTCATTGAGTTTCCTCCTCGATCTCATGCTTCAAAGTTATTGTTGCTCAAACCATGCTTTCCAGTTCTTCCTTCTCTATTAAAGAATCTCGTCGTCGAAAAATTTCGGAAGAACTTAGCACATGACACGGGAGACCGCGTCCTAAGGGGTCGAACCCTGGGATGTCGAACCCTAGGGGGCCGAACCTTAGGTTTGAGCATCCTTCGATTCTTTTCGTTTGTTTCGGCCTTTCTTAGTTGTTTTTCATCTTTTCCTCATGATTATTGGTCATGTGAGAAGCTCTTTTTGTCATTGAGATTCTAAGGCTAATCACTACTTGGAATTTCACAAGATTTTAGTTTCTTTCTATAGTTTGGGCTCATTGTTCTATCATTGCATCGGTCAAAACCCTTCTGGCACGCCAATCGAGAAAATGAGGTAGCGCACTAGGGGGCCGAACCCTAGGGGGTACTTTGGCCATCTTTTGTCAATTTTCATTGTTTTGTTTCGATAGTTCCAACCAAATCTAGTCGAGAAAGATATTGATTTATCTTTTCCTTAAGGAAGAGCCATCTTGGAGTGGTTGAACAATAGGGTGGTCGAACCCCAGGGAGCCAAAACCCTAGGACTTTTTCCTTTTTGTTCATTTAATGCTTCGTTCATTATTTGCGGTTTTGTTCATTCATTTTTGTTTTTTCCGTTAATTATAGTGTGAACTCTAATTTGTGCATTTAATTCAATTAGGTCATGTGAACCCTAACTTGCACTTGGGCCCACAATTATTAATCTAATATTATAAATGATAGTTTAATATAATTATAATAAACTGAGAAGAATAGCACTAAAATAATTTCTGCTAATCAAAAATGAACTTTTCCTAAAAAATTTAAGTTAGAAAGATCCATTTGTTTCCATCTTGACAATTGCCTAAGAAAATACAATCAAAGATTGTTATATTAGTTTGTAGGCTCCTTTTATAATTCAAATTAACCAAACACATCGTGTAACTAAAAAGAAGCACACCAAAATCGAAATCAATCAAAAAACGAAAATCTTATTATATATCGATATATAATTATAGACCAGGTATATGTTAGTAAGAATCATACACTAGTTTAGTTGTTGTATATACGTATGTATTGTTAGTTTTTGATTTTATGATGTTTTGAATGATGACTAATTTAAGTATATTAGATGTGTGCATGTTTCATGGTTTGTTATAATATTATTAAATATGCATGGATTATGGTTTATAAATGCTTTATAATATTATAATTAATATGCATGGATTATGGTTTATAATATTATATCTAATATGCATGGGTTTTGGTTATTATTTGAATTAGAGTTTATTAAGGAAAATTTGAATTGGAGTTTATTAAGGAAGATTTGAATTGGAGTTTATTTGTAAGACCTCAACTTTTATAAATAAAGATGAATTTTCTATAAATATCATTTTTGAATATTATGGAGTTAATTTGATAGTTGTGGGTAATATTTATAAATTTTGCAAAGTACGCAAGTTGTAACGACCCCAAAATAGATCCATTCCATCCAACCTATTCTGAGTCGCCAAATACATGGTACAGAAAACAACTATAACTTTATTACAACAATTGTCGTGCAAAATACAACAACACATATTCTGTGAGTTTGGATACAAATATATCCCAAATGTGACTCATGTTCCAACCGTGGACATCACCTCACAATGACACCTTACATAAAGGTATAGTCAAAAATTGTTTTAGAAATTAGAATCTTTGGGAAGTGCTCAAGGAAACCTTCGTACATGGGAGGCCATGCATCCAGGTTATGATAGATATCATATGGCCACAGAATTATCCTTGGTTTACCCAATAGACCCCAAAGAAAAACGAGAAGATTACTATCATATTCTTCCCAATGGTGAGTCTTCTCTTGACATATCATTATCTCTACTATCTCTAATTGAGAATTATACTTTAAACAAACACCAAGATTATATAGGTAGTGCTCGTATATATACTCAGCAAGTGGATGAGCACATCCCTGTCTTATGATGACACGAGGTTGTATGTCGTTAGACATCTTGTATGATAGTGGCAAACCACCCTTCCAACGTTGGGTACACCTTACCCTATTGGATTCACCAAATATAACTACTAAATGAACTTTTCTATACTGCTTCGGGAGAACATCCACAGCTAGAGACCACCGTTCTATTTCCCCGTTACCCTCGCTCGACCCAGCTACACTCTTATTACCTGAAAGGAATTGTGAAGCAAAAGGGTGAGCACAACTAGCTCAGTAAAGAATATCATGACTAAAGATAATTCAATTATCAATAGCCTTCATCAACAATAAATCAGAGATTTAGAACATATGGTAAATGATAAAAATTTCAACCATAGTTGCAGCGGAACGAGCAATCCATTAGAAGAGTCAAATAGACTATAAAGTCTATTATCTTCTCCATGTTAAAAATCCACCAACAATATTTTATCCATGTAACATCACTCAACAGTTCCTTTCCACAATCATATGAATAACTCATAATCATAATTGTGACTATAAATTTTTCTTCGCACCCAGGACGAAGAATATTTTCATCACCTGTCTTTACCTGAAACATCAAAGATCATGGTTATACCAAATCACAGTTCCTGTTTATAATCATACTAACAAATCCATCTTTACACTACGGGCCAAAGATATTCATCAACAAACCATCTTTGCACTACGGGCCAAAGATATTTAACAACAGTTCATCTTTGCACTACAGGCCAAAGATATTCATCAACAGGCCATCTTTGCACTACATGCCAAAGATATTCATCAACAATTCATATTTGCACTACAGGCCAAATATATTCATATCTCAAAAAAATATATAATCATTTCAGAATTTATATAAACAATAATTATAACCATGTTGATCAATTCACCTTTGCACTTAAGCTTAAGATATTCAATTATAAATTTAATGGTCATTATCATACCAGTCACAATTCAACTTTGCACTACAGGCCAAAGAGAACCCTAGTCATGATCATTCCAATAATCTACCCATCTTTACACTCCAGTGAAAGAGAATTTCAACATCAGGGTTATAAAAATGTTATATATGATGATAAAAATAATATGATCAACATATAGTTTTAATCTCAAGAGTAATATTCGTAACTCATGAATAGTAAATCGTGAATAGTAACTCATGAATAGTAACCCCGACACAAAAGATAGAAATTCCACAATAAAATCCATACCAATATTTTGGTATAATGATATTGAAAGAATAACATTACTTAAATTTATAAATAATTTATTTTAATTGTTTACACTTTACTAATTAATGCATTTAATCATCATAAAATGCCAACTCTTACAATTTCATCATCAATAACCAAAACCCTCATCAAAAATCTGCATATACCTCATATAGGATTCTCAAGCCATAAAATCCTATTTTCCAATTTTCTTACTTCATAAAAACATATTTAATTCATTTACTCATAACTAGACCATTTTCATGAAAAATACCAAATCAGTTCCAAAAATATTTCTTTTCTAGGATTTAGCATAATATAGTCACATAGTGAACATATATTTTTATCAGAATTTTTAAAAGTCATTTACTATTTTTCATATGGCCAAAACAGCCGAATATTTAGACATTTATCAAAAATTGTACTTTTGTCCAAAAATTCTGAAATTTACATAGTATACTTCTATCATATACATGTACTCCCAATAAAAATTTCATCAATTTTAGAGTTAACCACAAGGAATTATAAGCGGTTAATTTTAAAATAGTCTTTTCTCATAAAATTCATAACTCTCAATCTATACATCCAAAAATCGCCATTTTTGGACACAATCAAGAAAACTCATCAATTAATCATTTCAAATTTTTCCAAAATTTTTGAAGGTCAGAAAAATTACGAAACTGAAAAATATAACAACCCTTAAAATTCCTTACTATCCCTTACCTCAAAAGAGCAGTACTTCTGACTGGATATCGGATATGATGCTGAAGGAAACTTGCACTGATGAATAGCAACTCACCAAGTATCTAAAAACTCACAAAATATGCTTCATAATATAGAGAGAGAAAGAGAGAAATGTAAGACCCCAACTTATTAATGAATAAAATCAAATTTTCTCTAAATATTATTGTGAATAATAAGGGGCTAATTTGATATAATACTTTGGTTATGGGTGAAATGTGCAAATTTTGCAAAATAAGCAAGTGGTTATAAAATATTCATTGTTGTCGGGGAATATTCGTTTGGTCATGGAATATTCTTCCTGTCGGGGAATATTCGTACGACGGCGCAGTCTTTTGTGGGCCCCATAACGGAAAGCGATTGGATGAAGAAAACGACAAGTATAAGTTATTTATAAATAACGGCGTAGTTGTTACCGTTAATACTGTTGGAATACCCGGTGGTTAAAATACAGTAGCACACGGTATTGCACCAATTATTGATTCTTACGTAAGAAGGCACTACTCAATAATTGTTACAGTAGTTATTGTTCAATATTTTATTTTATTGATTCAATAATTGTTGCATTGATATTTTATATTATTGTTGTTTCAATAATTGTTGCTGCACAGTATTTTCCATTATCAGATCAATAATTCATATTATTTGAATAATATTATTATATAACATTATTGGCAATGTCTAGAAAGTTCTATCTAAGGAGAGGTTTGGTCATCTAATTGCTCGTCAGTAAGGAGAAATCCTTATTGGAAAGCCCCCTCTTTCTTGGGAACGGCCTGGTTGTCATAAATGTGATTCTGTAATATTATTTGTGAATAATTAATTATTGATTCATATGATAAGGAAATATTTATTTTATGTGGATATAAATGAGGGATATATTTTTGTGGTTAAAAATGAAGGAGTTAATGTTGAGGTTTTTGTCAGTATTTTTGTCGGAATGGAAGTATTAAAAATCAAATCAGGGTTTTTGAGAAATATTGCGGGTGTTATAATTTTTAATCCGACCGTTGGATCGTGGTAATTTTTGGATATGTTATACATATATAAGTTGAGTATATGTCCACAAATTTTGAACCGTTAAAAATGAACGTATGATTTATTATGAATTTTACGAGATAACTGGTTCAGAAATTGTTGAATTTTCGGAGTTTATCATTTTGATAGAAAATTCTAGAATTGGTGGGCCCCACTTGTGGTTGGTGAAGAAATGTGCTGAATTATATTTCAAATGTGGTGGGTGGGAATAGTAGCAGGTAAAGTCATCAGGTTGCAGGTCAAATCTACTAAAATTTTCCTATAAATAGAGGGCTAAGTTAGAATTGAAAATCACACCAGAAACAAGTTTTCTCTCTTTCTCTCTCTAGATTATTGAGTGTATTTTGTGAGTATTTAGATACTTTGAGAGTTTCTATTCATCAGAGCAAGTTTCTTTCAGCCTTATACCGGTATTCCGACCAGAAGTACTGATATCTTGAGGTAAGGGATATTATTTTCTTCTTAATGATATTATTTTCTTCAATATCATTATGCTGAAATATTGATATGAGTTTTTATCAAATTTGGAACTTTTTTTGTGTCGGGGTTACTATTCACGTATACGGCATTATTCACGTATACGGTACTATTCACGAATACGACACCATTCACCGAAAAATAAAAATTTTCCCTTTTTGTCCAAGATGTCTATTATGGTTACTATCTTTGATTGTATCCATGTTTTGATCTTTATTTTTGGAATTCTACTTCACAATTGATTATTATGAAGTATTATTGATCTTGGATAAACTGTTATACGAATCCCTAATATTTGTCCTTCTGTCCCACTGGATTCGTTCTATTTAAGATATTTTTCATCATCCTCAGTCCTAAATGATGATACAAATGAATATCTTTGGCCTGTAGTGCAAAGATGTATGATTACTTGATGAATATCTTTGGCCTGTAGTGCAAAGATGAACAGGTGTTGAGGTGAACATGACTGACAGGTGATACAAATGAATATCTTTGGCCTGTAGTGCAAAGATGAATATTTGGATAAAGATGATTATTAATTGATGTTACAGGGATAAAATATTGATGATGGACTTTTAAATCTTAGAAGATAGTAGAATTCTTTCTCTACTTTACTCTTCTAATGGTTTGCTGTTTCCGCTGCAGTTGTTGATCTAAAACTTGTTGTCGATTATATTCTATCAGATTTTTCCCTGTTGAAGACTAACGATAATTTGTTTGTATATTATCTTAGTCATAATATTCTTTACTGGGCTAGTTGAGCTCACCCTTTTCCTTTTTGTTCCATTTTTCTTCTCAGGAGGTGAGAACATAGCAGGATCTAGTCGGGGTATGGAATGATGGTTCTAGAAAGATGTTTTAGCAGTCCTCACTATTTCTGTAAAATAGTGTTTGAATAATTGTAATGAGGATTTATTTGAGTGTGGATATTGTCTAGAAGACAATATTTGTATTTAAACTCACAGTATGTGTTGTCGTATTTTGCACGACAATTGTATTATTGAAGTTGTAGTTTGCTTTCTGTACCATGTATTTGGCGACTCAGAATGGGTGTTGTATACCTATTTTGGGGGCGTCACAGTTGGTATCAGAGCTTAGGGATATGATCCCTGGCTGAGATGTGAGACAAGAACTAAGAGGGGAGAGACGGGGAATTCCTTCACTAGTATGACTTGACTAAGTTTATTTGGTGTTTATTTGGTCGGTCAGAGTATAGGGATAATATATGACATGACTATTAACCCCTGTTTTATGGCAGTATTTAAGAATGGCAGCTGAGAACGTTAATAATGGAGTAAATCAGACCGTGGAGACACTTTTGATCACCACCCAGGGGAACGTGCAACAGGAAGGCAATATTCCTCCTGTAAACAACGTTACCGAGCAAACGATGAATGATGGAATGTTTAGGAGCTTTTTGCAGTTCATGCAAAATCAGACGAGGGAGACTCGTGTGCAGAATACGGGTGGAAATGATAACGCGCGGTTTGTCACAGCTAAGCAGTTCAAAGAATTGGGACCACCAGAATTTAAGGGAAAGCCGGATCCGATCATGGCGGAAACGTGGGTCAAGCAAATTACCAAGATATTCGATGTCTTGGGATGCACGGAGGAACAGAAGGTTTCATTCGCCACCTTTATGTTCCGCGGTGAGGCAGACTACTGGTGGGAGTCTGTGAAGCGTACCCAACCTGACGCACTCAACATGTCCTGGGAAACATTTCAAAAACTTTTCAATGACAAGTACTTTCCTGAAAGTATTCGTCATATGAAGGAGGTAGAGTTTATCAGACTGGAACAAAATAACATGACGGTGTCCCAGTACGAGGCGAAGTTTGCAGAGTTATCCAGGTTTGCACCTCATTTGGTCGAAAATGAGGAACGAATGACAAGGATGTTTCTGAGAGGTCTAAAACCCGAGATTCGGCAATATCTTATCTCTCATAAATTTTCTTTATATTCAGATGTTGTAAATAGGGCTCAATTATTAGAGCGAGATAATGAGTATGTGCAACCGAGGGACCACAACCAGGGTCATACCGGTGGCGGCAGTCATCGAAGCAATGAAAACCAGCAGGGAGGAAAATATTCGGACAAAAGCGGTAACCACTCTGGTGGTAATCGTGGTCGTGATAATAGAAGGAGCGAGTCGGGAGGAGATTTTAAGAAGAGAAGGTACAACAATGATAACGTGAAGACGTCAGCACAAACATCAACTGTTTCTAGGGGAGGAGAACGACCATCGGTCGTATGTTACAAATGTAGGAAAGAGGGACATATCAGCCCAAACTGCCCACAACAATCCAAGGTATGTTATAACTGTGGAAAGGAGGGTCATATAGCTCGAGAGTGTTCTGTAGCAAAACCAAGTTCAGCGGGGATGGTGACTCCAAAAGCTGTCCCGGATAAGTCGAAATCAGCGGTTCCTGGAAGGGCGTTTGTCGTTACTGGCCAAAACGCGAGAAACCCGAACGAGGTGATCACGGGTAAGCTAATCTTGAATTCTTGCGAAGTTTATACTTTACTAGATACCGGTTCTACCCATTCTTTTATCTCTCCTGCTTGTGCTCAACGTTTAAACTTGACTCCGGAGAAATTGGACTTTAACTTATCTGTTGAAACTCCGTTGGGTGAAACCTTCGTTACATCTACAGTTTATAAATCTTGCATGATCCAAGTTGGCACTATCACATTACCTGTTGATCTTATCTCTTTAAAGATACTTGCTTTTGATGTGATTTTAGGAATTGATTGGTTAACCACTCATCATGCCAAAATTGATTGCTTTTGTAAGGTTGTTAGTTTTCATATTCCTAAGCAACCTGTTATTCGAATTCAAGCAACCAAACCATTGAAGTCAAACTCTTTCATATCAAGCCGTAAAGTCATTCGTTTATTGAAAAACGGATGTCAAGCTTTCTTAGCCATGTCATGGACTTGAACAAAATACGTCAGAATTGAATGATATTTCTGTTGTTAGTAAAATCCCTGACGTATTTCCTGAAGAATTTCTTGGCCTACGCGTGATATTGAATTTTGTGTCATCTTTGAATCTGGTACAAAACTCACTTCTAAAATCTCATATCGAATAGCTCCTATTGAACTTCAGGAGTTAAAAACCTAACTGTAGAAGTTTGTACCCGAGCCTCTATCTGGTGACTTCCTTTGTGGAATGCACCAAAGCCAGACTCTCCGTAGGGGACGCCATATTCGTACGATAGTAAACTGATAGGTGTCATTGTGACGTGCTATCCAAGGTTGGGATATGAGTCACAGTTGAGAGCAATCTAAGTCGGTAATCGAAATATGTAGCTTTCTAGGCTTAGCTGGTTATTATCGGAGATTCGTTGAAGGATATTCTCGAATCGCTACTCCGTTAACTCAGCTGACTCGGAAAGATACAAAATTCGTATGGAGTGAGGAATGCGAGAAGAGTTTTCAAGAACTCAAGAGGAGACTCATTTCGGCACCTGTTCTGACAATACCATCTGGTTCAGATGGATTTGTTATCTACAGCGATGCTTCAGGCAAAGGGTTAGGATGTGTTCTCATGCAACATGGGAAAGTCATAGCCTATGCCTCATGACAACTCAAAGATTATGAGAGGAATTATCCTACTCATGATTTGGAGTTGGCAGTAGTCGTTTTTGCGTTGACGATCTGGAGACACTACCTGTATGGGGAGAAAGTGGAGATCTATACAGATCATAAAAGCCTCAAATATTTCTTCACCCAAAAGGAACTCAACATGCGGCAGCGACGTTGGCTCGAGCTGTTGAAAGATTACGATCATACCATCCAATATCATCCTGGAAAAGCAAACGTAGTAGCTGACGCATTGAGTAGAAGATCATATGCGGGTACGAGTGCAATATTGTTAACACAAAGGCCCATTTTGTATGACTTACAAAGGATGGAGATAGAGATGAAGGCTCCAAGTACCCACATGATGATATCAAATATACGAGTAGAACCGACTTTAATCGATAAAGTTAAAGCTGCTCAAGCTACGGATATGGAGCTGATGCGTATGAAGAAGAAAGTGCAAGAAGGTGCTATTCCAGAAGCAAGAATCGATGAAGAAGGAATACTTCGAGTCAACTCCAGACTTTGTGTTCCTAACGATTTTGACTTGAAGCATAGAATAATGATGGAGGCACACAACACACCATTTGCAATTCATCCTGTGAGTACCAAAATGTATCACGATCTTCGACATACATTTTGGTGGAGCAATATGAAAAGAGAGATCGCGGAGTTTATCTCGAGGTGTTTAACTTGTCAACGTGTAAAGGCGGAGCATCAAGTGCCAAAGGGTCCATTGCAACCACTTGAGATCCCGAAATGGAAGTGGGAACACATTTCTATGGATTTTGTTACGGGTCTTCCCAAGGTTTCTCAAGGCATAGATGCGATTTGGGTTATTGTTGATAGATTAACCAAGTCCGCTCATTTCTTGCCGATACGTGAGACTTATTCCCTTGAACGTCTTGCTAGTATGTACGTGAACGAGATTGTGAGATTGCATGGCATGCCAGTATCTATAGTTTCGGATCGTGACCCAAGATTCACTTCACGATTTTGGGTTAGCTTGCAGAAAGCTATAGGCACGGATTTACGATTCAGTTCGGCATACCATCCTCAAACGGACGGACAATCAGAGAGGACTATTCAAACTCTTGAAGATCTATTAAGACTTTATGTCCTAGATCTCAAAGGGAGTTGGGATAAGTACCTACCATTGGTGGAATTCTCCTACAACAACAGTTATCAGGCGAGCATAGGTGTGGCTCCATTCGAGGCGTTGTATGGAAGAAAATGTCGTTCTCCAGTATGCTGGGACGAGGTGGGTGAAGCAACATTGTTGGGACCAGAGTTGGTACGCATTACTACAGAGAAGATCCAAACGATTCGACAACGTATACAAACGGCACAGGATCGACAAAAGAGTTATGCAGATCTTCATCAGAAGGACGTGGAATTTAATATTGGGGATCATGTATTATTACGTGTTGCACCATGGAAGGGAGTTACAAGATTTGGGAAGAGAGGAAAGCTCAATCCAAGATTTGTTGGTCCATTTGAGATTCTTGAGCGAATAGGAAATGTGGCATATAGACTCGCATTACCTCCAAGCATGTCTCGTGTTCATAATGTTTTTCACATATCTATGCTTCGTAAATATGTTAAAGACCCGAACCACATTATTGAGTTAGAACCAGACGAGATAGCTGAAGATTTAACGTACGAGGAGGTACTTGTTAAGATCTTGGATAGGAAAGAGCATGTCCTACGCACGAAGGTTATACCACAAGTTAAGGTTTTGTGGAGAAACCATGCTATTGAAGAAATGACCTGGGAGTTGGAAACAGAAATGAAAGCGAGGTATCCTCACCTTTTTGAAACATCAGGTACGTACGTCAATTTCGAAGACGAAATTTCATAAGGAGGGGAGGTTGTAAGACCCCAACTTATTAATGAATAAAATCAAATTTTCTCTAAATATTATTATGAATAATAAGGGGCTAATTTGATATAATACTTTGGTTATGGGTGAAATGTGCAAATTTTACAAAATAAGCAAGTGGTTATAAAATATTCATTGTTGTCGGGGAATATTCGTTTGGTCATGGAATATTCTTCCTGTCGGGGAATATTCGTACGACGGCGCGGTCTTTTGTGGGCCCCATAACGGAAAGCGATTGGATGAAGAAAACGACAAGTATAAGTTATTTATAAATAACGGCGTAGTTGTTACCGTTAATACTGTTGGAATACCCGGTGGTTAAAATACAGTAGCACACGGTATTGCACCAATTATTGATTCTTACGTAAGAAGGCACTACTCAATAATTGTTACAGTAGTTATTGTTCAATATTTTATTTTATTGATTCAATAATTGTTGCATTGATATTTTATATTATTGTTGTTTCAATAATTGTTGCTGCACAGTATTTTTCATTATCAGATCAATAATTCATATTATTTGAATAATATTATTATATAACATTATTGGCAATGTCTAGAAAGTTCTATCTAAGGAGAGGTTTGGTCATCTAATTGCTCGCCAGTAAGGAGAAATCCTTATTGGAAAGCCCCCTCTTTCTTGGGAACGGCCTGGTTGTCATAAATGTGATTCTGTAATATTATTTGTGAATAATTAATTATTGATTCATATGATAAGGAAATATTTATTTTATGTGGATATAAATGAGGGATATATTTTTGTGGTTAAAAATGAAGGAGTTAATGTTGAGATTTTTGTCAGTATTTTTGTCGAAATGGAAGTATTAAAAATCAAATCAGGGTTTTTGAGAAATCATTTGTTGGGAAGTCATGACAACCGCCATCCCTCGAACTACTCGGCTTTGACTTGTCTGGAGCAGCATTTGGCGTCATCATTACCGTTGGAATATACCTTTCTATAGGACATATTCCTCCCTTAACTGCCTCTTCGTACTCCTCATTCATGATCTGAATCATCAATCTTCGATCCATATCGGATTCAGGTTGACCGCTATGTACAGGGTAATTCAAAACTCGATGTTGGGTTCTCCCAATTGCTTTCCAAAAAGAGAAATTAATATCATCTATTTTAGCCTTCTTAGATCGAACATCTCTTTCCACAATATCCACGTGTCGTGCGGCTTTTGCCCATGCATCACTTATTCTCACTCGTTCAATTTTTTCTTCTTTCAGCTCAGTTCTATTTTTATCATCTTATACTCTGCCAAAGAATGCTTCTGTTCAAGCATCACATATCGGGTAACACAAGCTTGAATTGTTGCATCTTTTTGTTCCACGACCGCCTGTCGTTCTTCTGCCTGCTCTTCTAACTCATGAATACGATTTTGAAATTCTACATTTTGATCATATAATACCTCTAATAAACTCTCCTCTGGTACTTCTTCTTCCTCTTCTTCCTCAGTCTCAGCTGTTATCTCTGCGACTATCTCGGGTGCAACTATCAATTCTTCACTCACCACATAGATATCTCTAATTCCTTCTTCGTCTGACATCACATTATCATGGTTAGTGATTAGAGGTATCCCCACAGTCTCATTCACTCCATTGTTAGCATTCTCAGCTGCCATTCTCAAATACTGCCATAAAATAAGGGTTAATTAAATAAATTAACATATCACATAATATCCCAATATTATGACTAACCAACAAATAAGCTTAGGTAGGACACACTAGCGAAGGATTTACGTATCTCTCCCCTCCTAGT
Source organism: Panax notoginseng (assembly GCA_016801055.1). Lineage (NCBI taxonomy): Eukaryota > Viridiplantae > Streptophyta > Magnoliopsida > Apiales > Araliaceae > Panax > Panax notoginseng. The sequence continues at coordinate 7,841,032 of CM029015.1, read as the reverse complement.
TGTATTCCCCGATCTCCGCCAGAGATCATATCCCTAAGCTCTGATACCAAATGTAACGACCCCAAAATAGATCCATTCCATCCAACCTATTCTGAGTCGCCAAATACATGGTACAGAAAACAACTATAACTTTATTACAACAATTGTCGTGCAAAATACAACAACACATATGCTGTGAGTTTGGATACAAATATATACCAAATGTGACTCATGTTCCAACCGTGGACATCACCTCACAATGACACCTTACATAAAGGTATAGTCAAAAATTGTTTTAGAAATTAGAATCTTTGGGAAGTGCTCAAGGAAACCTTCGTACATGGGAGGCCATGCATCTAGGTTATGATAGATATCATATGGCCACAGAATTATCCTTGGTTTACCCAATAGACCCCAAAGAAAAACGAGAAGATTACTATCATATTCTTCCCAATGGTGAGTCTTCTCTTGACATATCATTATCTCTACTATCTCTAATTGAGAATTATACTTTAAACAAACACCAAGATTATATAGGTAGTGCTCGTATATATACTCAGCAAGTGGATGAGCACATCCCTGTCTTATGATGACACGAGGTTGTATGTCGTTAGACATCTTGTATGATAGTGGCAAACCACCCTTCCAACGTTGGGTACACCTTACCCTATTGGATTCACCAAATATAACTACTAAATGAACTTTTCTATACTGCTTCAGGAGAACATCCACAGCTAGAGACCACCGTTCTATTTTCCCGTTACCCTCGCTCGACCCAGCTACACTCTTATTACCTGAAAGGAATTGTGAAGCAAAAGGGTGAGCACAACTAGCTCAGTAAAGAATATCATGACTAAAGATAATTCAATTATCAATAGCATTCATCAACAATAAATCAGAGATTTAGAACATATGGTAAATGATAAAAATTTCAACCATAGTTGCAGCGGAACGAGCAATCCATTAGAAGAGTCAAATAGACTATAAAGTCTATTATCTTCTCCATGTTAAAAATCCACCAACAATATTTTATCCATGTAACATCACTCAACAGTTCCTTTCCACAATCATATGAATAACTCATAATCATAATTGTGACTATAAATTTTTCTTCGCACCCAGGACGAAGAATATTTTCATCACCTGTCTTTACCTGAAACATCAAAGATCATGGTTATACCAAATCACAGTTCCTGTTTATAATCATACTAACAAATCCATCTTTGCACTACGGGCCAAAGATATTCATCAACAAACCATCTTTACACTACGGGCCAAAGATATTCAACAACAGTTCATCTTTGCACTACAGGCCAAAGATATTCATCAACATGCCATCTTTGCACTACATGCCAAAGATATTCATCAACAATTCATATTTGCACTACAGGCCAAATATATTCATATCTCAAAGAAATATATAATCATTTCAGAATTTATATAAACAATAATTATAACCATGTTGATCAATTCACCTTTGCACTTAAGCTTAAGATATTCAATTATAAATTCAATGGTCATGATCATACCAGTCACAATTCAACTTTGCACTACAGGCCAAAGAGAACCCTAGTCATGATCATACCAATAATCTACCCATCTTTACACTCCAGTGAAAGAGAATTTCAACATCAGAGTTATAAAAATGTTATATATGATGATAAAAATAATATGATCAACATATAGTTTTAATCTCAAGAGTAATATTCGTAACTCATGAATAGTAACCCCGACACAAAAGATAGAAATTCCACAATAAAATTCATACCAATATTTCGGTATAATGATATTGAAAGAATAACATTACTTAAATTTATAAACAATTTATTTTAATTGTTTACACTTTACTAATTAATGCATTTAATCATCATAAAATGCCAACTCTTACAATTTCATCATCAATAACCAAAACCCTCATCAAAAATCTGCATATACCTCATATAGGATTCTCAAGCCATAAAATCCTATTTTCCAATTTTCTTATTTCACAAAAACATATTTAATTCATTTACTCATAACTAGACCATTTTCATGAAAAATACCAAATCAGTTCCAAAAATAAATCTTTTCTGAGATTTAGCATAATATAGTCACATAGTGAACATATATTTTTCTCAGAATTTTTAAAAGTCATTTACTATTTTTCATATGGCCAAAACAGCCGAATATTTAGACATTTATCAAAAATTGTACTTTTATCCAAAAATTCTGAAATTTACATAGTATACTTCTATCATATACATGTACTCCCAATAAAAATTTCATCAATTTTGGAGTTAACCACAAGGAATTATAAGCGGTTACTTTTAAAATAGTCTTTTCTCATAAAATTCATAACTCTCAATCTATACATCCAAAAATCGCCATTTTTGGACACAATCAAGGAAACTCATCAATTAATCATTTCAAATTTTTCCAAAATTTTTGAAGGTCAGAAAAATTACGAAACTGAAAAACATAACAACCCTTAAAATTCCTTACTATCCCTTACCTCAAAAGAGCAGTACTTCTGACTGGATATCGGATATGATGCTGAAGGAAACTTGCACTGATGAATAGCAACTCACCAAGTATCTAAAAACTCACAAAATATGCTTCATAATATAGAGAGAGAAAGAGAGAAAGCTTATGTTTCTGGTGTGATTTTCAATTCTAACTTAGCCCTCTATTTATAGGAAAATTTTGGTAGGTTTGACCTGCAACCTGATGGCTTTACCTGCTACTATTCCCACCCACCACATTTGAAATATAATTCAGCACATTTCTTCACCAACCACAAGTGGGGCCCACCAATTCTAGAATTTTCTACCAAAATGATAAACTCCGAAAATTCAACAATTTCTGAACCAGTCATCTCGTAAAATTCATAATAAATCATACGTTCATTTTTAACGGTTCAAAATTTGTGGGCATATACTCAACTTATATATGTATAACATATCCAAAAATTACCACGATCCAACGGTCGGATTAAAAATTATAACCCCCGCAAAATATCTCAAAAACCCTGATTTTTAATACCTCCATTCCGACAAAAATACGGATAAAAATCTCAACATTAACTCCTTCATTTTTTAACCACAAAAATATATCCCTCATTTATATCCACATAAAATAAATATTTTCTTATCATATGAATCAATAATTAATTATTCACAAATAATATTACAGAATCACATTTATGACAACCAGGCCGTTCCCAGGAAAGAGGGGGCTTTCCAATAAGAATTTTTCCTTACTGGCGCGCAATTAAATGACCAAACCTCTCCTTAGACAGAACTTTTTAGACATTGTCAATAATGTTATCTAATAATACTATTCAAATAATATGAATTATTGATCTGATAATAGAAAATACTATGCAGCAACAATTATTGAACAACAATAATACAAAATTTCAACGTAGCAATTATTGAATCAATAAAATAAAATATTGAACAGTAATTACTGTAACAATTATTGAGTAGTGCCTTCTTACGTAAGAATCAATAATTTCAAAAATACTATGCAATACCGTGTGCTACTGTGCAATAACGCGTATTACTGTATTTTAACCACCGGGTATTCCAACAGTGTTAACGGTAACAACTACGCCGTTAATTGTAAAAACTCAAATTTGTCGTTTTTCCTTCACCCGACAGTTATTCGTTATGGGGCCCACAAATAGCTGCGCCGTCGTACGAATATTCTCCGACAGAAAGAATATTCCACGACCAAACGAATATTCCCCGACAACAATGATTATTTTATAACCACTTGCTTATTTTGAAAAAAAAAATTCATATTTCACCCATAACTGTAAACTTTTATCAATTTAACTATTTACTGAATAGTAATTATAAGAAAAATTGCATACTTTTATTTCATAAAATTCGGGGTCTTACACAAGTTGTTATATAATATTCGAATGGTCGGGGAATATTCGTTTTAACAGGGAATATTCGTATAACGACACAATCATTGGTGGACCCCACAACGGAATTATTGTCGGATTGAGAAAACGACAAAAATATTTTATTAAAAATAACGGCGGAAGTTTTACCATTGATACTGTTAAACTACTCGGTAGTAAAAGTACAGTAATACGTGTGGTTGCATAGTAACACACGGTATTGATTATTAATGCTTATGTGAGAAGTCACTCAGTTTGATTCAATTATTGTCAGTTAATAATATGAATTATTTAGCGATAATGAAGTTTTGTTTTATTCGTATTATTAACGTAATAAAACAGAAATATCTTTTTATATAAAACAGAATACTTTATTAAAGTTATTCTATAAATAGAATATATTATATTTTATTTAAAAAAATTTTCTTTAAATATGGACCGTCAGATTAAAGTAATCAATCTGGACCGTTCATGGATTAGTTACTATGCATTTTATTTTTCTATAAATAGCAGCTCATTCCTTCATTATTTCTTACGAATTCACTAAACTCTAGAGAGAGAAACTATAGAGAGAGAGAAGAAAAGTATTCTGCTACTTAATTACTTCCTTATTTCAGTTCTTCTTTAAAACGGTAAGGGGTATTATTTCTTTTGTATTCATGAAGAGAACTTCTGTTATTCCATTATTTATTATTCTGTTGGAATAACCTGTATACGCGGTCTACCCTATACTTGGTGACATTCTTCTATTATTCTGTTGGAACATCCTGTCTGTGTGTTTTACACCGGACCTGGTTCCGTCTTTATGATTATTCTGTTAGAACATCCTGTCTGTGTGTTTTACACCGGACCTGGTTCCGTCTTTATTATTATTCTGTTGGAACATCCTGTCTGTGTGTTTTACACCGGACCTGGTTCCGTCTTTATTATTATTCTGTTGGAATATCCTGTCTGTGTATTTTACGCCGGACCTGGTTCCATTATTTATTATTCTGTTGGAATAACCTGTCTGTGCGGTCTATCGCATGCATGGTGATTTCTTTTGTTATTCCATTCTTTATTATACTCAGTTGGTTAAAACTTTGATTTCTATACTCCATGAAATTAGTGGAATATATTTGATATTTGCGCTTCATCTAGTATCTTTTCATGGAAATATTCTTCTAAGAATTCTTGAATTTTACTCCACAAAGCAGTATCATATTGACAATTTAGACGTTGTTAATTCTTGGATAAATTAATTCTTGAACTTGTTTTATTGAATTCTTACATCATTGTCATCATCCTCATGTTTATATTTTGTTGAAAGTCATCTATGGCCTGTAGTGCATAGATGGACTTGGTATGATTATGACCAGGGATTAATCGGTGTAATCATAACCGTAATATTATAAATATGTAGAAAAAGTCCTCATTGGCTCGTAGTGCATTGATGGACAGTTTTTGGTATGATTATGGCTATGAATTCTCTTTGGCCGTAATGTAGAGATGAATTGTTTTATGGCATGATCAGGACCGTTGATGAAAACATGATTATCTTTAGCCGTAGTGCATGGATAATTCGTGGTCGTGATACTAAAGAATATCCTTGGCCGTAGTGCAGGGGTGATTCGATGATGTGGATTATTTATTAAGCTGAGTCCCAGCGATAAAAGTCATGAAAAACCTTTTAAATCATAAAAGATAGTAGATTTTATTCTCTACTTGACTCTTTTAATGGATTGCTTGATCCGCTGCAGTTAAACTTGATGTCTATTGTATTTTATCAGTTTAACATTGTTGAAGACTAATGATAATTTATTCTGCATTATCTTAGTCATAATATTTCTTACTGGGCTAGTTGAGCTCACCCTTTCTTTCACGGTTCTCTTCAGGAAATGAGAATATAGCTGGGACGAGTCGGGAAACGGAGTGATGGACCAGATGATAGCATTAGTAGTCCTCACTATTCTATGTAATAGTGTGATAATAATTGTAATAAGGACTCCTTTTGAGTATGGATACTCTCTAGAAGACAATATTTGTATTCAAACTCACAGTTTATGTTTTGTCGTATTGTACACGACAGTTGTATTAGTAAGTTGTATTTGAGCCCTGTTTACAACATCTGAATATAAAGAAAATTTATGAGAGATAAGATATTGCTGAATATCGGGTTTTAGACCTCTCAAAAAAATCCTTGTCATACGTTCCTCGTTCTCCACCAAATGAGGTGCAAACCTGGATAACTCCGCGAACTTCGCCTCGTACTGAGACACGGTCATGTTGTTTTGTTCTAGTCTGATAAATTCTTCCTCTTTCATATGACGAATACTTTCAGGAAAGTACTTATCATTGAACAGCTTCTGAAACGTTTCTCCAGACATGCTGAGTGCGGCTGGGTACGCTTTACAGATTCCCACCAGTAATCTGCCCCACCACAGAACATAAATGTGGCGAATGGAACCTTCTGTTCCTCCATGCATCTCAAGACATCAAATATCTTGATAATTTGTTTGACCCACGTTTCTGCCTTAATCGGATCCGGCTTTTCTCAAAATTCTGGTGGTCCCAACTCTTTGAACTGCTTGGCTGTGACAAACCGCGCGTTGCCATCATTTCCACCCTTATTTTGCACACGAGTCTCCCTCGTCTGATTTTGTATGAACTGCAAGAAGCTCCTAAACATTCCATCATTTATCGTTTGCCCGGTAACGTTGTTTACAGGAAAAATATTGCCTTCCTGTTGCACGTTCTCCTGGTTTGTGACTAGAGGTTGTTCCACAGTATCATATACTCCATTGTTAACGTTCTCGGCTGCCATTCTCAAATACTGTCATAAAACAAGGGTTAATAAAATAAATTAACATATCACATAATATCCCTATATTATGACCGACCAACAAATAAGCTTAGGTAGGACACACTAGCGAAGAATTTACTCGTCTCTCCCCTCCTAGTTCTATTCCCCTATCTCCGCCAGAGACCATATCCCTAAGCTCTGATACCAATTGTGACGCCCCCAAAATAGGTATACATCACCCATTATGAGTCGCCAAAAACTTGGTACAGAAACAACTACTACTTCATTAATACAATTGTTGTGTAAAATATAACAACCCAATACTGTGAGTTTAAATACAAATATTGTCTTCTAGACAATATCCACACTCAAATAAGTCCTCATTACAATTATTGAAACACTATTTTACAAAATAGTGAGGACTGCTAACATAACTGACTGGAAATATCACTCCACACCCCGACTAGTTCCCGCTATATTCTCGCCTCCTGAGAAAAATGGAACAAAAAGGAAAAGGGTGAGCTCAACTAGCCCAGTAAAGAATATTATGACTAAGATAATATACAACAAATTATCGTTAGTCTTCAACAGGGAAAAATCTGATAAAATATAATAGACAACAAGTTTTAGATCAACAACTGCAGCGGAAACAGCAAACCATTAGAAGAGTCAAGTAGAGAAAGAATTTTACTATCTTCTAAGATTTAAAAGTCCATCATCAATATTTTATCCCTGTAACATCAATCAATATACATCTTGAATCAAATATTCATCTTTGCACTACAGGCCAAAGATATTCATTTGTAACACCAGTCGGTCATGTTCATCTCAACACCTGTTCATCTTTGCACTACGGGCCAAAGATATTCATCAGTTAATCATTCATCTTTGCACTACAGGCCAAAGATATTCAGTAATATCATCATTTAGGACTGAGGATGATGAAAAATTATCTTAAAGAAAACGAATCCAATGAGACATAAGGACAAATATTAGGGATTCGTATTATAGCTTATCCAAGTGCAATAATACTCCATAATAACCAATTATGAAGGAGAATTTAAAAATAAAGATCAAAATATGGATACAATCAAAGATAGTAACCATAATAGACATCTTGGACAAAAAGAAAAATTTTTATTTTTTGGTGAATAGTGCCGTATTCGTGAATAGTGTTGTATACGTGAATAGTGCCGTATACGTGAATAGTAACCCCGACATAAAAAATTCAAAATTTGATAAAAAGTTCATATCAATATTTCAGCATAATGATATTAAAGAAAATAATATCATTTAAAAAGAAAATAATATCCCTTACCTCAAACGAAAAGTACTTCTGATCAGAATATCGTATATGAGACTGAATGAAACTTGTGCTGAATAGTAACTCTCAAAGTATCAAAATACTCACAAAATACGCTCAATAATATAGAGAGAGAAAGAGAGAAAACTTATTAATTCTGATGTGATTTTCAATTCTAACTTAGCCCTCTATTTATAGAAAAATGTTAGCACGCCGAAGCAGACTTGACCTGCAACCTGATGGCTTTACCTGCTACTATTCTCACCCACCACATTTGAATAAAAATTTTAGCACATTTCTCACCAACCAAAAGTGGGGCCCACCAATTCTAGAATTATCTACCAAAATGATAAATTCCGAAACTTCAACAATTTCTGAACCAGTCATCTCTTAAAATTCATAACAAATCATACGTTCATTTTTAACGGTTCAAAATTTGTGGACATATACTCAACTTATATATGTATAACATATCCAAAAATCACAACGATCCAACGGTCGGATTAAAAATTATAACCCTCGCAAAATATCTCAAAAATCCTAATTTGATTTTCAATACCTCCGTTCCGACAAAAATACAGATAAAACACCTCAACATTAACTCCTTCATTTTTAACCACAAAAATATATCCCTCATTTATATCCACATAAAATAAATATTTCCTTATCATATGAATCAATAATTAATTATTAACAATTAATATTACAGAATCACATTTATGACAACCAGGCCGTTCCCAGGAAAGAGGGGGCTTTCCAATAAGGATTTTTCCTTACTGGCGCGCAATTAAATGACCAAACCTCTCCTTAGACAGAACTTTCTAGACATTGCCAATAATGTTATCTAATAATATTATTCAAATAATATGAATTATTGATCTGATAATGGGAAATACTGTGCAGTGACAATTATTGAAACAACAATAATATAAAATATCAATGCAGCAATTATTAAATCAATAAAATAAAATATTGAACAGTAACTACTGTAATAATTATTGAGTAGTGTCTTTCTTCGTAAGAATCAATAATTTAAAAATACTGTGCAATCCGTGTGCAACCACGCGTATTACTGTATTTTAACCACCGGGTATTCCAACAGTGTTAACGGTAACAACTACGCCGTTATTTATAAAAACTCAATTTTTGTCATTATCTTCATCCAATCGTTTTTCGTTATGGGGCCCACAAATAGCTGCGCCGTCGTACGAATATTCCCCGACAGAAAGAATATTCCACGACCAAATGAATATTCCCCGACAAAATGAATATTTTATAACCACTTGTTTATTTTATAAAATTTGCACATTTCACCCATAACCAAAGTATTATATCAAATTAACACCTTATTATTCACAATAATATTTAGAGAAAATTTGATTTTATTCATTAATAAGTTGGGGTCTTACATTACTGCAGATGCGACAGGTAAAGATATCGAAGTAACAATGTATCGAGGTATGATTGGTTGTTTACTTTATTTAACTGAATCAAGGCCAGATATTATGTATAGTGTATGCTTATGTGCTAGATTTCAAGCTCAGCCAAAAGAATCTCACCTTAAAGCAGTAAAAAGAATATTTAAATATTTATCTGGCACAATTAATTTAGGTTTATACTATCCTGTATTTCCAAGTTTTGAACTAATTGGATACTCAGATGCAAATTATGCAGGGTGTCAAGTTAATAGAAAAAGCACAAGTGGTGCTTGTGAATTTTTAGGCCAATGTGACGTCCCCAAATAGGCCCATTCCACCCAACCTATTCTGAGTCGCCAAATACATGGTACAGAAATAACTATAACTTTATTATTACAATTGTCGTGCAAAATACGATAACACATATACTGTGAGTTTAAATATAAATATTGTCATCTAGACAATATCCACATTCAAATAAGTCCTCATTATAATTATTAATACACTATTTTACAGAATAGTGAGGACTACTAGAACCACTTCTAGAACCATCATTCCACACTCCGACTAGTACTCGCTACATTCTCGCCTCCTGAGAAGAAAAATGGAACAACAAAGAAAAGGGTGAGCTCAACTAGCCCAGTAAAGAACATTATGACTAAGATAATATAGAACAAATTATCGTTAGTCCTCAACATGGAAAAATATAATAGAATACAATAGACAACAAGTTTTAAATCAACATTCGCAGCGAAAATAATAATTCATTAGAAGAGTTAAGTAGAGAATGAAATCTATTATCATCTATGAATTTAAAAGTCCATCGATCATCGATATTTTATCCCTGTAACATCAATCAATATACATCTTGAATCAAATAGTCATCTTTGCACTACAGGCCAAAAATATTAATCAGTCGGTAATGTTCATCTCAACATCAGTTCATCTTTGCACTACGGGCCAAAGATATTCATCATAAAATTATTAATCTTTGCACTACAGGTCAAAGATATTCAGTTATATCATCATTTAGGACTGAGGATGATGAAAAATCTTTTAAAGAAAACGAATCCAGTGAAACAAAAGAATAAATATTAAGGATTCATATTTCAAACAATCCGAGTTCAAAAATACTTCATAAATAATCATAGCGAAGTAAAATTCAAGAATGATCAAAACATAGATACAATCAAAGCTAGTATCCATAATAGATATCTTGGATATAGAAAAGAAAATTTAATTTTTCTGTGAATAGTGTCGTATTTGTGAATAGTGTTGTATACGTGAATATTGTCGTATACGTGAATAGTAACCTCGACACTAAAAGGTAAAAATTTCACAAGAAAAAAAATCATCATGCTTCGTGAATAGTACTCGTGAATAGTAACTCGTGAATAGTAATTCGTGAATAGTAATCCCGACATGAAAAAAATTCCAAATTTGATAAAAAGTTCCAACCAATATTTTGGCATAATGATATTGAAAAAATAATATCATTTACGAAGAAAATAACATCCCTTACCTCAAAAGAATAATACTTCTAGCTGGAATATTAGATATAATGCTGAAAAAAACTTGCACCATATAGCAACATTCAAGATATCAAAATACTCACAAGAATACGCTCGATAATATAGAGAGAGAAAGAGAGAGAAAACTTCAATTTCTGGTGTGATTTTCAATTCTAACCTAAGCACCCTATTTATAGAAAAATGCTTAGAACATCAAAGCAGAAAATTTAATATAATATTAATATATATATATATATATATATATATATATACAAATTTCTTACGCCCACTTTTACCAAATGAATTCAGAATTCAACACACTTATATCACATGTGGGGCACTCACCAAAAACGTTTTTCTTTTAAAACATAAATAAAACTTCCAAAAATCAATTATTTCAGAACTACGGAACTTCAATAATTCATAATAAATAGTCCTTTTATTAGAAAATTCGAATCTCGCGTTTTTTTATAGAAAATTCAATTCTCTACAACTTTGCAGAAGAAAGTTTTTCCAAATTCCAAACAAAAATTGACCGAAATCCACAAACGGACGATTTTACGGGATATAATCAAATTTCAGTCAAGAAATGGGGTCCACCGACACACAAAACATGTGTTAATCATTTAATGCAACAAAAATACTCTTTTTCCTCATATACTCATATATCCCACATTCATTGTAAAAATATCACCATTATTATATTATTAAAATATAATAATATATTTAAATGAATTATTTTATCAGAAAAAGATAAAATATTAATTTTCAATAATTGTCACATTAAAAATTTTCTCCATCTATATCCACATAAAATTAATATTTTTCTCATCATGTAAATCAATAATTAATTATTCACAAATAATACTACAGAATCACAGTACTGGCAACCACGTTGTTCCTAGGAAAGAGGGGGCTTTCCAATAAGGAGCGCGCAATTAGGTGACCAAACCTCTCCTTAGACAGAACTTTCTAGATATTGCCAATAATGTTATCTAATAATATTATTCAAATAATATGAATTATTGCTCCGATAATGAAAAATACTGTGTAGTGATAATTATTGAAACAACAATAATATAAAATATTAACGTAGCAATTATTGAATCAAAAAAATAAAATATTGAATAGTAACTACTGTAACAATTATTAAGTAGTGCCTTCTTACGTAAGAATCAATAATTAGTGCAATACCGTGTGCTACTGTGCAACAACGCGTATTACTGTATTTTAATCACCGGGTATTCTAACAGTATAAACGGTAACAACTACGCCGTTATTTATAAACAACTTATACTTGTCGTTTTTTTCATCCAATCGCTTTCCGTTATGGGGCCCACACAAAGCTGCGCCGTCGTACGAATATTCCCCGACAGCAAGAATATTCCACGACCAAATGAATATTCTCCGACAACAATGAGTATTTTATAATCACTTGCTTATTTAAAAATATTTGCGCATTTTACCCATAACTAACCACATTAATCAAATCAACCCCTTACTATTTCAAAATAATAACTAGAGAAAATTAAATCTTCATTTATAAAAAGTTGGGGCCTTACAGCCAAAGCCTTGTAGCTTGGCACAGCAAGAAACAAACATCTATTGTCTTGTCTACTACGGAAGGTGAATATTTGGCGGCAGGTAGTTGTTGTTCACAAATTCTGTGGATGATACAAACGTTGCATGATTTTAATGTTATTTGTGAAAATGTGCCTATTATGTGTGACAATACTAGTGCTATTGATATTTCTAAAAATCCTGTGCTTTATTCTCGTACTAAGCATATTGAAGTGAGACATCATTTTTTGAGAGATAATGTTGCTAAAGGATTAATTAAGTTAGTATTTGTCCCTACTGAACATCAATTGGCTGACATTTTTACAAAATCTTTAAGTGAGGAACGTTTTTGTACTTTACGAAGAGAACTTGGAATGTCTGTATGTGCTTAATTACATCACATAACTACCTCCTTTTTGATAATGCCAAAGGGGAAGAAGTTTGGGATAAGGATAAAGAGATTATATGTGAAAATGTGTGTTGATATGTGTTTATGATGCTATGATTTGTTGGTTATTGGTTATTGATCCTATTCACATAAATTTTAGGGTAATCCTTTCACATAAATTTTAGGGGGAGCATGTTGATTAAAGTGGTACATAAATTGTCATCGTCAAAAAGGGGGAGAATGCTAGTTTTTGATTTTATGATGTTTTGAATGATGACTAATTTAAGTATATTAGATGTGTGCATGGTTCATGGTTTGTTATAATATTATTAAATATGCATGGATTATGGTTTATAAATATTTTATAATATTATAATTAATATGCATGGATTATGATTTATAATATTATATCTAATATGCATGGGTTTTGATTATTACATGAATTGGAGTTTATTAAGGAAAATTTGAATTGGAGTTTATTAAGGAATATTTGAATTGGAGTTTATTAAAGAAGATTTGATTTGGAGTTTATTAAGGAAGATTTGAATTTGAGTTTATTAAGGAAGATTTGAATTGAAATTTATTAAGGAATATTTGAATTGGAGTTTATTAAGGAATGTTGGTATTTATAATTTTTAATGTTGTTATATATTATTAGATGGGTTTATGTTATTAAATATTTTTCCAGCTGGCCCAATTTTAGTTCATCTATCCTTTAGTATGTTTAGGGGGTTCTAAACTTATTTGAGGATATTCTCTTTCTTAGTAGGGTCCACAACAGTTAGTGGTACTTGATATTCTATTTGAAAAAGGAGTCTTTCAGAAGCAATTTAGAGTTGCTACAAATAGTTGGCGTAGAGTTCTTATACAAATTTGCTGAAATCGTGGATTTACTTCAACGGGGCTGAGATTTCTTAGCTAACATCTTTTATAGCCGTTGCTTGTTTTGTTATATATACTCCTTCTCTTCGGCTGAACAGGAACATCTCTTGAATCTGCAATAAAAGTGAAATACTACATCAGAGCTCTTAAATTGCTTTATTCCAGCCATTTATTGTAATCTATTATATTCTTTTGTGCTGAAAATTTATTTTACTCATTCTTTGTAAACCGAACTCAAGCATAGTTTTGGCTTGAGGTTTCTTAATTAGTTAGTCTGTTCATAGAAGGCTTCAAGGGTCTCAGAGATAAGAAGAGGTGCAGAGGTGTACAAATTACAGAGGTGCAAAAAGGGGGCATAGATGTCCAACATTAGATTTGAGACTTCTTTGTACCAGGGAGTAATTTTTGTATTGAGGTTTTAAATAGTAATAAAAAGAGTCTCCAATCCTAGTTGAGATTGGACATAAATTACGCCACTAGGTAGAGGATAGGGGTTGAACCACGTAAAAAATCTTGGTGTGATTTTTACTTTTGTTTATCTCTTTAACTGCCATTCACGTTCTGCACATTTTTGTTCATCACAGTAATTAAGACACTAAAGCAGACAGGTGTAGCTGTCTGATAATAATAAACGAAGAACAAACATTAAAGCAGACAGGTGTAGCTGTCTGAATTAAACCTGTAGCAGAAAATTTTAAAAAAAATTCACTGTTTATCATTTTTAGTATAAACACCTATTCACCCCCTCTAGGTGTGCGTATTTACTGAATTACATGTATTTGGTATAATCTTAATCCGCATGCCCTTAATACTCCACTATTAACTGTTGCAAATTAGAGGAATGTGGAAGCAATACAATAAAGGCTATATACAATGTAGGCGGAAATACATGTTACCAAGGAGGGCATGGAGTCGTATAATCTGATTCTCTTCCATTTCAGATAGCATGCCCCTTTTAAGATCAGGCCACAAATAAACTTTTTCCACATCTCAGCAAGCCTTCATATCCAAACAAAACATTTTAATATTTAGCAAGTCATCAGCTTAAAGTACCATTGTTAATGATAAAGTTAGTTCATGAGCTTATGATCTTCTTCAATAGTCCATGGACCTCTTTTCAAGCCAACTTTATCACAGCAAGGTTTCCTTCCCATTTTAGGTACTACTTTAGAGAGACAACATAATAAGAATTTCATTAAGAATCGGCAACTTAAAGAGGATAACCTGAAAGAAAAAAATATTGCAAACAATTTCCCGAAAGTATAACATCATAAACGAATCAATTGAAACCAAATTAAGAAAAGGAGAACACATCAAATATGATCAACACAATCAAAACTCATGAAGAAAAACATCACACATAACTAAAATTGACTATAAATATGTGTTTAACCTTCATTCATCTTCATAACTAAAATTGACTATAAATATGTGTTTAACCTTCATTCATCTTCTGCTTCCAAAATCATTGGCACTTGCTCAATCTATCTTTATTCATTCAAAAAATAAATTTTTTTATTAGGAAAAAATTCATAAAATCTATGCATATAATATAGATGATCAATGGAGTACTTAAGGTTGTATATATAGATAAAATTGGAGGAATGAAACATGCCCACTAACACTTTATTTCTGAGTTTTAAAATGGACAGAAAAGAAAAGAAATGGATTGAAAATTTAAGTTTTCTTTCCAATTCCTATGTTTCGCCGAGTTTTTTAATAAACAGGAAAGAAAAGAAATTGATAGAAAACTTGGCCACTTTTTTTGCCAAAGTTTTCCTTCCAAAATTAACCTGATTTAGACGGAAAAGAAATTGGAATAAGTAATATTTTTTATAATTATCGTATTATTCTCAAATTTCAATATAATAAATTTTAAATTACAACTCATGTCCCCAATTTATTTTTATCTAATAAACCTAAGTTGGTAAAGAAAAAGAAACTTTTTGGCGCGAAAGACTTCTTCTTCATTTACCACCGCCAGCAGTTATACCGCAATAACTTCTCCTTCTTCGAATTCTTTCACAATTCCTCTTGTTGAACACTCCACTGCAAAACCCTTTTCTGATTCTCGTCCCAACACCAAGGTTTGGTATTCTCTCTCTTTTGAATCTCTAAGTACATACGTACATATTTATATATATATATATATATATATATATATATATGTGTGTGTGTGTGTGTGTGTGTGTGTGTGTATTCTTTGTTTATTGTTTGAACTTGAATTTGCAAGTTTATTTGTTACTAGTATTAGATATACATATTATCTTGTTTTTTTAGCAGAATTTTGTTTGCTGATAATGGTATTCAAATAATTAAGAATTGTTTTCTCTTTTTCTTGCCACTTGTAGTGCTTCACCTTCTAAACTTTGGTTCACACCCAACAATTATTTGGATATTTGTATTTGATTATAGAATTTTTTTTTCTTTGATTAAATTTATCTTGTATATTTTTATTCATGGTTCAATGGTTATAATTAATAGAAGGATAAATTTGTAAAAGTGATATTTTTCTTTTATTTTCATTATAACTCAAAAACGTAAGAAAAGAAAATTTTTAAATTTCCTATTCTTTTCTATTAAAAACTCAGAAAAGAACACAAAGAAAAACTTTAAGTTTTCTATTCTTTTTTTTTTCTGTTCTAATTTAAATTTTTTATATTTTTTTTTTCCGTTCAAAATTTAGAAACAACGTAAGAGTCGTAAAGAAACACTTGCCTTCCTCAATACCACCATAGAAATTGAGTTAGAACCATTCATGCTTAGCAATTGTTTCTCTCCCCCCAATTCACAAGAACCCACTTAGCACTCCTCAATCTCTTTTAGGGAAAACCAAGTATATATGTGATATCAAAACTATCAGCAATGAAATTGTACAATAACACCAATTTGAATATTATTTACCAACTAATTCAGTTTCAAAGTCTATGATAAAAATATTAGTCCAACTGAAAAGTCCCAACATCTTCTATATGTTAACTTACCGATTCACAACACTATAATAATAACTTTGTGTTTTTGCTCATTTAGTTATTACAAAACAACAATTTTTTTTAACAAATTTCTGTTAATTCTTGACACACTGGCCCCATGTAAATATGACATTCCCTTGAATGTTCATTCACATTTACTAATCCAGATTGAACATTAACAAATGGAGCCTCACCAAATTTAAAAATAAATTGTAAACAACAAAATTTGTTTACAATAGTAAAAAAAGATTGATATTAAATGTAATTTTTAATTGTTTACGAAGGTACTAATTTTTACTGATTCAGCCACAATCGTTCAGACACATTCAGAGGTCTGAATGACTTCATCAGTCTGATTCAAACTCATTAAGACTCATTTATATGTAAACAAACAACCCCTTAGTTTATCTCAGTCTTTTCTACTGCATGTGAAGATATTTTGGTAATTTTGACATTTCTGGTATTTTAGCAAGGTAAGATATAATCTCTTATGGTGCTTCTGATTGCTGTGAGTATTCACTATGTATTGGGTGTTTGGTGCTTGAACAGTCTCAAATTGGCTCTATTACAAAATGAAGGATACACAAGCCAATTAAAATGCAGTTCCAAATTGGCTCTATTACAAAATGAAGGATACACAAGCCAATACAATACACTCATTTGAATTACATATGTCAATCCAAACAACTAGAGCTAGAGCTAGAGCTTACAGGGATTCATTGTGCAATAAGCATGCAGAATCCTGAAACATTTTTGTAGATGAAAATTATTAACCTTATAGATTAGCATATTTCTCTTGCTTTGGCTTCTTTGGAAAGATGTTGAGGGAATTGGTTAAAACCAATTTAGACTCTAGAGATGCCTCCAGTATTTTCAAAGCCTGTACCAATGTGTAAATGTGAAATGTAAGGTTGGATATGAGTTGTATTGTCCTTGGAAAGAAATGGAGTAAGAATAGTTAATTTACCTCCTCCATGCCAATGCTGATCACTCGTTCCTCGACATCACGAAGAGGAATTTTGAACCTTTTGAGAAAAGAAATGGAGGACATGGATGACAATGGTGTTACGACCAAATCATCAGTCACCATATACATTGCAGGCCCCCTGAACAATTCTTGACGAATCTTTGTCACCTGCGTACTTTTTTTTTGCAGTGTCAGATGGGCTGCGTTTATTCCGGAAATTTGCATTACACCGTATAAATAATGCTGAGCCTCACGGAGAGAGAATATCTGGTTCTTGCAAATATGCAGCGAAGCCAGCTGAGGGCTTAGTAGCTTTTCTTTCAGTTCCTGTGATTTAATATATCTACCGATGTTCAGCACGGATACACTTCTATACAGATTTTTTAAGCTGCCTGCGGAAGTATTACCACCCAAGAGAGACAGCACGCTTCCTAATGGAAGGGTGAGTAAACTGAATAGAAATTCGACAAAATTTTCCTCAGCTTGTGCAAACACCACCTTGTTAACTGATTTTTGCACCATTATTTTCAGAGTCATCCTCGTACTATCAGTGGTTGTCTCTTTACCCGGCTGAGGCTGAGGCTGAGGCTGAGGCTGAGGCTGAGGCTGAGGCTGAGGCTGAGGCTGAGCTGAGTTGATAGTTTCAGACTTCATTATGTCAGAGATTATTTGTTTCTTGCTAAAGAGAAAATCTGTTAGAGGAGACTTGGATATCATTGACAACTTTAGTAAATTCAGCATCTGAAAATAACAAAGATAGCTATGAGTAGGAACCAAATCAGGATTAAAATGTTAAAACAATAATTACATATCTACAAGCACTTTACCTCTTTGAAGCCAATATCCATTGACATTTCTTCAAGTACACCAATGTCTCTGATTTCAAGATCTTTAAGCAAACCAAGGGCGTTATCCGGCAGGTTAGGAATCAAATGAAGGTCATCACTTATAATAAAAGATGCGGTTTCAATAACAAAAACTCCACCTTTACCATGGCCTGTGCTAACATTTGAATCGACAATTACGGCTCTATTCATAAGTTTCCCACAGCTGCATTTTACAGTAGTGCGAGTGCTCACATAGGCTGTGCTGTCATTACTACAACCCCAATTTTGACATATGAAATATTTGGTTGGCTCAGTGTCAGTGTCGTCTATGTTCAGTTTGAGGTTGCAGCACTCATATTCTGCCGAGTTTCTAGGATTAAGGAGCATTGTTTTACATTCCTCCGTCCACAGATGCTTGGTGTCGAGATTTTGCACGCCTTCGTACAGTGTTTTGAAGCTTCCAATTGACTCTGACTCTAAGTCAGAGTGATTCTTCAAGATTCTAACAATTGTTCCCATCGGCAATGTCAGAAAGCTCAACAGAGTGTCGACCAAATCACTTTCTGCTTCAGCAAAAACGACTTTCTTTCTCTCTCTGTCTACCAAAATTCTTAGACAGAACTTGATTTCTCCCTCCGTTGCAGCCATTACATCAATAGTCAAGGAAAAAACTTGAATAGATTACAGGTAAAGATCTATTTGTCTGATCAAAATAAAACGTGTTACTCCCTCTATCCAATTTTACTTGCTCTAATTTGAAAATACGTCTATTAAGAAAAAATTTATCCTCAAATAAGGCTTCTTAACTACTCTATTATCATCTTTTTTTGTTTTAATTAATCTCCTAACTCTTTCTTAAAATATTAAAATAGAGGAGAGAAAGGGAAAAAAGAGCCGCCTTGATTTGGCCCTGCACCTAAGCAAGCCTACAAAAATCAGACACTGCCTAAGAAAAACACCTATTTCGTCTAGAAAAACGCCTAGGTATCGCCTATACGGCCTAGGCACTAGGCGCCCCTCCACTGCCTAAATCTGGCTAGCGACTTTTAAAACACTAACTTTCATAAGTTTTAATTTGTATACCCTCGGCTATAAATCGGGAGGGATTAGGACCAAGGGTTTCACACCTAACTACCACAGTGAACAAGCTTGAGACATGTTTTAGAAAGGGATTGATCTAACCTAGGTAGGAATTTTTATATGTACTACTAAGTGATCAAACTAATTGTTTACATGGTGATATTTACAAGTAAAAAGATTCATTGGAAAAAAAAAACATAAAACTTCAAGTGGTTCATGAGAAATTCTTGGAAACATCATCACATGCATCAGGATTTTAAAACTCAGATATTTTTGAAACCTTCAAATCAGCCAATAACTTGGTGTTTATCAAAAGAAATGTACTAGATCATTCCATTCTGGTAAAAGAGGCTTGTAATCAGTTCTAAAAAAAACACCAAAAATTTTAAACAAATAATACTAATAATTTCAAATTCGATGAAAATAAGAAGACCAGAGGACTAGAAAAATGGATAAGGAATTACCGGGTGAACGTAGAGAAGTCACTACAGCTTTTGCAAGAAAGTAGAAAGGGGGGATATGATATGATCCCTTCTGTATACACTTCTGTTTGTGATAATAAAATAAATAAAGCAAAAGAAAGAACAAAGCAAGTAAAAAAGCATACAGTAAAAAAGCCTAACTTCCAACCCACTACACTGCCTTAGAGCAACTCCAGCAGTATTTAGACTAAATATAATCTGTGACTATATTTAAAACATCAACAAGATAAAATTTAGGAACTTGATAGTCTATGGACTATAATTTTAATTATATTTAAATGGGAGAGTGGAAAGAGATTGAAACTTTTTTAAATTTATAGATTATTTTAATCTTTTTATATTATAGTCCATGAGATAGTTATCTGTTGGAAAGATAGAAGACTAAATGACATTTACTGATATTATATGGACTAAATATAGTCCATCAGATAGTCTAGCTGCAGGAAATGATGCGCCTTACTCAGTTTTTTAAAATGGACAAAATGTACGGAAATAAGTCATACCATTTTTTTATTCTTCTCTTCATTCCTAAATAAGTCACGATTTAAAGAATTCAAAAATTTTCGATATGTTTAATGTAAACAAATTTTTAAAAAATATTAATTATTATTTTTCCTCTATTGTCCTCAAATATATCTTTTCATAATTTCTCTCTTACTTAACAAGTCAACTTTATATATATATTCTTAATTTATGCAAAGATAATTGTGATAATTCATATCAATTTTAATGATAACACCAGGACAGTTTGTGAGAGTTCTGTTGAATTATGATTGGATGAATTATCAATCCATTAGATTATGTAGTAGGATTATAAAATTAATTCACTATCAAACACATCATTAAAATATTACTAACTATAATTAGCAACATAACTTGATTTTATTTTAATACAAACAATATAAATCACTTTTGAATTTTAAGATCTTACATTCAATCTAAATGCATCTCCAGATTTTGGAAAGGAGTACAAGGACTGTGGCCGCCCAAAGCTCAGAAATTTGGTTGTTTTTGACTATTATTATTATAAACACTAGAAACAAATTTTGACCAATAAAATAAAATTTGTTTTCCCGTATTAGCTGGTGAGCAAATAAACTCTGTTGGTTTGTACAGATTCCAATGCATCATGACTTTAAAAATTTCATTGAAAATTCATTCTACCCCCCTCTTTCCAATATCTTCAAGAAAATGAAGTACTTAGAAAATACTATGCTGCATAGGTTCATCTTGACAAAATACACTAGACACATTAATAAAAATATGTTCTACAGAACATAGTCCTGGAAGGAATTATCGAGCCCTCACTTCACTTCTCTTGCTTTATCTTCCTTAGGATCAAGTCAAGGCCATTGCTTAAAGCTGAAGTAGATTTCAGAGATGCCTTGAGTAAGTTTAGAGCCTGCACCAAGAAAATGTCACATCACATGTAAGCCACGATATACATATTCACTTTCTTGTTTTACCTCGTCCATGCCGATGTTGATCACCTGCTCCTCCACATCACCGGGAGGAACTTCCAAATCGTTGAGATATGTGAAACAAGACATGGAGGATAATGGAGTCACAACCAAACCATCCGTCACCATATACATTGTCCGCCCCCTTACAAATCCTCCTTCACCCTGACGATTTTTTAATGTCCAAGTAAAATATTCAGAACTTCTGGATGCATAACCTTTATAAAAAGTCAAATTGCCCGTATCTTGACCAGAAGAAATTTTGGTATAGCAGTAAGATACAGGAGCTGGTTCTTCAATGAGTGAGAATATCTGGCTGCTGCAAAGATGCTGCGAACCCAACATAGGGTAAAGTAGCATATCTTTCAGTTGTTGTGATTTAATGTATCTGCCAACATTCAAATTTAATACGCTTCTATGCAAATTTTCAATGCTCGACATTGAAATATTACATCTCAAGAGAGTAGCCACTCTTCCAAAAGGAATGGTGAGAAAGCTGAACAGAAAGTCGATAAAATCTTCCTCACATTGAGCCAATAAGACCTTGTTATTTGGCTTTTGCAACAACACTTTTACAGTCATCTTCCCAGATGTGGTGGACCTGGTGGTTGTCCCCTGAGTTGTAGCTGGTTCAAATTTCACACTCTCCGATATAATTTGTTTCTTCCCCAAAAACATATCAGTTAAAGGAGTCTTGGAGTGCATTGCGAACCTGAACAGATTAAAAATCTGAAAGTAAAAAAAATTCAAACATGTTAACAACTACACCCTTTTCCATAACGAACGAGTGTTTAGTTTATTAAGGATACGGTGTCATTTCATACTATTATTGTTATTTTCAAATGGGACTCTGTTTGTGTTAGGGAGGGAGGGAGGGAGTATAAAATATACCTCATTGAAACCAATTTTCAATTTCCTTTCTTCAAGCGCTCTAAAGTTTCTGATTCCACTATTGTTGAGCAGTTCAAGTGTTGAGGCAGGCATATTAGGAATTACATGTAGATCATCGCTGATAGCAAAAGATGCAGTTTGAGTAACAAAAACTCCATCATAATTACCCTCACTTTGGTTAACATTTGTATCCGATATCCTTATTTCTCTATTGAACAAATTCTTGCATTTGTTGCATTTTGCAGTATTGTAAGTGCTAAAGTAGCCACCGTAATACTCTAGACTACAATCCCAATTTTCACATATGAAGTACTGAATGGGCTTAGTATCATCAATGTTTAGCCTAAGTTTACGACACTGAGCTTCTGCAGAATTTCTTGGATTAAGCAGCATACCTTGGCATTCCTCTGTCCCAAAATACTCTGCATCAAGATTTGCAATGCTTTCATACAAAGTGTTGAAGCTCCCAATAGAATCAGAATGCTTACCT
This sequence comes from Panax notoginseng, assembly GCA_016801055.1. Taxonomy (NCBI): domain Eukaryota; kingdom Viridiplantae; phylum Streptophyta; class Magnoliopsida; order Apiales; family Araliaceae; genus Panax; species Panax notoginseng. The sequence goes on along the minus strand of CM029015.1, from coordinate 7,818,148 downwards.
AAGAGCCTAACTACTGTCCCCATTGGTAATGTCAGGAAGCTGAATAGAATGTCAACGAAGTCACTGTTTGCTTCAGCAAAAACTACTTTGTTTTTCTCTCTGTCTATCACCACTCTCAAGGGTATTTTGATTTCTTCTGAGGTAGCCATTATATCTATTAAGAAGCAACAAACAAGGAAAATGGTCGAGATAAATAAATAAATCAAATACAAAATTCTAAGAGGAAACTTGATTTCTTCTTTAATTGTGTCCACTGCAACTATGGTTAAGTAAAGATCACCTATCAGAATAAGATATATATATAAGATTTATTATGCGGAAATGAAGAGTCAGTTCTATTTGTACATGATTGTTAAGAGGGAGAAGGAAATGAAGAGGCACATGCTTTTGAACATATATTTAACGACCACATTTACCTTTATTTATGACTACTACTTTTCTACTTATATACTAGTAATTCAAGACCCTCTGAATTCTTCATCCTCTTTCCGTGTGTAAGTTCATCCGCATGCAAGAGGCCTTTTCTCTTACCAATCAATGTATAGAGTCTAGCAGGTGATCAGAAACAATATTTATGAGAAAAAGTGCATGGGGAAGCTCTCCTTTTGCCCCTTCCTCTGCTAGTGGTGATTCTAGATTTGGGAATAAATTTTACTAATAGCTGAGGTTCATGAATTTTGACAAGATTTGCACCAGAAAGGATAAACAACTTCATCGATGTCCAAGATTATGTAATCACTCCCCTGTGACATAGACTAATTGTCTCGTGACGGGCGTAACCAAATTCTCCATCTCTCTCCTTTCAAAAATCTAAAAATTAGAATGAATTTAAAATGTCCTTGTACCTCCCAAATCAATTAAAATAAATTTGAACCACCCAAATTCAAATTTAGTTATATCTTATTATTATTATTATTATTATTGTAATTATTATTATTATAGGTTAGTTCAGCATTGTGATGATCATTAAAAATTCATTATCATAACAATTTTACTGATGCACTTTTTTTATAACACTGAGGTAGAATTTCAAATATATATAAAAATAAAAAAATATTTTTAATATTAGTATATTTTGTAAATAAAACTCTTTTATGTCGTGAGATGTGTATAACTTTGGTGATTTATGTTGTTATAAGAGGTCAACTTGACCACAACCCTATTTTACTTGTTTCTATTTATGTTGTTGGCTTCGGCCGGCATGTTGGAAACGCAACCCCCAACCACCGGCGTTCTTAATACTAATCCCAAATTGCCACTCCCTTGTCTTCAAAACTCCACAACGCGTTTACTAAATGGTCAAATCCCCTACTCCCCCACACCTACCCCCTCTCTCCTTTGAACAAAATAATAACACGTCTTTGGATTGCCCAAACACACTTTGTTCCTCCATCTCAACCGTCCATTCCACGCCAACCAAACCAATCTCAATCCAATGATATTCCATCAGACGGCGGCCACCAAACTCCCGTGGACCCACTTCAATATTTGTTAAGTGGGCCCCACAAATTAGTCCAAACTCATCCTATTGTCAGATTTAAATTTTTTTGTACCGTCACCTTAAAATATCCTGCAATAATCATTTACCTCCCTCATCAGCTCGCGCCTTCTCTGAATACATATACATATACATTACTACAAGCACTTGAAATTCACTCAATTGCCAGATTTCAGATCCACTAAACTTTGTACAATCTCTATTTTTTCTGCGCCATTTTTTCAGATCTCTTTCCCCACTGAACATTACGAACCCTAGTTTGAAGATTTTTATGTAGCGCAGCGCATTGATATATATAGATAAGTTTGTAAAGGTTAGTGTTTGATTCGATGAAGGGCACGGGCCAATGGTTCACGATTGGGCTCGTGTCGGCGTGGTACACATCGAACATTGGAGTGTTATTGCTAAACAAATATTTGCTCAGTAACTATGGATTCAAGTACCCGATCTTCCTCACCATGTGTCATATGACGGCTTGTTCTTTGCTCAGCTACATGGGGATTGTTTGGATGAAGATGGTTCCTTTGCAGGCGATTAGGTCCCGTGTTCAGTTTTTGAAGATCTCGGCTCTCAGTCTGGTGTTCTGTGCGTCGGTGGTTAGTGGGAACGTGTCTTTGAGGTATCTTCCGGTGTCGTTTACTCAAGCAATTGGGTCTACTACGCCTTTCTTCACGGCAGTGTTTGCTTATATTATGACGGCCAAGAGGGAGGCTTGGCTCACTTACGCCACTCTCATTCCTGTGGTTACTGGGGTCGTCATTGCCAGTGGGGTAATTCCTCAATTTTATCTTCAATTTACAATTTGGAGCAACTCTTGCATTAATTTATTAACTTGAAATTAGATGCTAAATTTTCGTTCAAAATATGTTTTTTTTTAAAAAAAAATTGGTATTGGCATGAACAAAAGATTTTTGATTTGTGTGTATAGTGATTAACTTTTTGACAAGAAGAAATTATAGATGCTGTCAATAGCAACGGGAGTTTTATTCAATGCTATGTGGTATTCATAAATTGAGAAATGAATTCTCAAAATAGAACTTCTCACTTCTCAGTCATACTAGATGATAGCATAATCATTTATCAAGTAACCCATCACACGGAACATCTCCATGTGATGTTCATATACACTCGTGTGTATGTTGAATAGCATTTCCGCATGTCAAAACTTAATTCTACTCTTCCAAACTCTCTAACATAAGGCCTATCTTTCTATAGGATATCACAATATACTTGTACTCACAGTTATGTAAGGATATCTAGCAACATACAAGTGTGCTTCTAGTCTCCACTGCTAGCAATAAACCATATTTGATTTCCCTCCAGTCCTTACGGAACTATTAAAGCTCAGCAGTAGACATAAAGCCTAAAAGCATTTAATAATCCAACATCTGTCAATTTTAAGTGATGTTTCCATGATTTCGTAACCACAGGCGCACATGCACATCTGGTGCTTGTTAATTGCAATGGAATGTTGGAACCAGGACGCCAGGGCTTATAACCATGAATCTGTTATCCAGATAAACTGTTTTAGCTTTTGTTGTTTGCATTAGTTTACCAGGTGGCAGTCCTAGCCTTAATAAGATAAGATTCACCAACTTTACCCAAAAAAAAGGAGAAAATATTTCACGGAGATTTCTGTTGTTTGTTTGCACCTGGATGATACAGTGATACGTAATTTAAATGAGCTTATCTCATTTGTCCAATGTCAGTTATCCAATTCACGGCTTGCTGTTTAGCCAAAAATAACGATAACCTTTTAACTAATTTATTCATGAACCATCACTTTATTTCTCAGTAATTAAGTCTGAGGTACTATCCTACTCCTGTCCATCTCCATGTTTTTGGATTCTTATAGTACTCTTTTTCATTGACACAATGACTTTTATTCTTCACCAAATTATCTTGCAACTTGCAAGATTGTGCTCAGATGTTTTATATCATTCTTGTCTGGCTACTTACAATCAGAATCTCACAACTCCGTCTACGATTTTCTACCATATTCATCTCCTATGTATGAAAAAGTTTCAGCGGAAAGGATTTATCTGCAACGTGCATGTTGCATTCTGTCTTACCTCTGCAATGCTATTGATCTCCGAAATTTCTTCCATACTTTGCCTGTAGTCTTGGATCCTATCTTCTGTTAATTTCATAAAATTATAGTACATCGATTATCCTTTTTCAACTAATTATCTATTTTCTTCAAATTTGCACTTTTCCTTGTTCTTGGGTTAGTGCAGTCAAATCGAGGTTTTTGAAAGTGATCGGTGCAACAAATTTTGATAAGCTTTTGCCATGCTAGGAGGAACCCTGTGAATAAGTGTTTTATCATGTAGTTCCTATTTTGGATAGGTAGAAAGATGCACTTAATCTATTTATCTACTTTTCCCTTCTTGTTGTACAATATTTGTGCACTAATTTCATTTAGTTCGTAATCTATTCATAGCATCTATTTGTTACAGAAAATGCTAAATATTAACCTTCACTATCCGGCCGCAGGGTGAACCAAGTTTCCATTTATTTGGTTTTATAATGTGTGTTGGTGCTACTGCCGCAAGGGCTTTAAAGTCGGTGCTACAGGGGATTTTGCTGTCCTCAGAAGGGTATTGATTTCCTCCTTGTTGGTCACTGTTTTGTTCTTCTTCCTCTTTTCTTGTGGTCTTGAAAATCTTGTTCATTATTGAAACATACTGAGAACTTACGGTTATTAGTTTGTTACATATTTTACTACTTCCTATTTGTAGCTTAAAAGGTAGATTATAGACTCTCTTTTTTAACTTTTTTAGGGAAAAGCTGAACTCTATGAACCTTCTACTGTACATGGCTCCAATTGCTGTTATATTCTTACTGCCTGCAACATTGTTGATGGAGCACAACGTGGTTGGCATCACAGTAGCTCTTGCCAGAAATGATGTCAAGATAATTTGGTATCTGCTCTTCAATTCTGCCCTGGCATATTGTGTGAACTTGACGAATTTCTTGGTCACCAAGCACACTAGTGCTTTGACTCTCCAGGTATTGCCTCATATCACGTCCTCTCACATGTTTCTTTTTTCCTGTAATTCTGTGATAACTGTGTAGCATATACCTTCAGATATTTCTATAGCACTCCTAATTTATAATTTTCACCATCTATAATATGGTGTCACATTGCCAAACTGTATTTGATTCACTATTTTAGTCCTGCTATTGAATAGATTCTGATAGATCATGTAGTCAAATCTTGTGCAAAAGTTCCAACATGAAGCTTCTTAATGTTACCGTGACTGTCTGACCTCTAAATTTAGTTTATCTGGCACAAAACATAATCCCCCGTGACTGTCTGACCTGTAAATTTAGTTTATCTGGCACAAAACATAATCCCAAGGGGGGGGGGGGTGTTGTATAATCTAATCTATTTAGCTTATCTAAGAATGGACACTAGAGCTTGCAGTTAACTGGTACACTTTGCATGCAAGATGTAGTTCAACCGTAAAACATTAGCCCCAACCGGTCACATGCAACTCATATATGTACATGAAATCTACAAATGTTTGTTGAACCGTACTCTAGGTTTATTTACTGCAATGATTGCACAAGTATATTATAAACCATTTTTAGCATGCTGGACTGAGGGATAATGACAGCATCAAAGATATTATTCTGAAACTGTTGTCATTAATCAAGATGGCAATCATGTCCATCATATCAGATAGAAATGATTATACAAATCATTCCAGTATGAGCCCCCATCCCCTCCCTTCCCCCACCCCCGGCCCCTCTCCCAAAGAAACACAAAAAAAGAATTATTCCTTGCCGTCAAGTTACCTAATGAGAATGTATTGCAAACTTTTTTACTTGAAATTAATATTATTCTATTTTTATATTTACAGGTTTTGGGAAATGCAAAAGGGGCTGTTGCTGTGGTTGTCTCAATTTTGATATTCAGGAATCCAGTCTCTGTAACAGGGATGATGGGGTACTTGCTCACAGTCGTTGGAGTTGTTCTGTACAGCGAAGCCAAAAAGAGGAGCAAATAAGACTCCTTTCTTTCTCTCTCGCTCAGTATCTTCCCATAAAACCATCTATTCTTTTAAAATCCAAGATTTACCATATTTCACCCCACTCCCTCTTGTTATCCTTTTCTGGAACCAGAAAAAAAAAACACGAGATTCTGCTTGCTTCTAGGATAAAAATTAATGCTTGGTGGGAAATTGGAAGAAAGCACCTTCGGCTTCTCCTCTTCTTGGTGATGGAAGTGTAAACAGACTATTCTTTTGGGGTAGACTTGGGTTTAGCCCAATTCAAGTCAAATTTTCATTATTTGCTGAATTGTTTCAACTTGTATACTGGCGCATAATTATTAAGATGTGCTTATACTGTTGTATAAATTCTATAGATTATTAGTCAACATATATCAGACAAGACTCTTTTTTCAGATGGTGTGCCTTCATAATGTCTGTAGCTTAATGTAGTATCTATTATGACGATTAAATAGTTCTAATTTGCCATGCATGCGCCACTTCCGTTAACCCCTGACTCCCTTGTGTCTATATGTTAGGCTATTACCATTTTTTTGGGATACTGGCATGGAAGATTGGTCTAGGAAACTGATATTTCTATACGTTGAAATGATATTTTTTGCAATGGTTAGCATGAAGTTAATTTTTGTCAATTGACCAATACATTGTGGACAAGCAGGTTGAGAAGTGATCTCTCTTTGCGTGTCAGCACTATATTGTTCAATTGATCACTAATTTACAGTGAAGTTAACTTCATAATAAATGAGTTGCTCTCGCATACAGGTGGAATTCATTCACTGAAGGAATGTTGTGAAAATATTAAAAAATTATGTGGAAATATAAATCCCCTTGGTCTATTACTTGATGTGGTGAATATAGGGGGGGAAACATGGGTTGATATAATGTTGTGCTCATAAGAAAAAATGAAGTACTAACAGATACTACAACGCGCATTCATGCAATTGGGTAGTTAGAACATGCATTCCACCACCTCTGTAGACTAGTGATGGCCTACTTTCCCTAAAGAAATAATCTTGTGGACATCCACTTTCCTCTATTGGTGCTCAATCCTCCTGGATCTGGTTCTACATTCTTTAATTTCAGTGGCCAATTGCAAATATGCACTGCTGTAAATTAAATATTATTTCATATTTGTTGTTTGAGTTTGGGGTGGTTTTATTTAATAAAAAATGTTGTTATATATTGTGATAAATTTATACGAAATTATAATTGCCAAACTTATATGGGATGATAAGAATCATAAAAGATTTTAGTTATTATATCTCTGTAAAAAATTATTATTAATACTTATCCACATAATTGACTAATACTTACTATCTCCGTTCCTAAAAAATTGTTGTTTAAGGTTTCGTCACATGGATTAAGAAGAGAGACTTTTTTGGGACAACGAGAAGGTAGGGGTAATATAGGCAGGAGCGGACCTGCCTTAGGGCAGGGGGGGCACCTGACCCCACTAAATTTTCAGATGGTCAAGAGTCACATTAGGAGGAAAAAAAATTAAGAGGGTCATATTAGGAAAAAAAAATTAAGAGGGTCTAAAATGAACATGTATACTAAGAAACATGACCCCACTGTATTATGTTATATATATACTAAGTGAGCAGACACTAGGCAACAATCCCTTATTCCCAAATCCCACTAAGTCATTAAGCCAATTTTTCTATTCTTCTATATTGTGGATATAGAGAACCGATTATAATTTTTCGAGTATAGAAGGAATTGGGAAATTGGATCAAATGTTGGTTCAGAAAATTAAGGATGATGTGTATCCCCAAGTCTATTTGTTGCTGAAATTGGCTCTACTTTTGCCCGTTGCTACTGCAACTGTTGAAAGGACATTTTCAGCCATAAATATCGTGAAGAATGAACTCCGTAACCAAATGGGAGATGAATGACTGTTTAGTAACATACATTGAGCGTGATATTTTTGTAACTATTAAAAATGAGGTTATATCATGCAACAATTTTAAGCAATGAAATATCGAAAAATGTTATTATAAATAATATTTGAGGATTGTTTAGTTTTGTAAGTTATTTTATGAAATTTTTATCTGTAAGAATTTTTTTTTTCCGAGTTTTACCCCACTGAACAATCCGTCTGAATCCGCCCCTGAATATAGGAGAGTATATAATTTATTCTCCTTGAAAGTTATAAACGACAAACTTTTTGGAACAAATTTTTTTTTCTAAAATGACAATCTTTTAGAAATGGAGGGACTAATAGTGAACGTGTATTTTCACAATATATATCATTTTTTTTCCTCCAAAATAACACCCGATTTAATGTAAAGCAGAGCGCAGGAGATCAAAACTCAAAATGGCAAACCAGAAAACGTTGCCACTAGTTGCCCAGCGGCCAGGAGGCGTAAGCATAATAATCTCCTGCGTAAGCACGAATAAATAATGAAGGTGACGATGGACTGCTCCTGGGCCCAATTCCAATTGCTTTGCGCCTCCTCCTGCTCCTCTCCCTCTGCCTAGTCTATATATGTACTCCTCATTTTGCTTTTCCCGATATTCTTCGCATGCCAAAGCCCATTTCTTATTCCTTCTCTTCTCTCACTATATCTATATATATATTTATATATATACAGCTTGTACGTTACTACTATGATCCTTCTCCCTCTATATTAAACCCTAGCTATTTTATCTCTTGTTCGAAGATACAGTTGTATAGCAGCAGCTGGAAGAAGATGGTGGCAGGTAGCAATTCCAAATCGGATATATCACTGCCTGGAACATTTGCCAGTAGTGCTTTCGCTGCTTCTTTCGCTGAGGTATTACTCCATTGAAGATCATATCCAATTAATTTGAAAACTACAGTGGAATTAGATTGTTAACTTCATTGTACGTGCATTTTGATTTAATTATTTCTTATGCTAGATTTCTAAGCTGTTTTTGTGAATGTTGATTTTGTGCGTCAAATCATGGTCGATGGGTTATTTTGGTTCGCTAAAATTTTAGTCTTTCTAAGAAGTTCAGTTTGAAGTATTTTAGAAGTTTGTGAGTTGTTGTCTAAATTCATAGGTTCAACAAATTTATGCGTATTGGAGTAGAAGTAACTCTTAAGAACTAAAGTGCATAGAGAGACTTGGTTGTGTATCTCTGGCCCCAAATGACCATAATTTACATCAATTTCAACAGATCACTATCAGCCCTTTCTGTTATAATATATATCTGTATGTTTATGAATTACTAATTGTCTTTTCATTTTTATATTTTCCGTTGAACTATCTGGTGATAGATGAGAAAGAGTTTATTGAACTGAATAGATCTATGACTTGGGCCTACAAACAATGAGAATAAGAGCCTACCAAGCAAGTCTACACTCTACTCACAGTGCTGTCACTTAGTCATTCGAATTTTCCCAATTCTGCTGCATAACTCCACTGGTCAGATTATTCAGGTCAAGTTGCCTGATAATCAATATCAAGATAGCTTCTTTATTTGTTAATTTTTATTTTAGCGTCACATTACCATGATAGTCACAATCAAACACTCTGTAACTTCTTTTATATGTCAGGGTCTGTGTTGATGGTTTATAGTTTAACAAGTTAGTCCTCTTTTCTGTTATTCTTGATTGAAGCTGGTATGAGCTCAATTGCTTGACACCTTTTAGTATTAAGTTTGAAATCTCCACATAGATCATAATTGGTTCTGGATCATCATGTTGGTGTTGGAACCTTTTAGTTTGCATAATCCACTAGATTCAATGTCAATGAGATTAAGTATATTTGCTTTTCGTTATCACACATATAACATATTTTCTTATGCAGATTTGTACTATCCCGTTGGACACTGCTAAGGTTAGACTTCAACTCCAAAAGAAAGCAGTTGCAGGGGATGGAGTGGCCTTACCAAAGTACAGGGGAATGTTGGGTACAGTTGGCACCATTGCAAGGGAAGAAGGTCTATCTGCTCTCTGGAAAGGCATTGTACCAGGATTACATCGTCAATGCTTGTTTGGGGGTTTAAGAATTGGGTTGTATGAACCTGTACGTTCTGTAACTATTGCTTCTATAAAATTCTGGTGCTCTATACATGTTAAGTCACCATTTAATTGAATTATGTGCATGCTGAACAGGTTAAGAACTTGTACGTGGGTGAAAATTTTGTTGGGGATGTTCCTCTATCCAAAAAAATACTAGCTGGGCTTACAACAGGTGATAATATGACCTTTGCTCTTATATCATCTTCTAGGAAAAGATATACAAAGGTTAGGCTTGCGTAATCATGTTTGATATTGTAAATAATCTAGATACTTGAACATGAAACAGGTGCCCTTGCAATCACAGTGGCAAATCCTACTGATCTTGTGAAAGTACGACTTCAGGCTGAAGGGAAACTGGCACCGGGCGTGCCAAGGCGTTATAGTGGAGCATTGAATGCTTATTCTACAATAGTGAGACAGGTGATTCTATAATCTTCCATCCCATGTAAAATATGGCCCATGAGACCCCGCTATGTATGAAGTTTACTGAGCAATACCCAAATTTTAGGAAGGGGTTGGGGCTTTATGGACTGGACTTGGTCCCAACGTAGCGAGGAATGCTATTATAAATGCTGCTGAACTAGCCAGTTATGATCAAGTGAAGCAGGTAAATCCCCATTATTATAATTAACCTAATTATGCCCTGTGTGTTATTATTTGGAAGATCTATAAGCTATCTAACTCTATTATGTTTTTGCAGACAATTTTGAAGATTCCAGGGTTCACTGATAATATTTTCACTCATCTGTTATCTGGATTGGGAGCAGGTTTTGTTGCAGTCTGCATTGGGTCCCCAGTTGACGTGGTAAATTTTTTATACCCAAATGACTAGTTTAAATAAGCTATTTTCTGCTGATGGATATTCAGTGGTTTGTCCGCTAAAATTTTATGATTAACTTTGACCATGTGGGGAATAAACTGTGATGGGAAACTCTGTCAGACATGCATGTTTATTTGTCTTCTGTAACTATAGTCTTCTCGAATGCTTGTTGCATTGTGCCTCTTGTGAGCTTTTTATGAGCATTCAGTTGTTGCACATTGAATTTAAGTAGATCCTAAGTCGCTGGACTCACTGCAAGTTCCACTTAAGACTAATCTGACCACTAAATACTTATAATCATCAAACCTCTCGAAGACCCTAGCATCAATTCCCTTCGAGGGCTAAAAAGCAGAAAACTGCGGTGCGCGTGGGATTGGAGTTTTTCAAAGTCTTCTAGTCAATCGAGAAAGCAGCACCTGGGAATGGTTCCATATTTCAGTTATGCGTAGCTTTGCAGATAGGCAGTTGATTAACACTTGTATATCGAGATTCGAGACTACAAGGTTTCATATTTTATTATGCTTTTTTGTACATGATATGGTACGTCAGATAGAATCATAGATTTTTTTCCAACATGGTGAAGCTATTAGAAGGACCATCTTATGTAAATAATTTTTTAGTGAATATCTGACAGTAGTTGTTGCACATTGAATTTAAGTAGATCCTAAGTCACTGGACTCACTGCAAGTTCCACTTAAGACTAATCTGACCACTAAATACTTATAATCATCAAACCTCTCGAAGACCCTAGCATCAATTCCCTTCGAGGGCTAAAAAGCAGAAAACTGCGGTGCGCGTAGGATTGGAGTTTTTCAAAGTCTTCTAGTCAATCGAGAAAGCAGCACCTGGGAATGGTTCCATATTTCAGTTATGCGTAGCTTTGCAGATAGGCAGTTGATTAACACTTGTATATCGAGATTCGAGACTACAAGGTTTCATATTTTATTATGCTTTTTTGTACATGATATGGTACGTCAAATAGAATCATAGATTTTTTTCCAACATGGTGAAGCTATTAGAAGGACCATCTTATGTAAATACTTTTTTAGTGAATATCTGACAGTAGTGTACAGATTGAAAATAATATAATAATAACCTCTCCTTTAATGTCAATCAGATAATCTTCACCTTTACATCCATTTCCTTTTACAGATCCATAGTATTTTACACCTCTTCACCACAGCTCATCCTTCTCTGAAATACGCCCTAGGAACCTTGGACACCTTAGCTTGGACAAGTGTGGTGTGTCACTGACCAATAAATTGATATTTTTGTCCAAAAAAAATCACAACTATTACCTAGGCCAGAGAATGGTTTCCCTAATCTGGTGTCAGATGCCAATTAATTTAGATTCTTGTCTTGAAAATCTAATTATAATATTTAGAAGTAAACTGTTCTTGCATCCTGTCAAGTAGATTTTTTGTAAATTGCGTAAGCGTCAAAATCCTGGTGCTCACTAGACACTAACAGTTTAAGATGGTTTTAGATCATTGAAGGATTAGATGTAGGTTTTATTTGATATTATACTAAATAGGAGAAAATCTAGTTAAAGCCTTAAGTTGTGTACAATTAGTACTTTGAGTTCTACATGAATATAATCATTCATCTATCATCCATGTCATGGGAAAGTTTGATATTGCTACATCTTTTTACCTCACGGTTTTAACAATTTACATTTTATCACTTGTACTGTTCTCCTTTCCCAAATCAAGGTATAGCTTGCAAATGGTTCCTCCTCTGATGGCGTTTTTGTACATGTGTGTGTGTGTGTGTGTATATATAATGACTTCTCCCAATGCTCAGTCCTTGGTTAAAACTGCCTTCTTTAGCTTTTGCACTTTTTTAAGGGGGAACATATATCCATTATTAAACAGTTCAAAAATCCTATACAAGCTCTTTTGAATTTTGTCTAGTTGTTTTTTATTTTTAATTATTCAGAAACAAATAGTATCCCAACAGCCAGTGGATTCTGGTGAGGGACAAGGTGTTGCAAACATGTTGCAAGTGTTTCTGTTTGACCTGTGTTTATGATTTTTTTGAAGCTGTGAAACCATACTTTGACAGTCTACTTCTGCACAGGTCAAATCAAGAATGATGGGAGATCCCACATACAAAAGTACGCTTGATTGTTTCGTCAAGACTCTGAAGAATGATGTAAGCCATTATCCTTCCATATAACATATTTTATTTTGCTTCTTGTTCTTTCAATGTATATGCAGATGGCAACCCCAAGGGGCGGTGAATGGCAAAGGCCTTGAGGAACAACCTCAAGATCACTTGTTCCAATCTTTACATAGGGCAGACGCTTACCTATTCGAGGAAAAAAACATTTATTATCTTAGTTTGTTGTTGGCTATGTTTGTTGAACACTTACCCGCCCCCTTCTCTTTACATGTCATGGAAGAACTTTCTCCACTTAGGTACAAGGGTTTGGCTAGTTCCCCCAGCTTTCAGCCATGGCAAATTTGCATTCACAACTTTTTGGTGATATAAAATAAAGATAATGAAGTTATGCCTCTACTAATGAGAATTTTTTTATTTCTCCAAGGAATTAATTTGACCTTTCTGCACTTGCTAAAAAATTGGTAGAACTATCAGAAACCCTTCCATGTCCAAGTTTTGAACCTCAAAAACCTCTCATGACTTGGATTATTAGGGGTTCAACCCTTTCATTAGTATTCATTTCAAAGTCTAGCATTAGATAGATCATCATCCAATTCCATCAAAGGCTGTAAACCAAGTTCACTGCTGTATTTTGCAGGGACCTTTTGCATTCTACAAGGGCTTCATCCCAAATTTTGGAAGGCTTGGATCATGGAATGTGATCATGTTTCTGACCTTGGAGCAGGTATAATAACACAGCATTTCGCCCACTATTGTTGTATTCTTGTTACATTATTGATTTAAATAGTTGGATTTCTTGAAGTTGGCGACGTGCCTGTTTTTGTTGCGACCTCAATTATTCTCTTGTATAATATATTGTTTGTGCTATGGTTTTCTGTTTGGGTGCGTTTATGTTTGACATTTAATTTCATTTCCTTGTGACAGGCCAAGAAGTTTGTTAGAAGTATAGAGTCGGCTTGAGAGTTAGAAGGATGCGTCTACAAACCCTTTGATGTTTGAATCAAAATGAGATCCTCTCTTATCAATTTATACTCAATAATAATAATAGTCCTGTAATTTACATGGAGGGAGGCATAGGCTATGAATTAGTATTTCTGAATGTTCTTCAGTAGTTTGGACATATGCCTGCCAATGCAACTCCTGGCTTTTAACTTCTTTTTGCAAGTAAAAATATGAGACCCTCGTAATCTTCTTATATTAAGATAATTTTTGTCTCTCTCATGCCAACTCTTCCAATGTTTCCCTCCTTCCTTATTTCCCCTTAATTTCCCTTATGGTTAAGGTTCATAATTGATTTTCACCATAAATTTTTGAAAATTAAAACTTTAAGCAATAATAACAACGTGGACACTACTCCACACCAATTTTTTTATATGGATCAACAAATTTTAATATTAACTTAGAATATTAGTAAGTTAAGTTGTGAAACTATTAATTATTAAAAATAATTAATAGTTAATGTTAGAGAATAAAATTTCTTTTTACGGTCCTACAAATTTTAATGTTAACTTATTATTCCACAATAATGTTATTCTATTATTCTTTTATTACTTAGTTATACAATAGAATTTAACTTTAAAAATATTTTTAGAATTTTACTTTACTCAACTTTAGACTCTTATTAACTAACTATTAAAAATATAAGAAAAATATTATGATTACATAATAGCTAAATTTAAATTACCATTAAAAACAAAAATATAAGAAAAATATTTTGGTTAATCAATGTTAGAAAAAAATCTCACTTATATATAATTATTAAAATTTAAATTACCATTAAAAACAAAAAAATCATGATGAGAACTTATTAATGTACAACTATTTTATGTCAAAAGATTGAAAATTAAAACAAAATATCAAATTTAAAAATTATATAAACTAAATATTAAATTAAAAACAAATAAAAATAAACATATTGCTAACATTGAACTGCAAGTCTTTATCGATTATTTGTTTGAGTAAAGTTTGTAATTATTCTATAATAAATTAAATTAAAATTAAAAAAAATATTTTATAATCATTCATTATATATATAAAATAAACAAAGAATTAAAAATAATTTTTCTTAAAAAATTTGTATCTCTAATTTTATTTGAGGGTGGGAGGGAGGGAGGGGTATTATTACTTGAGCCGCCACAACGTCGTCAGGCCTTAATATTGTTTTTTTTTTATATAAAAATCTTTACATTTCTCTGGGACGTCTGGTCCATAGCTTGTTGACCCAACTGTTCGGCTACTGCCCCTGTGCACAACCCGTCTTTGAATCAAAGTGAGCCTACACGACGAGAGAGAGAATTTGTCACCGGCGGTGTTAACGCCGGCTTTCCGTTGTCTCTCTTCCGTAATACTCCGTACTACCTTTGTCTTTAAAAAGGAGTCCTATTTCTTTCCTTCACAAGAAAAAGGTCGGTCTCTTTTTCAAGGACCAAGGGATTACAATTCATTCTCTTATGCACAAGTCCGTATCATCGCTGTTTATCTAAATAATATGTGGATACTGGTACCTGTTCCTGTTCCCAATACATCACAAAGATTGAACAAGCACAGAGGTAGAAGAAAAGCGGCAGTTTTCTGGTTCGTCATGATTAAGAGCTCTAATCTTATTGAATGCACTAGTAGATAATTTTATTTTATTTTTAATTTATATACATATGTATAGATTCTCAAAAGATTCAGATTCCATATATAAGGACCTTTCATTTCAATTGTTATCTTATTTTCCGTTTAGAAGCTTTGAAATTCTTCTAAATTAATTATGGTTTGGTGGACAAGGTAGCAAAGGTAATGACCCAAAATTGAAACCCATATGACATCATCTTCAACCAACCTCCACCGTAAGTACCTTTCAGTGCGACCACTAAAGAATTGCTTATACACTAAACAGTTGTTTATATACGCTTACTAAAAGACTGACTTTCATTCGCCATAGGATAGATCGACCCAGTTTCCTTTTCTTTTCTGGTGCACACCGCAACAATGCCTTATGTTGGATTGGTAGCTGTAACCTGAAATCACTCTAAACTGTATTAAACGTTATCTTAAAAGATGTTTCTTTGTCGATGTCTTTACCTGTGTATCCGAAGTAATGGTTTGATGAGTTTCTGGTGTCACAAGGGTGGGTAGGAAGTGTCCTTGTATGCTTCATTGCTTTGAATTTTCATTACCACGTGAAAGATGTAATATTACATTTAGCTCTGGTTCAGTATATTAGTAGTGCCTTCAACTCGAAACCAATCAACCACTTTAACCAAAGTACTGCTGAAATATTAAGAGAGATAACGGGAGCTCAGCAGTCTAGGAGAATAAAAATGTCAAACAGTCTTGTGCATCATGCATACACAATAGCATTAAATGTAAACAAAAGACAACCGTTTATGCACGAGGTACACCCTGCAAATCAAGACTGTGGAGACTGTTGAGCTCCCACAATAATTTAACTATTTTCACCAAAATCTTGCTTATTTTTGAGTAAGTTGTTCCTAACAGTTTGTAATAACTATTGGAATATTTTGGAATACACGGATAATTTTATCTAGTATCATACACGAAAATGTTCAAAATAATCTATTAGGCCTTTAGAATTTTTAAATCATAATTCTTAAGTAATTTATTTGCTACCAACTTAATTTTAAAATGGAATGTTTGGCCTAGTTTAAGAAAAATGGCAGTCATTGTAGGGGAAATAGGAAAATTATCTCAAGGCTTAAGATTTCGTATGTAATTCCATTTTCATTTTTAATGTTCCAAAATACTCTTTTAGGAATAAGTAAGGGGCTTTTATAATTCTTAAAACTTAGTAATATTTAAGCTTCATTTCAGCCTTTGTAAATCATTTTACATCTTTATACTTGGGGCGCCACGTTTGAGAGCTAAGAGCGGCAGAGAGGATCTTACCGCCATATTTTCATCAATTTTTACAAAATTCCTTCCATCTCTTCGCTATTCTCTACAAATACTAAAAATCCTTGAAGATACTATCTTGAATGTGGAAGGACCAAAAGTATAGAGCTTCAAGGTTGGATTTGGGGCTGCATTTAAAGTTTTTAATTGTTTGAAGAAAAGGGAAAAAGATTTTAGGAAGGAATCTTATAGATTTGGTAAAAATATGTAAGATCTACCTAAATGTTTGAATTCTAATCTCTAGGTGGTGTTAATTTATGTATATATGCTTATATCTATGCTACCAACATGAATTTATCTGAATTTATGTTTGCATGTCTTGAATCTATAAATTGAAGAATGTTTTAGGAAATTTCTTTAATTTGTTGCATTTTGCTTAGTACTATCCCTGGATAATATACTTGAATAATTCATTGATGATGCTTTATTTTGTGTCAGAATTGAGATTCATACCTTGGTGGTGTTTAGGGATTTGAGAAATTGAAAGATTTTAAGTCGAATTGAAAGCAGTGGAAGGAATTTATGGAATCTGCACTTGTTAGCAAACTTTAAATTATTAAAGCTCTGTACTTTGAAATCCAATGAAGGAATTCTTTAGTTAAATGGCTGTGAACACTCGTATATCAGGCTTGGACTTTTTAGAATTCATAATTTCATATATTTTTAATTTTTTATTTTGGTCAGACCTAAGATATTTGCTTTAGATCCTCTAATTAAATGAATTGTTCAGGTTCCTTTTTCCTTATGCAACATTTTCACTCAGATTCGAAATGGAAGTTTGACATGTTCCCTGCGACTTCGGTTGGGGCATTAAGTTAGCCATCACTCTCCTAGAAAAGGCATACTAAACCCCCACTCTGTTAAGTCCCGTTTAATTGACTAACGTGTTACTGGTTTGGCAGCAGGCATGCTATGTGGGACTCATTGTCTCTCATTAGACAAAACTCTTGCCATCATCTGTAAGTGCTCTTAATTAAGAGGCAAATTTTGTGCTTAAATGAAGCAACGGGAATTAGGAAAATACTGAGTGCGCTAATCTGGCACTCGGTTGAAGAAATTTCTTTGTAGGGAAGAAAATAGACTTGTGGGAGGGTAATAGGCAAGTCATCATAAAAAATTGGAGTAAGTGTTGTGATTTTGTTGCTACTATATAACTAGGTTTACTAAATGAATTGTTGCTGTTAATATTAATTAGATTACAGAGAATGTATAGTTGTTGTTATACAATTTTACTTAATTTTATATTGGGTAAACTGTCTAATGATGTGAATGCTCATTATTTACTTTTTCCATATTTACCTATTAGCGGAACGAGTTGAGTACACCATGTTCTTACTTGCGTTTTATTATATTCTTTTACTGGTATTTATTTATTGCTATGGTATTTATTTAACTATTTGGTTATTGTTCGGTATTTATGATGAGGTAGAGGCAATTGAATTTGAAAAGGCTTTTACTGATATACTGTGAATAGTGTTGGTTGTTTGGTCAATGGTACTTCTAATGATATGTAAACTTTACAAAATTAAATTTGACTTCAATTGCTATGTTAGTTTTATCTAAGTGAAGTTTGTGTATCATTAACTTTGTTTTTCATTACAATTAGCACATTTTGTTCAGTGGTGCATTATGTTGGTTTTTTGGTTAATGTTTTACAGTTGGCGACCTATGTCAAAAACATTTACTTGACTCAATATTGCCTTTGGAGTAGGACTTTATGCAAACAAAAGAATAAATAAAATGACACATTAATTGTCTAGATGTACTGCCCCTTGTAAATCTTCGTTCTCCTTAAGTTTTAATTTTGCGTTCTTCAGCTTCAGCTATCCAATCTTCTCCACATTATTCTTTAGCCCTATAGCTTCTGATCAATTGGCAGATCACAACCTTGCTTCTTTCAGTCATAGCTTTGACATATCATTCGAAGTAATCCAGTTTTTCAATTAAACATATAAATATGGAATATTTTCTTACTTTTATTTTTTTCCCTTAAATCAAGACATTACCTTGGGGCTTGGGGCAGCCAAAGTAACCTCTACAAGGATTTCCTTCCTTCTGCTGTCGACTTTGGTGCTTGAAGACCACAACCACAATACGTATTGCCATGTTTGAACCCTGATGAGCTCAAATTTATACTGCTTCCCTTTCATCCGAAATCTGTAATTCCATTGCAAGATTAATCATTTGATTGCTCCCAGCACATTCAATTTCTTTGCTTTGCCTTTGTTTTTCCTTCTAGTCATTTTGATATTAAACGCCCTGATTCCCATATAACCCCAACTATCTGATAAAGTTGGCGAGAATGAAGAAGATGGTGTTGATTTTTTAGACTGTCGAGAGGGTTGAAGGTTCCCAAGAGGAGCAGTTCTTTATGGGACATGATTCCACATTTTTTATGATGGGTGCTTTGGATGGAAATTAATTGTACATACTTAGAGGATAGGGAGTGAACCATTGAGCATATTATGTTCTTTTTTAGCCTTCATTTCCTTAAACAAAAGGAGGGATTTCCTAGATTGCAATTTTTTTTTCCTGGAATTTTTGTTGGATTTTTGCCTAGGAACATGATACTATGTTATACGGTTGGAAAAATATGCAAGTTGAATTTCTAAAATAAAAACGGTGCATGATGTGGATGCTTTTAGAGGAAGATACCTGCATTTTGCAACTGGTATAACCCTAACTAGGACTTTGGAAGATTGTAAATTAATTTTGGGGTTTTTAGTGATATGCTTGGATACAGTTTTGTATCATCACCAGGAACAAGTTTATATCCATGAAATATGTTTCTAGAGTTACTTATTATATATTGTTTGTGCTTAGTTTTTTTAAATTATTTTGGGATATATTCAGTATGTTTGGTATTGGGATTCCAAGATTCTCCACCCCCTTTGACTGTGTAGTCTCACATATTTGCTGCGTACTCTGTCTCACATTTCTTCTGCAGTACTATAGTATAACTGTACATATTTTTATTAAGGTGCATTTTAATTTTTCAATTTGAGCATTTTATGCTGTAACAAAATTTAAATGCACAGGGGGGGGGGGGAGGTTGAGTAAAATTTAATTGTCTCAGATATTAGCCGAAGTTGGACTTGTAAAATTGAGTTACATCTTTAATCTATTTTCATGTTCTACACATTTCTGCCTCAATGGGTAGAAAGAAACACAAGGAGAAAAGAGGAGGAATATAAACTTCCTAATTCTTCAGCTGCAGGAGAAAAGAATTATATCGTACATATCTAATTAGAGCTGAAAACTTTTACTTGGGAGTGAAGGATAGTATTTTTGGGAAAAGATGCTGAAAATCGTTCTTCATGGCAAGGGTAAATCCTCTGGATCTGGACAAGGGGCAAAGCCCTTGTCAGGGGAGAGAGTTACAGTTGCATGCCCTGACCACCTTGTCCTTGCTGATCTTCCAGTAGCAAAAAGCATTGGTTCAGTGCCTGCTACTTCCCGTGTCAAGACTGTAGGTTGCAGGGTCCATCGCCGGGCTGGTGAGAAAGTTCATTTTTGTGTCTGCTGTGATTTCCCCATTGCCATCTACGGGCGCCTGGTATGAGTTCAATATAATTATTATCTTTTAGACTCTCCTCCTTCCTTTTTCTATTCCTCCTTTGAGCCCACATATATGCCCGCTTATGATTTTATTGTTCTTTTTTTACCTTCGAGTGTAAATGTGCTTTCAAATCTCACTCAAGTTTTATCTCAAGTATTGTGCTTTCAAAACTCTCCTTAGTTTTATCTCAAGTATTGAAGTGTAATTGTGTACTTGTGTCTATTATTTAGTATCTCATCAGAATATTAACTTTTTACAAAATGTAACAATTTACTCGCCTTTATTAATGGACGGGCATTTTTATATTTATTTACTCCAATCTTCCCTCTTGGCTTTTTGCTTGTGTACATGCTAACCTTTCTACCACTAAGATAGATATCAAATATGGGTTAGGTACTTGGGTTTCATTCAGTTTCAATCCATGGGACACGTGCAAAACTTTTGCCTAGTGGTTGTTGGGGGTACTTGCTAGTTATTGATGACTTATGGTTGTCTCATTTTTGCTCCTTTGTAGGAGCGGAGTTTATTTGTGAGCCATTTCACTGATATATTGAGAAGCTCTTGAAAAGTTTATTTAACTTGAACAATGTTAATTTCATGCAATTTGACCTTATCTGAATAAGAAGAGGTTTCACATCTGCTGAGTGGAGATTCCAACCTAACTGCCTTAGCTATTTTAGCTCCGGCAGCTTATATGCTGCTAGGTTTGGTTGCCAAATATTATCATTTGTATATTAACGACTTTATGTTCTTGCAGAGCCCTTGTGAACATGCTTTTTGTCTGGACTGTGCTAGAAGTGGTTCTAAATGCCACATGTAAGGCTATTTTATATATATTCTTCCTACTTAACTATGGAATTTTCTTAAATGTTTTACGCATCCTGTTCCTTGTACTCAACCATGAAAGTTGTAATGTATGTATCTTTATCTTAATGCATGACTTCACCTCATCTCATTTTACTTCCTCCATTGCAAAGTTTAGGATAAAGTTTGACTTTTTCATGTCAATTTGAGATATTTTTTAATTCAAATTTGATAGGAATACATGTAATTATAGGCAAGATCATTATGAAAATTTTAAACTATGTAAAAAAGTACGACTCCTCTATACCACAAAAAAGAGTCCCATTTGCAACAAAAAGAAGTTCAAAAAATGGTCCTCTTTTAATTGATAATAGTAGAAAATGATGCAATACTACCGTCAAATTTATCATCATAATTTTATTATCATGTCACCGCTACTTAACTAAAGTTAATATATTTAGGACTAAACATGAAACAAAATTACAACCTTATATTTGCAAATTTTGTAAATGGGACTCTTAAAATGTATAATTGATTACAAAATTTATTGTTTTCATAAGTTAAATGAATCACATTAATTTTGATTATGAGAATATCTCAAATTGACTTCAAAAGATCTAAATTAATCTTTTATTTTGGATTGCGGGAGTATAATTATTGAACGGTGTAAATCTATTCTTGTGTTTCTTGATTACATAGTTGTGAAGAACGTGTCCAGAAGATACAGGCAATTAAACGTGAGGAAGGTGTCTTCATCTGTGGAAACCCACGCTGCCGCAAGTCCTTCCTTGAAAAAGCTGCACTTCAGACTCATATTCAGGCTCATATCAATAAGATCAATGCTACAGCTGATTCCACCATCGACAACAAAGATCAATGTTTGCAACCCAAAGGCCAACCACTTACCAAGTCAGTCATACAACCAAATCCACCACCAGTTTTTGGGCAAATTGAACACCATCCGTCAGAGTCACAATCTGGAAACAGCAAAGGCTTTGATAGGCCTGATCAGATTCCAAACAAGCAAAAAGGAATACTGTCTGAGACTCCATTTCCTGAATACTCCATGCATTACCCTCAACCTCCTAATCTTGCGGTCCCATACAATTTATATTCACTTCAGACTCCTCCATTTGCACCTGGTCCGGCTCAACCGCTTTATGGAGGTCCTATGGTACAGTCCAATTCTGCAACAGAGGTTGGATCAGAACAGGGTTTGCTGTTAGGTTTACCACCAGGTCCAGCAAGTGGTTTGAGTTTTTCAGAAAGATATTCTCAACCCTGGAATACTGGACCAGTTGATGTACCTATCTTTCTAGGGGATAGTGGATATCCAGGAGTTTTGCCTTCTAACCTGCCTACCCCTTATTCGACTCACAAGAGAATGGAACTAGCACAGGCTGAAAATTCAATGGGTCCGAGGGATGGCAAGGTTACATTTGCACCCCAGTCTGTGTGGTTCCAGCCACCACCGCCTTTACCCCCTCCCCGTATGTCGCAGCCGCAACAAGGGAATTTCTTTCCTCGTGATGATGGCAAGGTGTTTCCGTGGGAGAATGAGAAGCATGATGACTTTAGAAATGGCCAGGACTCGTGAATCTTCTGATATTTTGTTGAACTATTTCCCTTGCCTGTTTAGTTTGAACTCGTTGTTTGTGGCTCCTGGCTTTCCTAATAACCTTTATTCTGAGTTTAGTCCTCCTGTATGTTTAATCTAGTAAGCTGCAAACATTTGCATGCTGGGTTTTGTTATCAAGTATGTTAATAAGTATTTTGGAGTTCTGGATAACTTCTTGATTGGAATCTACTTAAATTTGCTTCTAGACCAAGTTGAACAAAACAAAACAAAACTTTAACTTTTGATCTTTTTACAGAGGATGAACAGATTAGCAAATAACATGTAGTGATAGATCAGTCCCCCAAAACATAGACATTTCATCTTGAAGTATTGGAGTGAAATCATCTGACAGTATCTATTGTAATGATCCAAATAAGGAAAATGTTTCCTACCTTTGACTTCAGATATGATATCAGTTGTTAGTTGAAACATACTGACCACCATAAGCCTATTTAAAAGTAAGGATCATACTAGTACTGACAATCAAGCAAATAGGCTTAATGTCACTTCTGTCCCTTCATGTTGTTATTCACTTTTAAAATTGTCCCTAAAGTTTAAGTTATATTTTTTGGCATTCTATTCTTTTTACCCGATTTGACCCCAACGACCCAACATGACCCATTTTGATCAAATTTTAACCCAACTCGACCCAATTTGACCAACACCAATTTTACCAATTAAATTTTTTTAAAAAAAAAACTAAAAAGTTTTAAAGTCATCTGTTCGGGAATGACATTTTTTTTCTACTTATAAGTTGAGTTTTAAATCAAAAAAATAAGTAAGTATTTGTAATCTATTTTAAAATGACTTATAAGCCATTTTAAAATAAGTTAATTTGACCAAATATAATGTCTATTTTGCCACTATTCTATTTTGCCTCTTTTTTATTAATGTCTGTTGAGAACTTGCGACTCATAATAAAAAAGCCACTGAAAAAGGGCTAGTGCGGCATGATAGCGCGGGGCGCGCTGAGTTACGCCTGTTTGGAGCGCGGGGCACGCTGGGTCACGCCTGTTTGGAGCGCAGGACGCGCTGGGTCTGGGAGACAGTCTGGGCTAGTAGCGCGGGGCGCGCTGTGACGTGCCTTGGAGCAGCACAGGCCGCGCTGCGTCGACAACTCTGTTTTGTGGGTTGTTAATTGGAAAGGGTATTATGGGTAATTGACCATAATATGAAGTAGGGTTGGAATAGGATTAGTAGGTATATATACTATCTATTGGAAAGCCCTATGTAACCAACCAAAGAATCATCAATAAACAACTAGCCGTCGCCTGTGGAGTACCCAAATTGGGGAACCACGTAAATCTCTTGTGTTCTTTTTAATTCTCTATCGTTTGTGTGCGTGTGTGTGATCCTCTTATTATAACAATGTCTTTTTTAGTAATCTTCCATTTGATTTTAACTTATAAGCCAAATTGATGTCGAACGCTTTTACTTATAAATCACAACTTATATTTTAACTTATAAGTCATTTTAAAATAAGTCATTCCCGAATGGGCCCTTAAAGTCCTAAAACTTTAAAAAAAATTCTCTTTAAAAAATAAAATAAATTTGAGAATTGTTGTTGAAAAATATTTTTAAATGGGTATGCTTATTTTTAATGGAAGTTGGTGGCTTTGGAGGTTATGTGAGGAAGGGGACGGGGACGGGGGACGGGGGACGGGGGACGGGGGACGGGGGACGGGGGACCGGTGACCCCGGACGGGGGAGGGTTGGTTCACTAGGTAGGGAGAAAGTTGGGAGGGGGAGGGGGAGAGGGAGGGGGAGGGGGGAGGAGTTGACTAGTATAAAGTTAATTTTGATTAATTTACTAATACAGTGTCGACACGTAAACAATAGGTGATCTCTCTATACGTGTCAACACTGTACTGGTCACATGACCAACTTATCATGAAGTTAACTCTATCATAACCAGATCCTTGAGTTTGGGGTGCAGTATTATGAATATCATTTTTATTTTTTTACAGTTTTAATGGTTCTTCACGCACACACGATTAAATTTAATGAAAAAAGTGATAATTTCACCTATCCTAAATAAAGATGAGCAAAAAACTAAAATTGACATCGAAATTGCATCAAAAACTAATCAAAGTGCATTGATTGAGCGGTACCAACAGTTCTTGCATATGTGGTGGCTTTAGAAGCATATATAGTTTGAGTGCGATTTTGGGAGGCTTCTGCACCGCTCAAACTGCACAGTACCGCACCACACTCACTGCTCTTATATATTATATATTTTTTAAGAAGTTATATAGTCAAATTCCTAAAAATATATAAGCCAATTTTAATTATGTTATACACTTTTAAACTTTGTGTTGGTTAAAAATATTTCTAATTGAATTATAATGGTTTGAGTAATGTTAAAGCATTAATCAGTAATATATTTCAAACTTAAAACTTGTTGCTTGATTTTATTATTATAATGTCATGTATGAATGAATCTGATGTATTGAATATTATTGTTAACCATGTTAATTGGTTTTGAAACTGAAACAGAACCAAATAAAACTACACCGCAAACTTTAAAATTATTCCACACCACACCAATTTTAAAAGACTAGCGATAACCCGTGTCTAAAGGCACTGTATAATTTAAAAAAAAATAAAAATTAATCATGAACACAAAAAAATGAAACACTGAATATGGACACACACTAAACTAAAAGTCTAAATTAATTCTTAACACTCCCGCACTTTTCATACATACTCTACAAAGTATTTAAATGAAAATTCTTATGAAGACAAATTTCAATGAATAAATAAAGAATATCCAACTTTAATAGTCAAATTCTCATAAATTTAAACTAAGTTTAACTACATTTCAAGATTTATTTTTTATTATTTATAAGTCTTTTTGATTGATTGTAACTTTTTAAATAGTAACTTGACAATTAAAAATTATTGTTTGCTTGTTATAACAACTCTTTTTTTGTCGCACGTAGATGGATATACAGTTTCACAGAGCCGTAACTTGATACAAAAACTGATCAAAAAATTGTTCTCCTCCAACCCAGATCAAAAAATACAGTTTCTGTATCAAGTTACGGCTCTGCGAAACTGTATACCCATCTACATGCGACAAAAAAAAAGGAGTTGTTATAGCAAGCAAACAATAATTTTATCAAACATTATCTAAAAGTGCTAAATAAGAGAAGTGCTCTTGATCCTTCTTTTTCATTATATTAATAAAATTATAGAAGTTTACGTAATTGATAATAAAAAATTAAATAATTGACTTTAACATTCATAATATTTATTATTTTTCTTAAGCGAAGATCCAACAAACACACAAATAGTTAAATGAAATGTAACATGTTTTTTTTTGTTTCTATAAGGACATTCAAAATTAATACATGTTATAGTTGTATGCATTTAATTTATTTTTTTTGGGTATATTATAGTTTTGTTAAAGATTCAGACATATTTATTCTTCTTATATTTTTTAATAAGGAAAATAAAAAGTAAATTATGGTAATTAAAATATAATTTAGTTACTTTATTGGAATTGTGCATTTTAAAACAGTTTTATAATAATTGATTAAATTTGTGTCACATTTGCTGCTGAAATATAAAACACAAATATAAATCACAAGTTTGAAAAAAAAATAGGATAATTCAGTTGCCATTTATGTGACGCCCCCCAAAATAGGTATACATCACCCATTCTAAGTCGCCAAATACATGGTACAGAATACAAATTCAAACTTAATTTATACCACTGTTAAGTATCGTGTAGAATACGACACAACATAAGCTGTGAGTTTTAATACAAATATTATCTTCTAGACAATATTAAAACTCAAAATAAGTTCTCATTATATTTATTATCATACTATTTCACAGAATATTGAGGACTACTAATGCAAACATCTAGACCGTCACTCCGTTTTTCGACTAGTTCCAGCTATATTCTCATTTCCTAAAGAGAACAATGAAAGCAAAGGGTGAGCTCAACTAGCCCAGTAAGAAATATTATGACTAAGATAATGCAGAATAAATTATCGTTAGCCTTTAACAGTGTTAAATTGATAAAATAATAAACATCAAGTTTAACTGCAGCGGAATAAGCAATCCATTAGAAGAGTCAAGTAGAGCATGATATCTACTATCTTCTATGATTTAAAAAGTTAATCAACAGTTTTATCGTTGAGACTCAGCTTAATAAATAATCCACATCATCGAATCATTCCTGCACTACGGGCCAAGAATATTCATTAGTATCACCAATGGTCATGATCATACCAACAACTATCCATCAATGCACTAAGGGCCAATGATGACTTTCATCATAATATAAGCATGAGGATGATGACAATGATATAAGAATTCAATTAAAAGAAAGCAAAGGATAAATTTTTAAATATTTATAATTCAATTTATCCAGAATTCAATAATGTCCAAATTGCCAACATGATACTGCTTTGTGGAGTAAAATTCAAGAATAATATTGTATCAAAAATATTTTGGACAGAAAAAAAATCAATTTTTATCATGAATTGTACTCTGTGAATAGTACTTCGTGAATAGTATCCCGTGAATAATACTCCGGCATGAAAAGGTTAAACTTTAACAAGAATGTTCAGAAAAAATATCATTGTGAAACGATACTAGATGAAGCACAA
This sequence comes from Panax notoginseng, assembly GCA_016801055.1. Lineage (NCBI taxonomy): Eukaryota > Viridiplantae > Streptophyta > Magnoliopsida > Apiales > Araliaceae > Panax > Panax notoginseng. The sequence goes on along the minus strand of CM029015.1, from coordinate 7,791,193 downwards.
ATTTCAAGGATATTCTACTAATTTCAAAGAGTATAGAAGCAATACTTCACAACATGAGTGTAGAATTCAGAATCTAAAACGAAATAATATTACTTACATATTACAGAGCATGAAAGAAAATATTATTTCATACGAATATTGAACAAAAATAATATTCCTTACGAATACGAAAAAAATAATACCCCTTACCTTAGTAGGAGATTGGATACTGAAATAGTATAGTAACAGAATAATCTTCTTCTTTCTCTCTGATTCTCTCTCTATAGAATTCTCTTGTGAGTCGTAGTGAATTGGTGAGAATGAAAGAAGAAATAAGCTTCTATTTATAGAAGATTTCTAGCTTAGCCTTTGCAATGTGAAAAGGCAAGTGGCTTGACGACTGGTGATGTAAAAAGAAAAGTGGTTTGACGCCTGTAATGTGAAACAACATGTAAGACCCCGAATTTTATGAAATAAAAGTATTCAATTTTTCTTATAATTACTATTCAGTAAATGGTTAAATTGATAAATGTTAAAGTTAAGGGTGATATATGAATTTTTTTTCAAAATACACAAGTGGTTATAAAATATTCATTGTTGTCGGGGAATATTCGTTTGGTCGTGGAATATTCTTTCTGTCGGGGAATATTCGTACGACGGCGCAACCATTTGTGGGTCCCATAACAGAATAACTGCCGGGTGAAGAAAACGACAAATTTGAGTTTTTACAAATAACGGCGTAGTTGTTACCGTTAACACTGTTGAAATACCCAGTGGTTAAAATGCAGTAATACGCGTTATTGCACAGTAGCACACGGTATTGCATAGTATTTTTGAAATTATTGATTCTTACGTAAGAAGGCACTACTCAATAATTGTTACAGTAATTACTGTTCAATATTTTATTTTATTGATTTAATAATTGCTACGTTGAAATTTTATATTATTGTTGTTCAATAATTGTCACTGCACAGTATTTCCCATTATCAGATCAATAATTCATATTATTTGAATAATATTATTAGATAACATTATTGGCAATGTCTAGAAAGTTCTGTCTAAGGAGAGGTTTGGTCACCTAATTGAGCGCCAGTAAGGAAAAATTCTTATCGGAAAGCCCCCTCTTTCCTGGGAACGGCCTGATTGTCATATATGTGATTCTGTAATATTATTTGTGAATAATTAATTATTGATTCATATGATAAGGAAATATTTATTTTATGTGGATATAAATGAGGGATATATTTTTGTGGTTAAAAATAAAGGAGTTAATGTTGAGGTATTTTATCTGTATTTTGTCGGAACGGAGGTATTGAAAATCAAATTAGGGTTTTTGAGATATTTTGCGGGGGTTATAATTTTTAATCTGACCGTTGGATCGTGGTAATTTTTGGATATGTTATACATATATAAGTTGAGTATATGCCCACAAATTTTGAACCGTTAAAAATGAACGTATGATTTATTATGAATTTTACAAGATGACTGGTTCAGAAATTGTTGAATTTTCGGAGTTTATCATTTTGATGGAAAATTCTAGAATTAGTGGGCCCCACTTGTAGTTGGTAAAGAAATGTGCTGAATTATATTTCAAATGTGGTGGGTGGGAATAGTAGCAGGTAAAGCCATCAGGTTGCAGGTCAAGCCTACTAAAATTTTCTTATAAATAGAGGGCTAAGTTAGAATTGAAAATCACACTAGAAACAAGTTTTCTCTCTTTCTCTCTCTATATTATAAAGCATATTTTGTGAGTATTTAGATACTTTGAGAGTTGCTATTCAGTGCAAGTTTCCTTCGGCTTTGCATACCGATCAGAAGTACTGCTCTTTTGAGGTAAGGGATAGTAAGGAATTTTAAGGGTTGTTATGTTTTTCAGTTTCGTAATTTTTCTGACCATCAAAAATTCTGGAAAAATTTGAAATGATATTTTGATGAGTTTTCTTGATTGTGTCCAAAAATGGTGATTTTTGGATGTATAGATTGAGAGTTATGAATTTTATGAGAAAAGACTATTTTAAAAGTAACTGCTTATAATTCCTTATGGTTAACTCCAAAATTGATGAAATTTTTATTGGGAGTACATGTATATGATAGAAGTATACTCTATAAATTTCAGAATTTTTGGACAAAAATATAATTTTTGATAAATGTCTAAATATTCGGCTGTTTTGGCCATATGAAAAATAGTAAATGACTTTTAAAAATTCTGAGAAAAATATATGTTCAATATGGGACTATATTATGTTAAATCTCAGAAAAAAAATATTTTTGGAACTGATTTGGTATTTTTCATGAAAATAGTCTAGTTATGAGTAAATGAATTAAATATGTTTTGTGAAGTAAGAAAATTGAAAAATAGGATTCTATGACTATGAGAATCCTATATGAGGTATATGCAGATTTTTGATGAGGGTTTTGATTATTGGTGATAAAATCTTATGAGTTTGGTATTTTAGAATGATTAAATGCATTATTTAGTAAAGTGTAAACAATTTAAATAAATTGTTTATAAGCTTAAGGAATATTATTCTTTCAATATCATTATACCGAAATATTGGTATAGATTTTATTGTGGAATTTATACCTTTTTGTGTCGGGTTTACTATTTATGAGTTACTATTTATGAGTTACTATTCATGAGTTACTATTCACGAGTTACTATTCACGATAAAAATTGATTTCTTTTTCTAACCAAATTATAGTTGATTTACGAATATTACTCTTGAGATTAAAACTAGATGTTGATCATATTATTTTTATTATTATATATAACATTTTTATAACCCTAATGATGATATTTCTCTTTGACTTGAGTGTAAAGATGGGTAGATTTTTGGTATGATCATGACTATGGGTTATCTTTGGCCAGTAGTGCAAAGTTGAATCGTTGATTGGTATGATCATGACCATTGAATTTATAAGTGAATATCTTTAGCTTAAGTGCAAAGGTAAATTGATCAACATGGTTATAATTATTGTTTATATAAATTCTGAAATGATTATATATTTCTTTGAGATATTAATATTTTTGGCCTATAGTGCAAATATGAACTGTTGATGAATATATTTGGCCGTAGTGCAAATATGAACTGTTGAGGAATATCTTTGGCCTGTAGTGCAAAGATGAATTATTGATGAATATCTTTGGCCTGTAGTGCAAAGATGAACTGTTGTTGAATATCTTTGGCATGTAGTGCAAAGATGACATGTTGTTGAATATCTTGGCCAGTAGTGCAAAGACGAACAGATGTTGAGATGAACATGATCAACTGGTGATACAAATGAATATCTTTGGCCGTAGTGCAAAGATGAAGTTATTAGTATGATTATGAACAGGAAATGTGATTTGGTGTAACCATGATCTTTGATGTTTCAGGTAAAGATAGGTGATAAAAATTATCTTCGTCCTGGATGAGAAGAAGAATTTAGAACTACAGTTATGATTATGAGTTATTCATATGATTGTGGACCAGAATTGTTGATTGATGTTACATGGATAAAACATTGTTGGTGAATTTTTAACATGGAGAAGATAATAGACTTTATAGTCTATTTGACTCTTCTAATGGATTGTTCGTTCCGCTGCGACTATGGTTAAAATTTTTATCATTTACCATATGTTCTAAATCTCTGATTTATTATTGATGAAGGCTATTGATAATTTAATTATCTTTAGTCATGATATTCTTTACTGAGCTAGTTGTGCTCACCCTTTTGCTTCACAATTCCTTTCAGGTAATAAGAGTATAGCTGGGTCGAGCGAGGGTAACGGGAAAATAGAACGGTGGTCTCTAGCTGTGGATGTTCTCCCGAAGCAGTATAGAAAAGTTCATTTAGTTGTTTTATTTGGTGAATCCAATAGGGTAAGGTGTACCCAACGTTGGAAGGGTGGTTTGCCACTATCATACAAGATGCCTAACGACATACAACCTCGTGTCATCATAAGACAGTGATGTGCTCATCCACTTGCTGAGTATATATACGAGCACTACCTATATAATCTTGGTGTTTGTTTGAAGTATAATTCTCAATTAAAGACAGTAGAGATAATGATATGTCAAGAGAAGACTCACCATTGGGAAGAATATGATAGTAATCTTCTCGTTTTTCTTTGGGGTCTATTGGGTCAACTAAGAATAATTCTGTGGCCATATGATATCTATCATAACCTAGACGCATGACCTCCCATGTACGAAGGTTTCCTTGAGCACTTTCCAAAGATTCTAATTTCTGAAACAGTTTTTGACTATACCTTTATGTAAGGTGTCATTGTGAGGTGATGTCCACGGTTGAAACATGAGTCACATTTGGTATATATTTGTATCCAAACTCACAGCATATGTGTTGTTGTATTTTACACAACAATTGTTGTAATAAAGTTACAGTTATTTTCTGTACCATGTATTTGACGACTCAGAATAGGTTGGATGGAATGGACCTATTTTGGGGTCGTTACACAACAAGTGGTTCGACGCCTGTAATATGAAACGACAAGTGGTTCGACGCCTGTAATGTAAAACGACAAGTGGTTCGACGTCTGGTAAAGGCAATTACTATTGACGAAAGTGACTCTTAGATGATGACATATGGGCCCCCATAGAATAAACCAAACTTACCACAAACGTCTCATAACAGACTTCTTATTTATATCAAAAATTGAATAAATATTACCACAAATTATTTTATCTTCAATCAACACATTTTTAATCTTCCAATAATTATTCATCATTAATATTATAACTCACAATATTTAACAACCAGATCATTTTCAGGAAAGAGAGAGCTTTTTGATAAAGATTTCTCCCTATTGGCGCGCAATTAGGTGACCAAACATCTCCTCGACAGAATTTTCTAGACATCATCAATATTGTAAATAATAATATGAATAACTTTATCGTCTCAATTATTGATTTAATAGTATAAAATATTATGCAGATGATACTGTGATAATAATTGAATCAATAATATGAGATACTATGCAGCAATTACTGTAGTAATAATTGTGTATAACTGAGTGGCTTCTTACGTAAGCATCAATAATCAATACCATGTGCTACTATGCAACCACGCGTATTACTTTATTTTTACCACCGGGTATTTCAACAGTTAACGATAAAACTTTCGCCGTTATTTTTATAAAAAGATAATTTTATCGTTTTCTAACTCCGACAATAATTCTGTTGTGGGGTTCACCAATGATTGTGCCATCGTACGAATATTTCCCGACAAAAAGAATATTCCCCGACTAAACGAATATTTTATAACAATTTGCTTACTTTGCAAAATTTATAAATATTACCCACAACTATAACATTATATTAAATCCACACCATAATATTCAAAATGATATTTAGAAAAAAATTAATCCTTATTCATAAAAGTTGGGATCTTACAACCTCCCCTTCTTATGAAATTTCGTTCTCGAAATTAGGGTACATACCTGGTATGCCGAAGAGGTGAGGATATCTTGATTTCATTTCAGATTCTAACTCCTAGGTCATTTCCTCAACATCGTGGTTTCTCCACAACACTTTGACTTGAGGTATAACCTTGGAGCGTAGAATATGTTCCTTCTTATCAAAAAATTTAACATGTACCTCTTCGTACGTTAAATCTTCCGCTATCTCGTCTGGTTCTAACTCAATAATGTGGTTCGGGTCTTTCACATATTTACGTAACATGGATATGTGAAAAATATTATGAACACGAGACATACTTGGCAGTAAGGCGAGTCTATAAGCTACAGTTCTTACTCGATCGAGGATTAAAAATTGGCCAATGAATCGAGAATTGAGCTTTCCTCTCTTTCCAAATCTTGTAACTTATTTCCATGGAGTAACACGTAACAATACATGTTCTCCAACATTGAATTCCACGTCATTCCGATGAAGATTAACATAACTCTTTTGTCGATATTGTGAGATTTTTATACGTTGCCAGATCATTTGAATCTTTTTCGATGTCATGCGTACCAATTTCGGTCCCAACAACGTTCCTTCACTCACCTCATCCTAGCATACTGGAAAGTGACACTTTCTTCCATACAAGGCCTCGAACGGAGCCATGTCGATACTTGCTTGATAACTGTTGTTGTAGGATAATTCCACCAATGACAAGAACTTGTCCCAACTTCCTTTGAAGTCAAGGACACATAGTCTTAATAGATCTTTCAGAGTTTGAATATTCCTCTCCGGTTGCCCATCCGTTTGAGAATGACATGCCGAACTAAATCGTAAATCCGTGCCCATAGCTTTTTGCAAACTAACCCAAAACTATGAAGTGAATCTTGGGTCTCGATCAGAAACTATGGATACTGGCATATCATGCAATCTTACAATCTCATTTATGTACATACGAGCAAGACGTTCAAGTGTATAAGTTTCTCGTATAGGTAAGAAATGAGCAGAGTTGATCAATCAATCAACAATTACCCAAATTGCATCTATGCCTTGAGAAACTTTAGGAAGACCAGTAACAAAATCCATGGTTATGTGCTCCCACTTCTATTCTGGAATTTCAAGTAGTTGCAATGGACCTTTTGGCACTTAATGCTCTGCCTTGACACGTTGACACGTTAAACACCTTGAGATAAACTCTGCTATCTCTCTTTTCATATTGCTTGTAAGACCCCAACTTATTATAAATAAAATTGAATTTCCTTTATTTATTATTCTGAAATAGTAAGGGTTAATTTGATTAATATGGTTAGTTATGGGTAAAATGCACAAATATTTCAAATAAGCAGGTGGTTATAAAATATTTATTATTATCGGGGAATATTCATTTGGTCATAGAACATTCTTCCTGTCGGGGAATATTCGTACGACGGCGCAGTCTTTTGTGGGCCTCATAATGGAAAGCGATTGGATGAAGAAAATGACAAAAATAAGTTGTTTATAAATAACGGCGTAGTTGTTACCGTTAATACTGTTGGAATACCCGGTGGTTAAAATACAGTAATACGCGTTGTTGCACAGTAGCACACAGTATTGCACCAATTATTGATTCTTACGTAAGAAGACACTACTCAATAATTGTTACAGTAATTACTGTTCAATATTGTATTTTATTGATTTAATAATTGCTGTGTTGATATTTTATATTACTGTTGCTTTAATAATTGTCACTACACAGTATTTTCTATTATCGGAACAATAATTCATATTATCTGAATAATATTATTAGATAACATTATTGACAATGTCTAGAAAGTTCTGTCTAAGGAGAGGTTTGATCATCTAATTACGCGCCAGTAAGGTGAGATCATTATTGGAAAGCCCCCCTCTTTCCTGGGAACTGCCTGGTTGTCAGTAATGTGATTTTGTAATATTATTTGTGAATAATTAATTATTAATTTATATGATGAGGAAAATATTGATATTATGTGGATATAGATGGAGAAAAAATTTTAAATGTGACAATTGTTGTAAATTAGTATTTTATCTTTTTTCTGATAAAATAATTCATTTAAATATATTATTTTAATAATATATTGATGGTGATATTTTTACAATGAATGTGGGATATATGAGTTTATGAGGAGGAAGAGTATTTTTGTGGCATTAAATGATTAACACATGTTTTGTGTGTTGGTGGACACAATTCTTGACCGAAAATTTATTATTGATTGTAAAATCGTCCGTTTGTGGATTTCGGTCAATTTCTGTTTAGAATTTGGAAAAACTTTCTTCTGCAAAGTTGTAGAGAATTGAATTTTCTATTAACAGTCGGGAGATTCGAATTTTCTGACAAAAGGGCTATTTATTATGAATTATTGAAGTTCTGAAGTTCCGAAATAATTGATTTTTTGAAGTTTTAATTATTATTTTAAAGAAAAATGTTTTTTGCAAATTAGTGGGCTCAACATGTGATAAGAATGGGCTGAATTCAGATCTTCTAAGGTGGGCTTGACAATTTTGTAGATATAATATTATTATATTCAATTTTCTGTTTTGGTGTTATAAGCATTTTCCTATAAATAGGATGCTTAGGTTAGAATTAAAAATCACACCAGAAACTGAAATCTTCTCTCTTTCTCTCTCTATATTAGTGAGTGTATTCTTGTGAGTATTCTAATACTTCGAGTATTGCTATACGGTGCAAGTTCAAGTCATAGCCTATATCCGGTGTTTCAACTAGAAGTACTATTTTTACGAGGTAAGGGATGTTATTTCTTCTTAAATGATATTATTTTCTTCAATATCATTATGCCGAAGTATTGATCTGAACTTTTTATCAAATTTGGAACTTTTCACGTCGGTGTTACTATTCATGAGTTACTATTCACGAGTTACTATTTACCGAAAAATGAAATTTTTTTCTTTTTGTCCAAAATATCTATTCTGGATACTAGCTTTGATTGTATCCATGTTTTGATCATTCTTGAATTTTACTCCACTATGATTATTTATGAGGTATTTTTGGACATGGAATAGCTGAAATACGAATCCTTAATATTTATTCTTTTGTTTCACTGGATTCGTTTTCTTTAAAATATTTTTCATCATCCTCAGTCCTAAATGATGATGTTACTGAATATTTTTGGCATGTAGTGCAAAGATGAATGATTTCTGATGAATATCTTTGGCCCGTAGTGCAAAGATGAACAGGTGTTGAGATGAACATGACCAACTGATGAATATTTTTAGCATGTAGTACAAAGATGACTATTTGATTCAAGATATTTATTGATTGATGTTACAGGGATAAAATATTGATGATAGACTTTTAAATTCATAGATAATCGTAGATTTCATTCTCTACGTAACTCTTCTATGAATTATTATTTTCCGCTGCGAATATTGATTTAAAAGTTGTTGTCTATTGTATTCTATTAGATTTTTTCCTGTTGAAGACTAAGGATAATTTGCTGTATATTATCTTAGTCATAATATTCTTTACTGGGCTAGTTGAGCTCACCCTTTTCCTTGTTGTTCCATTTTTCTTCTCAGGAGGCGAGAATGTAGCGAGTACTAGTCGGGGTGTGGAATGATGGTTCAAGACAGTTGTTTTAGTAGTCTTCACTATTTTGTAAAATAGTGTATCAATAAGTATAATGAGGACTTAATTGAGTATGAATACTGTCTAGATGACAATATTTGTATTTAAACTCACAGTATATGTGTTGTCGTATTTTGCACGACAATTATAATAATAAAGTTGTAGTTATTTTCTGTACCATGTATTTGGCGACTCAGAATGGGTTGGATGGATTGGACCTATTTTGGGGGCGTCACATTGCTCCACCAAAATGTAAGTCGAATATCATGATACATTTTGGTACTTCCAGGATGGATTGCAAACGGTGTGTTGTGGGCCTGCATCATGATTTTATATTTTAAATCAGGGTCGTTAGGAACACAAAGTCCGGAGTTGACTCTAAGTATTCATTCTTCATCGATTTTTGCTTCCGGAATAGCACCTTCTTGCACTTTCTTCTTCATACGCATTAGCTCCAGGTCTGTAGTTTGAGTAACTTTAACTTTATCGATTAAAGTCAGTTCTACTCGCATATTTGCCATCATCACGTAGATTCCTAGAGTCTTTATCTCTATCTCCATCCTTTACAAGCCATACAAAATGGGCCTTTGCGTTGACAATATCGCACTCGTACCCGCATATGATCTTCTACTCAATGCGTCAGCTACCACGTTCGCTTTTTCAGAATGGTATTGAATAGTATGATCATAATCTTTCAACAGTTCAAGCCAACGTCATTACCACATGTTGAGTTCCTTTTGAGTGAAAAAATATTTGAGGCTTTTATGATCCGTAAAGATCTCCACCTTCTCCCCATACAGGTAATGCCTCCAGATTTTAAGTGCGAAAACGACAGCTGCCAACTCTAGATCATGAGTATGATAATTTCTCTCATATTTTTTGAGTTGTCGTAAGGCATAAGCTATGACTTTTCCATGTTGCATGAGAACACATCCTAACCCTTTGCCTGAAGTATCGCTATAGATGACATATCCCTCCATACCAGATGGTATTGTCAGAACAAGTGCTGAAATGAGTCTCCTCTTGAGTTCTTGAAAACTCTTCTCACATTCCTCGCTCCAACCGAATTTTGTATCTTTTTGAGTCAACTAAGTTAATGTAGTAACGATCCGAGAAAACCCTTCCATGAATCTCCGATAATAACCAGCTAAGCCCATAAAGCTACGTACTTCGGTAACTAACTTAGGTTGCTCCCAGCTTTGAATTGCTTCAATCTTTGTTGGGTCAATAGATATTCCATGATTTGATATCACGTGCCCAAGGAATGTTACTTCTTCAAGCCAGAACTCGCATTTCTTCAACTTGGCATATAGCTTGTTTTCACGAAGCTTTTGGAGTATTAGTCTCAAGTGTTGCTCATAATCTTCACGACTTTTGGAGTATATGAAGATGTCATCAATAAAGACAACAACAAAATGCTCCAAATATTCCTTGAATACTCTGTTCATCATATCCATGAAGGCCGTAGGAGCATTAGTCAATACAAAAGACATGACTAGGAATTCGTAATGCCCGTACCGAGTTCTAAAAGTAGTCTTTGGAATGTCATCAATTTTAACTTTTAACTGATGATATCCGGAACGAAGATCGATCTTTGAAAAGAATTTAGCAACTTGCAACTGGTCAAACAGGTCATCAATTCGAGGTAACGGGTACCTATTTTTGACGGTGACATGATTCATCTCCCGATAGTCAATACAAAGTCGCATACTTCTATTTTTCTTTTTTAAGAATAGAACAGGAGCACCCCAAGGAGACGTACTAGGACGAATGAAACCGATGTCTAACAATTCTTGCAGTTGAGTTTTTAATTCCTGAAGTTCAATAGGAGTCATTCGATATGGGGCTTTGGAAATGGGTTTTGTACCTGATTCAAGGTCGATACAAAATTCAATTTCACGCTCTGGGGGTAGGCCAGGAAGTTCTTCAGGGAATACGTCAGGAAATTTATTAACAATAGAAATATCATTCAAATCTGACGTATTTTTATTTAAATCCGTGACATGGGCTAAGAAAGCTTGACATCCGTTTTTTAATAAACGAATAGCTTTATGGCTTGATATGACAGTGATTGACTTTAGTAGTTTGGTTGCTTGAATTCGCATAATAGGTTGGTTAGGAATATAAAAGTTAACAACCTTACGAAAATAATTGATTTTAGCATGATGAGTAGTTAACCAATCAATCCCTAAAATCATATCAAATGCAAGTATTTTCAAAGAGATAAGATCAATAGGTAACGTGCGGTTATCGATTTGAATCAAACAAGACTTATAAATAGTGGATGTAATGAAGGTTTCTCCCAACGGAGTTTCAACAGATAAATCAAAGTCTAATTTCTCCGGAGTTAAATTTAAACGTTGAGCACAAGTAGGAAAAATAAAAGAATGGGTAGAGCCGGTATCAAATAAGGTATAGACTTCGCTAGAGTTTATGATTAGCTTACCTGTGATTACCTCGTTCAGATTCCTCACTTTATGGGAGGTTACGACAAACACTCTTCCTTGAACTACCGGTTTTGTCTTGTCTGGGACGACCTTTGATGCCTCCATCCCAGCTGGACTTGCGACAAAATCGGGCTAAGTGACCTTCTCTTCTATAATTGTAACATGTTTTGGACTGTTGCATACAGTTTAGACTGATGTGTCCCTCCCTTTCGTATTTGTAACATACGACCGGCGGTCGTTCTCCTTCCTTAACAACAGGTGTTGGTGCTGACGTCTTTCCATCATTATTGAATTTCCTCTTCTTAAAATTTTTGCTTCTATTGTCTTAGCCACGATTACCACCGAAGTGGTTACCATTTTTGGCATGTTGATTCCCTCCACATTTATTGTCACCGCTTCGATGACTGCTACCACTGGTATTATCGATTTGCCGACTGCTATCTCTTGGTTGTGTTTACTCATAATCACGTTCCAATAACTGAGCCCTATTTATAACATCTGAATACAAACACAGTTTGTGAGAAATTAGGTATTGACGTATCTCAGGTTTCAAACCTCTTAGAAACATCCGCGTCATTCTCTCCTCATTATCAACCAAGTGGGGCACAAACCGGGACAACTCGACAAACTTAGCTTCGTAATGTGACACGGTCATATTGTTTTGCTCCAGCTTGATAAACTCTACCTCTTTCATGTGGCGAATACTTTCGGGAAAGTACTTGTCGTTGAACAGTTCTTGGAACTTCTCCCAAGACATCTTCAGTGCGGTAAGTTGGGTACGCTTTACAGATTCCCAACAGCAATCTGCCTCTCCTCGCAACATGAAGGTGGCAAAGGGAACCTTTTACTCCTCGGAGCATCCCAAGACATCAAATATCTTGGTGATTTACTTTATCCACGCCTCTGCCTTAAGTGGTTTTGACTCTCCAATAAACTCCGATGGTCCCAGCTCCTTGAACTGTTTAGCGGTTACTGTTCGAGAGTTGTTAGTGATTCCACCTGCATTTTGAATAGGAGTTTCTCTTGCCTGATGTTGCACGAATTACAGAAAGCTCCTAAACATTTCGTCGTTCGCCATTTGGTTAGTGTTATTGTTTACTTGAGGATTATTGTCTTCTTGTTGCACGTTATCCCGGGTATTGATCGTTGGTGACTCAACGGTCTCATGTGCTTCATTGCTTAACTCGACATTTTTGGATGCCATTTGCAAATACTGTGACGCCCCCAAAATAGGTCCAATCCATCTAACCCATTCTGAGTCGCCAAATACATGGTACAGAAAATAACTACAACTTTATTATTACAATTGTCGTGCAAAATACGACAACACATATACTGTGAGTTTAAATAGAAATATTATTATCTAGACAGTATTCATACTCAATTAAGTCCTCATTATACTTATTGATACACTATTTTACAAAATAGTGAGGACTACTAAAACAACTGTCTTGAACCATCATTCCACACCCCTACTAGTACTCGCTACATTCTCGCCTCCTGAGAAGAAAAATGGAACAACAAGGAAAAGGGTGAGCTCAACTAGCCCAGTAAAGAATATTATGACTAAGATAATATACAACAAATTATCGTTAGTCTTCAACGGGAAAAAATTTAATAGAATACAATAGACAACAAGTTTTAAATCAATATTCGCAGCAGAAATTAATAATTCATAGAAGAGTTACGTAGAGAATGAAATCTACGATTATCTATGAATTTAAAAGTTCATCATCAATATTGTATCCCTGTAACATCAATCAATAATCATTTTTGCAATACAAGCCAAAGATATTCATCAGTTGGTCATGTTCATCTCAACACCTGTTCATCTTTGCACTACGGGCCAAAGATATTCATCAGAAATCATTTATCTTTGCACTACAGGCCAAAGATATTCATTAATATCATCATTTAGGACTGAGGATGATGAAAAATATTTTAAAGAAAATAAATCCAGTGAAGCAAAAGAACAAATATTAGGGATTCGTATTACAGTTTATCTATGTCCAAAAATACCTCATAAACAATCATAGTGGAGTAAAATTCAAGAATGATCAAAACATAGATACAATCAAAGCTAGTATCCAGAATAGATATTTTGGACAAAAAGAAGAAAATTTCATTTTTTGGTGAATAGTAACTCGTGAATAGTAACTCGTGAATAGTAACCCCGACATGAAAAGTTCTAAATTTGATAAAAATTTCCCACCAATATTTCGGCATAATGATATTGAATAAAATAATATCATTTTCGAATAAAATAACATCCCTTACCTCGGAAAGACGGTACTTCTGACTGAAATACTAGATATAGTGCTGAATGAATCTTGCACCGTATAGCAACACTCAAAGTATCAAATACTCACAAGAATATGCTCGATATAGAGAGAGAAATAGAGAGAAACTTGTGTTTCTGGTGTGATTTTCAATTCTAATCTAAGCACCCTATTTATAGGAAAATGCTTAGAACACCAAAGCAGAAAATTTAATATAATATTAATATATTTGTAAGACCCCAAATTATTAATAAATGAAATTTAAATTCCCTCTATTTATTATTTTGAAATAGTAAGGGTTAAATTGATTAACGAGATTAGTTATGGGTAAAATGCGTAAATATTTCAAATAAGCAGGTGGTTATAAAATATTCATTGTTGTCGGGGAATATTCGTTTGGTCGTGGAATATTCTTTCTATCGGGAAATATTCGTACGACGGCGCAGTCTTTTGTGGGCCCCATAATGGAAAGCGATTGGATGAAGAAAACGACAAGTATAAGTTGTTTATAAATAATGGCGTAGTTGTTACCGTTAATACTGTTGGAATACCCGGTGGTTAAAACACAGTAATACGCGTTGTTGCACAGTAGCACACTGTATTGCACCAATTATTGATTGTTACGTAAGAAGGCACTACTCAATAATGGTTACAGTAATTACTATTCAGTATTTTATTTTATTGATTCAATAATTGCTGCGTTGATATTTTATATTACTGTTGTTTCAATAATTATCACTACACAGTATTTCTCATTATCAGATCAATAATTCATATTATTTGAATAATATTATTAGATAACATTATTGGCAATGTCTAGAAAGTTCTGTCTAAGGAGAGGTTTGGTCATCTAATTGCGCGCCAGTAAGGAGAAATCCTTATTGGAAAGCCCCCTCTTTCCTGGGAACGGCCTGATTGCCAGTACTGTGATTCTGTAATATTATTTGTGAATAATTAATTATTATTTTATATGATGAGGAAAATATTAATTTTATGTGAATATAGATGGAGAAAATTTTTTAAGCGACAATTATTAAAAAAATGATATTTTATCATTTTTCTGATAAAATAATTTATTATTATATTTAATAATATAATAATGGTGATAGTTTTACAATGAATGTGGGATATATGAGTATATGAGGAGGAAGTGTATTTTTTTGTTGTATTAAATGATTAACACATGTTTTGTGTAAGACCCCAATTTTTATAAATAAAGATGAATTTTCTATAAATATCATTTTTGAATATTATGGAGTTAATTTGATATAATGTTATAGTTGTGGGTAATATTTATAAATTTGCAAAGTAAGCAAGTTGTTATAAAATATTCGTTTGGTCGGAGAATATTCTTTTTGTCGGGGAATATTTGTACGACGGCACAATCACTGGTGGACCCCACAACGGAATTATTGTCGGATTGAGAAAACGACAGAATTATCTTTCTATAAAAATAACGGCTGAGGTGTTACCGTTAAAACCGTTAAAACTGTTGAACTACTCGGTAGTAAAAGTACAGTAATACGCGTGGTTGCATAGTAGCACACGGTATTGATTATTGATGCTTACGTGAGAAGTCACTCAGCTATACTCAATTATTGCTATAGTAATTGCTGCATCATATCTCTTAAATTATTGTCATAGTATCATCTGTATAATATGTTATATTATTAAATCAATAATTGAGACGTTGTGGTAAGTTTGGTTATTTTATGGGGGGCCATATGTCATCATCTAAGAGTCTCTTCGTCAATAGTAATTACCGTCGTCAATAGTAATTACCGTCGTCAATAGTATTTACCTTGGTCAATAGTAATTACCTTGGTCAATAGTATTTACCTTGGTCAATAGTAATTACCTTCGTCAATAGTATTTACCTTGGTCAATAGTAATTACTTTCGTCAATAGTAGTTGTCCCTTCAATATTACCAAGAGTCATTTGACCCTTCGTTAAGACCAAGAGTCATTTGACCCTTCGTTAAGACCAAGAGCCACCCTCAGTTTTTCTATAAATAGAGGCCTAGGGCTTCATTATTTTTCACGAATTCATTCAAGCTATAGAGAGAGAAAGTATAGAGAGAATAAGAGAGAGAGAATAAAAGTATTCTGCTACATCACTTTTCCAATATCCAGTTCTTTTAAGGTAGGGAATATTATTTCTTTTCTATTCATGAAGAGAACTTCTGTTATTCCATTTGTTATTATTCTGTTGGAATAACCAGTATACGCGGTCTACCCTATACTTGGTGACATTCTTCTATTATTCTGTTGGAACATCCTGTCTGTGTGTTTTACACCGGACCTGGTTCCGTTTATTATTCTGTTGGAACATCCTGTCTGTGTGTTTTACACCGGACCTGGTTCCGTTTTATTATTATTCTGTTGGAATATCCTGTCTGTGTGTTTTACACCGGACCTGGTTCCATTATTTATTATTCTGTCGGAATATCCTGTCTGTGCGTTTACGCCGGACCTGGTTCCATTATTTATTATTCTATTGGAATAACCTGTCTGTGCGGTCTATCGCATGCATGGTGATTTCTTTTGTTATTCCATTCTTTATTGTACTCAGTTGGTTAAGTTTTGACTTCTATACTCCATGAAATTTGTGGAATATCCTTGATAGTTGCGTTTCATCCAGTATCTTTTCAAGAAAATATTCTTCTAAGCATTCTTGAATTTTACTCCACAATGCAGTATCATGTTGACAATTTGGACGTTGTTAATTCCTGGATAAATTAATTCTTGAACTTGTTTTATTGAATTCTTATATCATTGTCATCATCCTCATGTTTATAAAATGTTGAAAGTCATCTGTGGCCTGTAGTGCATAGATGGACTTGGTATGATTATGACCAGGGATTATTCGGTATAATCATGACCGTAATGTTACAAATGATGTGGTAAAAGTCCTCATTGGCCCGTAGTGCATTGATGGACAGTTGTTGGCATGATCATGACCATTAATGAATACACGAATATCCTTGGCCGTAGTGCAGGGGTGATTCGATGATGTGGATTATTTTATTAAGCTGAGTCTCAGCGATTACAGTGTTGAAAAACTTTTTAAATCATAAAAGATAGTAGAGTTTATTTTCTACTTGACTCTTTTAATGGATTGCTTGTTCCGCTACAGTTAAACTTGATGTCTATTATATTTTATCAGTTTAACATTGTTGAAGGCTAATGATAATTTATTCTGCATTATCTTAGTCATAATATTTCTTACTGGGCTAGTTGAGCTCACCCTTTCTTTCACTGTTCTCTTCAGGAAATGAGAACGTAGCTGGGACAAGTCGGGGTACGGAGTGATGGTCCGAATGATAGTATTAGTTAGTAGTCCTCACTATTCTATGTAATGGTGTGTTAATAAATGTAATGAGGACTCCTTTTGAGTATGAATACTCTCTAGAAGATAATATTTGTATTCAAACTCACAGTTTATGTTTTGTCGTATTGTACACGACAGTTGTATTAATCAGTTGTATTTGTATTCTGTACTATGTATCTGACGACCCAAGATGGGTGATGTATACCTAATTTTGGGGGCGTCACAGTTGGTATCAGAGCTTAGGGATATGATCCCTGGCTAAGATGTGAGAATAGAACTAGGAGGGGAGAGACGGGGAATTCCTTCGCTAGTATGACATACCTAAGTTTATTTGCATGGTATTTAATTGGTCGGTCATAATATAAGGATAATATATGACATATCAATTAATTTTTATTTTGTGGCAGTATCTGAAAATGGCATCTGAGAATGTTGAGAATAGCAATGGAGCACAGACGACTGTTGATTCACCACATATCAATAATCAGGATAATGTGCATCAGGAAGGTGTCAATCCTCATGCAAACAACAACACTGACCAAATGATGAATGATCAAATGTTCAGAGGCTTTATGCAATTCATGCAACAACAGGTGAAAGCGGCTCCTGTCCACAACGTAGGTGGAAATACTGGAAACTCTCAGGCGGTCACCGCTAAACAGTTTAAGGAGCTGGGACCACCGGAGTTTAAGGGAGAACCCAAACCACTTGTAGCTGAAACATGGATAAAGCAGATCACCAAGATATTTGATGTCTTGGGTTGCTCCGAGGAGCAAAAGGTTCCCTTTGCCGCCTTTATGTTGCGAGGAGAGGCAGATTACTGGTGGGAATCGATAAAGCGTACTCAACCTGCCGCACTGAAGATGTCCTGGGAGAAGTTCCAAGAGCTGTTTAACGACAAATACTTTCCCGAGAGTATTCGTCACATGAAGGAGGTGGAGTTCATCAAATTGGAGCAGAATAATATGACCGTGTCGCAGTACGAGGCAAAATTTGCGGAGTTATCCCGGTTTGCGTCCCACCTGGTGGATAATGAAGAAAGAATGACGCGGATGTTTTTAAGAGGTTTGAAGCCGGAGATACGTCAACATCTTGTTTCTCATAAACTGTGTTTGTATTCAGATGTTGTAAATAGGGCTCAGTTGGTGGAGCGCGATAACGAGACAACGCAACCAAAAGAGAGCAGCCGGCAAAATGATAATACCAGTGAGAGCAGTCATCGAAGCGGTGACAACAAGCGTGGAGGGAATCAACAGGCCAGAAATGGTAACCACTTCGGTGGTAATCAGGGCCAAAACAATAAGAATGGACATTTCAAGAAGAGGAGATTCAACAATGATGGAAAGACGTCAGCACCAGCACCTGTCGTTAAGGAAGGAGAACGACCACCTATCATATGTTTCAAATGCGGAGGGGAGGGGCACATCAGTCCAAACTGCGCGATGCCGTCCAAAGCATGTTATAATTGTGGAAGAGAAGGTCATTTAGCCCGATTTTGTCGTTTACCGAAGACAAATTCAGCTAGGATGGAGGCACCAAAAGCCGTCCCAGAAAAGTCAAAACCGGTTGTGCAAGGGAGAGCGTTTGTTGTGAACTCCCAGAGAGCAAGGAACCCGAATGAGGTCATCACGGGTAAGCTTATTATAAACTCTAAAGAAGTTTATACTTTATTTGATACCGGTTCAACCCATTCTTTTATTTCTCCTACTTGCGCTCATCGATTAAATTTGATTCCGGAGAAATTAGACTTTGACTTATCTGTGGAAACTCCGTTGGGAGAAACCTTCATTACCTCCACTGTTTATAAGTCTTGTTTGGTTCAAGTTGGTACCCACACATTACCTATCGATCTGATTTCATTAAAAATACTTGCATTTGACGTGATTCTAGGGATTGATTGGTTAACTACTCATTATGCAAAAATTGATTGTTTTCGTAAGGTTGTTAGCTTTCATATTCCTAATCGACCTATTATGCGAATTCAAGCAACCAAACCATTAAAATCAATCGCTGTCATCTCAAGCCATAAAACTATTCGTTTATTGAAAAACGGATGTCAAGCTTTCTTAGCTCATGTCACAGATCTAAACAAAAATACGTCAGTTTTGAATGATATTTCTATTGTTAATAAATTCCCTGACGTATTCCCTGAAGAACTTCCTGGCCTACCCCCAGAGCGTGAAATTGAATTTTGTATCGATCTTGAACCCGGTACAAAACCCATTTCCAAAGCCCCATATCGAATGGCTCCTATTGAACTTCAGGAGTTAAAGATCCAACTGCAGGAATTGTTAGACATTGGCTTTATTCGTCCTAGTACTTCTCCTTGGGGTGCTCCTGTTCTATTCGTGAAGAAGAAAGATGGAAGTATGCGACTTTGTATTGATTATCGGGAGTTGAATCATGTCACCATCAAAAACAGGTACCCATTGCCACGTATTGATGACCTGTTTGACCAGTTGCAAGGAGCACAATTCTTTTCAAAGATCGATCTTCGTTCTGGATATCATCAGCTGAAGGTTAGAACTGAGGATATTCCAAAGACGGCTTTTAGAACTCGGTACGGGCATTATGAATTCCTAGTCATGTCCTTTGGATTGACTAATGCTCCTGCTGCCTTCATGGATATGATGAACCGGGTATTCAAGGAATATTTGGATCACTTTGTGGTCGTCTTTATTGATGACATCCTTATTTATTCCAAAAGCCGTGAAGATCATGAGCAACACTTGAGGCTGGTACTCCAAAAGCTTCGTGAATACAAACTTTATGCCAAGTTGAAGAAATGCGAGTTCTGGCTGGAGGAGGTAGCATTCCTTGGGCACGTAGTATCAAGTCGTGGAATATCGGTTGACCCGGCAAAGATTGAAGCTATTCAAAGCTGGGAGCAACCTAAATCAGTGACCGAGGTACGTAGCTTTCTTGGTTTAGCTGGTTATTATCGGAGATTCGTGGAAGGATTTTCTCGAATCGCTACTCCATTAACTCAGCTGACTCGGAAAGATACAAAGTTTGGTTGGAGCGAAGAATGTGAGCAGAGTTTTCAAGAACTCAAGAGGAGACTCATTTCAGCACCTGTTCTAACAATACCATCTGGCTCGGAGGGATTTGTCATCTACAGTGATGCTTCGAGCAAAGGGTTGGGATGCGTTCTCATGCAACATGGAAAAGTCATAGCCTATGCATCAAGACAACTCAAGGAATATGAGAGGAATTATCCTACTCATGATCTAGAGTTGGCAGCTGTTGTCTTTGCACTTAAAATTTGGAGGCATTACTTGTATGGGGAGAAAGTGGAGATCTTTACGGATCATAAAAGCCTCAAATATTTCTTCACTCAAAAGGAACTCAACATGCGACAACGACGTTGGCTTGAACTGTTGAAAGATTATGATCATACCATTCAATACCATCCTGGAAAAGCGAACGTGGTAGCTGACGCATTGAGTAGAAGATCATATGCGGGTACAAGTGCAATATTAACAACGCAAAGGCCCATTTTGTGTGACTTGCAAAGGATGGAGATAGAGTTGAAGACTCCAGGGACCCATGTGATGATGGCGAATATACGAGTAGAACCGACTTTAATCGATAAAGTTAAAGCTGCTCAAGCTACAGACCTGGAGCTGATGCGTATGAGGAAGAAAGTGCAAGAAGGTTCTATGCCGGAAGCAAGAATCGATGAAGAAGGAATACTTCGAGTCAACTCCAGACTTTGTGTTCCTAACAACCCTGATTTAAAGTATGAAATCATGATGGAGGCGCACAACACACCGTTTGCAATCCATCCTGGAAGTACCAAAATGTATCATGATCTTCGTCATACATTTTGGTGGAGCAATATGAAGAGAGAGATAGCGTTGTTTATCTCAAGGTGTCTAACTTGTCAACGAGTCAAAGCGGAGCATCAAGTACCAAAAGGTCCATTGCAACCACTTGAAATTCCAGAATGGAAGTGGGAGCACATTACCATGGATTTCGTTACCGGTCTTCCTAGGGTTTCTCAAGGTATTGATGCGATTTGGGTCATTGTTGATAGATTGACCAAGTCTGCTCATTTCTTACCGATACGAGAAACTTATACACTTGAACGTCTTGCTCGTATGTACATAAACGAGATTGTAAGACTGCATGGTATGCCAGTATCCATAGTTTCTGATCGAGACCCAAGATTCACTTCACGATTTTGGGTTAGTTTACAAAAAGCTATGGGCACGGAGTTACGATTTAGTTCAGCATATCATCCTCAGACGGACGGACAATCAGAGAGGACTATTCAAACTCTTGAAGATCTATTAAGACTCTGTGTCTTTGACTTCAAGGGAAGTTGGGACAAGTTCTTACCATTGGTGGAGTTTTCCTACAACAACAGTTATCAAGCAAGTATTGGCATGGCTCCATTCGAAGCATTGTATGGAAGAAAATGTCGTTCTCCAGTATGCTGGGATGAGGTGGGCGAAGCAACGTTGTTGGGACCGGAGTTGGTACGTATGACTACAGAAAAGATTCAAACGATCCGACAACGTATAAAAACCTCACAAGATCGACAAAAGAGTTATGCTGATCTTCATCGAAAGGACGTGGAATTTGATGTAGGAGATCATGTGTTCTTACGTGTTGCTCCATGGAAAGGAGTTACGAGATTTGGAAAGAGAGGAAAGCTAAATCCTCGATTCATCGGTCCATTTTTAATCCTCGATCGAGTAGGAACTGTGGCTTATAGACTCGCTTTACCGCCAAGTATGTCTCGTGTTCATAACGTTTTCCACATATCCATGTTACGCAAATATGTGGAAGACCCGAACCACATTATTGAGTTAGAACCGGACGAAATAGCGGAGGATTTGACGTATGAAGAAGTTCCTGTTCAAATCTTGGATAAGAAGGAACATATTCTACGCTCCAAGGTTATACCTCAAGTTAAAGTTTTGTGGAGAAACCACGATGTTGAGGAAATGACTTGGGAGTTAGAATCAGAAATGAAATCAAGGTATCCTTACCTCTTCGACATACCAGGTACGTACCCTAATTTCGAGGGCGAAATTTCATAAGAAGGGGAGGTTGTAAGACCCCAACTTTTATAAATAAAGATGAATTTTCTATAAATATCATTTTTGAATATTATGGAGTTAATTTGATATAATGTTATAGTTGTGGGTAATATTTATAAATTTTGCAAAGTAAGCAAGTTGTTATAAAATATTCGTTTGGTCGGAGAATATTCTTTTTGTCGGGGAATATTCGTACGACGGCACAATCATTGGTGGACCCCACAACGGAATTATTGTCGGATTGAGAAAACGACAGAATTATCTTTCTATAAAAATAACGGCTGAGGTGTTACCGTTAAAACCGTTAAAACTGTTGAACTACTCGGTAGTAAAAGTACAGTAATACGCGTGGTTGCATAGTAGCACACGGTATTGATTATTGATGCTTACGTGAGAAGTCACTCAGCTATACTCAATTATTGCTACAGTAATTGCTGCATCATATCTCTTAAATTATTGTCATAGTATCATCTGTATAATATGTTATATTATTAAATCAATAATTGAGACGTTGTGGTAAGTTTGGTTATTTTATGGGGGGCCATATGTCATCATCTAAGAGTCTCTTCGTCAATAGTAATTACCGTCGTCAATAGTAATTACCGTCGTCAATAGTATTTACCTTGGTCAATAGTAATTACCTTGGTCAATAGTATTTACCTTGGTCAATAGTAATTACCTTCGTCAATAGTATTTACCTTGGTCAATAGTAATTACTTTCGTCAATAGTAGTTGTCCCTTCAATATTACCAAGAGTCATTTGACCCTTCGTTAAGACCAAGAGTCATTTGACCCTTCGTTAAGACCAAGAGCCACCCTCAGTTTTTCTATAAATAGAGGCCTAGGGCTTCATTATTTTTCACGAATTCATTCAAGCTATAGAGAGAGAAAGTATAGAGAGAATAAGAGAGAGAGAATAAAAGTATTCTGCTACATCACTTTTCCAATATCCAGTTCTTTTAAGGTAGGGAATATTATTTCTTTTATATTCATGAAGAGAACTTCTGTTATTCCATTTGTTATTATTCTGTTGGAATAACCAGTATACGCGGTCTACCCTATACTTGGTGACATTCTTCTATTATTCTGTTGGAACATCCTGTCTGTGTGTTTTACACCGGACCTGGTTCCGTTTATTATTCTGTTGGAACATCCTGTCTGTGTGTTTTACACCGGACCTGGTTCCGTTTTATTATTATTCTGTTGGAATATCCTGTCTGTGTGTTTTACACCGGACCTGGTTCCATTATTTATTATTCTGTCGGAATATCCTGTCTGTGCGTTTACGCCGGACCTGGTTCCATTATTTATTATTCTATTGGAATAACCTGTCTGTGCGGTCTATCGCATGCATGGTGATTTCTTTTGTTATTCCATTCTTTATTGTACTCAGTTGGTTAAGTTTTGACTTCTATACTCCATGAAATTTGTGGAATATCCTTGATAGTTGCGTTTCATCCAGTATCTTTTCAAGAAAATATTCTTCTAAGCATTCTTGAATTTTACTCCACAATGCAGTATCATGTTGACAATTTGGACGTTGTTAATTCCTGGATAAATTAATTCTTGAACTTGTTTTATTGAATTCTTATATCATTGTCATCATCCTCATGTTTATAAAATGTTGAAAGTCATCTGTGGCCTGTAGTGCATAGATGGACTTGGTATGATTATGACCAGGGATTATTCGGTATAATCATGACCGTAATGTTACAAATGATGTGGTAAAAGTCCTCATTGGCCCGTAGTGCATTGATGGACAGTTGTTGGCATGATCATGACCATTAATGAATACACGAATATCCTTGGCCGTAGTGCAGGGGTGATTCGATGATGTGGATTATTTTATTAAGCTGAGTCTCAGCGATTACAGTGTTGAAAAACTTTTTAAATCATAAAAGATAGTAGAGTTTATTTTCTACTTGACTCTTTTAATGGATTGCTTGTTCCGCTACAGTTAAACTTGATGTCTATTATATTTTATCAGTTTAACATTGTTGAAGGCTAATGATAATTTATTCTGCATTATCTTAGTCATAATATTTCTTACTGGGCTAGTTGAGCTCACCCTTTCTTTCACTGTTCTCTTCAGGAAATGAGAACGTAGCTGGGACAAGTCGGGGTACGGAGTGATGGTCCGAATGATAGTATTAGTTAGTAGTCCTCACTATTCTATGTAATGGTGTGTTAATAAATGTAATGAGGACTCCTTTTGAGTATGAATACTCTCTAGAAGATAATATTTGTATTCAAACTCACAGTTTATGTTTTGTCGTATTGTACACGACAGTTGTATTAATCAGTTGTATTTGTATTCTGTACTATGTATCTGACGACCCAAGATGGGTGATGTATACCTAATTTTGGGGGCGTCACATTTTGTGTGTCGGTGGACCCCATTTCTTGACTGAAATTTAATTATAGCCTGTAAAATCGCTCGTTTATGGATTTCGGTCAATTTCTGTTTAGAATTTGGAAAAACTTTCTTCTGCAAAGTTGTAGAGAATTGAATTTCCTATAAAAATTTGCGAGATTCGAATTTTCTGATAAAAGGGTTATTTTCTATGAATTATTGAAGTTTTGAAAAATAAAATGATTTTTATTAATTATGGGTGGGACCCACTTTTATTCTAACACATATGGGCTGCTAATTTGGGTCAAGGATGGCTGGTGGCTGAATTGGTCTTTAGGCATGCGTAGAAATTAGTTTTGTAATAATAATATTTTATTATTTAGTCTCCTTTGGCGTTCTAGCATTTTCCTATAAATAGGTGCTAAAGTTAGAATTGAAAATCACACCAGAAACAAGTTTTCTCTCTTTCTCTCTCTAGATTATTGAGTGTATTTTGTGAGTATTTAGATACTTTGAGAGTTTCTATTCATCAGAGCAAGTTTCTTTCAGCCTTATACCGGTATTCCGACCAGAAGTACTATCTTTACGAGGTAAGGGATGTTATTTTATTCGAAAATGATATTATTTCTTCAATATCATTATGCCAAAATATTAGTTGAAAATTTTTATCAAATTTGGAACTTTTCACGTCGGGGTTACTATTCACGAGTTACTATTCACCGAAAAATAAAATTTTTTTCTTTTCGTCCAAAATATCTATTCTGGGTACTAGCTTTGATTGTATCCATGTTTTGATCATTCTTGAATTTTACTTCACTATGAATAATTATAAGGTATTTTTGGACATGGATAAATTTAAATACGAATTCTTAATATTTGTTATTTTGTTTCACTGGATTCGTTTTCTTTAGGATATTTTTCATCATCCTCAGTCCTAAATGATGATATTACTGAATATCTTTGGCCTGTAGTGTAAAGATGAACAAGTGTTGAGATGAACATGACTGACAGGTGATACAAATGAATATCTTTGGCCTGTAGTGCAAAGATGAATATTTGGATAAAGATGATTATTAATTGATGTTACAGGGATAAAATATTGATGATGGACTTTTAAATCTTAGAAGATAGTAGAACTCATTCTCTACTTGACTCTTCTAATGGTTTGATGTTTCCGCTGCAGTTATTGATTTAAAACTTGTTGTCTATTGTATTCTATTAGATTTTTCCCTGTTGAAGACTAACGATAATTTGTTCTGTATTATCTTAGTCATAATGTTCTTTACTGGGCTAGTTGAGCTCACTCTTTTCCTTTTTGTTCTATTTTTTTCAGGAGGCGAGAATGTAGCGAGTACTAGTCGGGGTATGGAATGATGGTTCTAGAAGTTATTTTAGTAATCCTCAACATTTTTGTGAAATAATGTATCAATAATTGTGATGAAGACTTATTTGAGTGTGGATATTGTCTAGATGATAATATTTGTATTTAAACTCTCAGTTCTTATGTTGTAACAGTAAAGATATAGTTGTTTCTGTACCATGTATTTTGGCGACTCAGAATGGGTGTTGTATACCTATTTTGGGGGCGTCACAGTTGGTATCAGAGCTTAAGGATATGATCTCTGGCAGAGATCGGAGAATAGAACTAGGAGAGGAGAGACGAATAAATCCTTCGCTAGTGTGTCCTACCTAAGCTTATTTATTGGTCAGTCATAATATAGGGGTATTATGTGATTTGTTAATTTATTTAATTAACCCTTGTTTTATGGCAGTATTTGAGAATGTCGACTGAGAATGTTAACAGTGGAGTAAATGAGACCGTGGAGACACCGGTGCTTACCAACGAGGAGAACGTACAACAGGCTGGCAATGTTCCTCCTGTGAATAACACCAATGAGCAGATGATGAACGATGGAATGTTTAGAAGTTTTTTACAATTCATGCAAAACTAGACGAGGGAGACTCGTGTTCAAAATACAGGAAGAAATGATAGCAATTCGCGGTTTGTCACAGCCAAACAGTTCAAAGAATTGGGACCACCAGAATTTAAGGGAAAGCCAGATCCGATTATGGCGGAAACGTGGGTCAAGCAAATTACCAAGATATTCGATGTCTTAGGATGCACGGAGGAACAGAAGGTTCCATTCGCCACCTTTATGTTCCGTGGCGAGGCAGACTACTGGTGGGAGTCTGTGAAGCGTACCCATCCAGCCGCACTCAGCATGTCTTGGGAGACATTTCAGAAACTGTTCAATGATAAGTACTTTTCTGAAAGTGTTCGTCATATGAAGGAGGTAGAGTTTATTAGACTAGAGCAGAATAATATGACGGTATCTCAGTACGAGACGAAGTTTGCAGAGTTGTCCAGGTTTGCACCTCATTTGGTGGAGAATGAGGAACGTATGACGAGGATGTTTCTGAGAGGTTTGAAACCCGGCATACGTCAATATCTCATTTCTCATAAATTTTCTCTCTATTCAGATGTTGTCAACAGGGCTCAATTATTAGAGCGAGATAACGAGTACGGTCAACTGAGGGACCACAACCAGGATCATATCGGTGACATCAGTCATTAGAACAATGATAACCAGCGGAGAAAGAAAAATACAGACAAGAACGGCAACCACTCTGGTGGTAATCGTGGCTATGAAAATAGAAGAAGCGAGTCGGGAGGAGATTTTAAAAAGAGAAGATTCAACAATGATAATACGAAAACGTCAGCACCAGCAGCAACTGGTTCCAAGGGAGGAGAACGACCACCGGTTATATGCTATAAGTGCGGAAAAGAAGGACATATCAGCCCAAACTGCCCACAACAGTTTAAGGTATGTTATAATTATGGAAAGGAAGGACATATCGCTCGAGATTGCACTGTAGCAAAACCAAGTCCAGCGGGGATGGTGACTCAAAAAGCTGCCCCAGAAAAGATAAAGTCAACGGTTCCTAGAAGAGCATTTGTCGTGACTGGTCAACATGCGAGGAACCCAAACGAGGTGATCACGGGTAAGCTAATCATAAATTTATGCGAAGTTTATACCTTATTAGATACCGGTTCTACCCATTCTTTTATCTCTCCTGCTTGTGCTCAACATTTAAATTTGACTCCGGAGAAGTTAGACTTTGATTTATCTGTGGAGACTCCGTTAGGAGAAACTTTCATCACATCCACTGTTTATAAATCTTGTTTAATCCAAGTTGGCACCATCACATTACCTGTTGACCTTATCTCTTTAAAGATACTTGCTTTTGATGTGATTTTAGGGATTGATTGGTTAACTACTCATCATGCCAAAATTGATTGTTTTCATAAGGTTGTTAGTTTTCATATTCCTAACCAACCTGTTGTATGAATTCAAGCAACTAAGCCATTAAAATCAATCACTGTTATATCAAGCCATAAAGCCATTCGTTTATTAAAAACGGATGTCAAGCTTTCTTAGCCCATGTTATGGATTTGAATAAAGACACGTCAAATTTGAATAATATTCCTGTTGTTATTGACTTTCCTGATGTATTTCCTGAAGAACTTCCCGGTCTACCCTCGGAATGTGAAATTAAATTCTTTATTGATCTTGAACCTGGTACAAAACCTATTTCTAAAACCCCATATCGAATGACTCCTATTGAACTTCAGGAGTTAAAGGTCCAACTACAAGAGTTATTGGACATCGGTTTCATTCGTCCTAGTACATCTCCTTGGGGTGCTCCTGTTTTATTTGTAAAGAAGAAAGATGGGAGTATGCGACTTTGTATTGATTACAGGGAATTAAACCATGTCACTATTAAGAATAGGTATCCGCTACCTCGTATTGATGACCTGTTTGACCAGTTACAAGGAGCACAATTCTTTTCAAAGATCGATCTTCGTTCTGGACATCATCAGCTGAAGGTTAAAACTGAGGATATTCCAAAGACTGCCTTCAGAACTCGGTACGGGCATTATGAATTCCTAGTCATGTCTTTTGGATTGACTATTGCTCCTGCGGATTTCATGGACATGATGAACCGAGTATTCAAGGATTATTTGGATCAGTTTGTTGTTGTCTTTATTGATGACATCCTCATATATTCCAAAAGCCATGAAGATCACGAGCATCATTTGAAGCTGGTACTCCAAAGGCTGCGTGAAAACAAGTTATATGCTAAATTGAAGAAATGCGAGTTCTGGCTTGAGGAAGTGGCATTCCTAGGGCACGTGGTGTCAAAACATGGAGTATCTGTTGACCCGGCGAAGATTGAAGCAATACAAAATTGGGAGCAACCAAAGACGGTGACCGAAGTACGTAGCTCTCTGGGCTTAGCTGGTTATTATCGGAGATTCGTGGAAGGGTTTTCTCGAATCGCTACCCCGTTAACTCAGCTAACTCGGAAAGATATCAAATTCGTATGGAGTGAGGAATGCGAGAAGAGTTTTCAAGAGCTTAAGAGGAGACTCATTTCGGCACCTGTTTTGACCATACCATCTGGTTCGAATGGATTTGTTATCTACAGCGATGCTTCAGGCAAAGGGCTAGGATGTGTTCTCATGCAACGTTGGAAAGTTATAGCCTATGCCTCGCGACAACTTAAAGAATATGAGAGAAATTATCCTACTCATGATCTAGAGTTGGCAGCAGTCGTTTTCGCGCTAAAGATCTGGAGGCACTATCTATATGGGGAGAAAGTGGAGATTTATTCAGACCATAAAAGCCTCAAATATTTCTTCACTCAAAAAGAACTCAACATGCGGCAACGACGTTGGCTCAAGCTGTTGAAAGATTACGACCACACTATTCAATACCATCCTAGAAAAGCAAACGTGGTAGCTGACGCGTTGAGCAGAAGATCATATGCAGGAACGAGTGCGATGATGTCAAGTATACGCATAGAACCAACTTTAATTGATAAAGTTAAAGTTGCTCAAACCACAGACCCGGAGCTGATGTGTATGAAGAAGAAAGCACAAGAAGGTGCTATTCCAGAAGTAAGAATCGATGAAGAAGGAATACTTCGAGTCCACTCCAGAATTTGTGTTCCTAACGATTCTGATTTGAAGTACAAGATTATGATGGAAGCACACAATACACCATTTACAATCCATCCTGAAAGTACCAAAATGTATCGTGATCTTCGACATACATTTTGGTGGAATAATATGAAGAGAGAGATTGCAAAGTTTATCTCGAGGTGTTTAACTTGTCAATGTGTAAAGGCGGAACATCAAGTGCCAAATGGTCCATTACAACCACTTGAGATTTCGAAATGGAAGTGGGAACACATTACCATGGATTTCGTTACGGGTCTTCCCATGGTTTCTCAAGGCATAAATGCTATTTGGGTTATTATTGATAGATTAACTAAGTCTGCTCATTTCTTGCCGATATGGGAGACTTATTCCCTTGAACGTCTTGCTCGATGAGATTGTGAGGCTGCATGGCATGCCAGTATCCATAGTTTCGGATCGTGACCCAAGATTTACTTCAAGATTTTGGGTTAGCTTGGAAAAAGCTATGGGCACAGATTTACGATTTAGTTCGGCATACCATCCTCAAACGGACGGACAATCAGAAAGGACTATTCAAACCCTTGAAGATCTATTAAGACTTTGTGTCCTAGATTTTAAAGGGAGTTGGAATAAGTACCTACCATTGGTGGAATTCTCCTACAATAACAGTTATCAGGCAAGTATAGGTGTGGCCCCATTTGAAGCATTATATGGACGAAAGTGTCGCTCTCCAGTATGTTGGGATGAGGTGGGAGAAGCAACGTTGCTAGGACCAGAGTTGGTACGAATGGCTACAGAGAATATCCAAACGATTCGACAACGTATACAAATGGCACAGGATCGACAAAAGAGTTATGCGGATCTTCATCGAAAGGACGTGGAATTTGACATTGGGGATCATGTATTGTTGCGTGTGACTCCATGGAAAGGAGTTACAAGATTTGGGAAGAGAGGAAAGCTCAATCCACGATTTATTGGTCCATTTCAGATTCTTGACCGAGTAGGAAATGTGGCCTATAGACTCGCGTTACCTCCAAGTATGTCTCGTGTTCATACTATTTTTCATATATCTGTGTTACGTAAATATGCGAAAGACCCAGACCACGTTATTGAGTTAGAACCGGACGAGATAGCTGAAGACTTAATGTACGAGGAGGTACCTGTCAAGATCTTGGATAGAAAGGAGCATGTCCTACGCGCGAAGGTCATACCACAAGTTAAATTTTGTGGAGAAACCATGCTATTGAGGAAATGACCTGGGAGTTGGAAACGAAAATAAAAGCGAGGTATCCTCATCTTTTCGAAATACCAGGTACGTACGTCAATTTCGAGGATGAAATTTCATAAGGAGGGGAGGTTGTAAGACCCCAAATTATTAATAAATGAAATTTAAATTCCCTCTATTTATTATTTTAAAATAGTAAGGGTTAAATTGATTAACGAGGTTAGTTATGGGTAAAATGCGTAAATATTTCAAATAAGCAGGTGGTTATAAAATATTCATTGTTGTCGGGGAATATTCGTTTGGTCGTGAAATATTCTTTCTGTAAGACCCCGAATTTTATGAAATAAAAGTATTCAATTTTTTCTTATAATTACTATTCAGTAAATGGTTAAATTGATAAAAGTTAAAGTTAAGGGTGATATATGAAATTTTTTTCAAAATACGCAAGTGGTTAATTATAAAATATTCATTGTTGTCGGGGAATATTCGTTTAGTCGTGGAATATTCTTTCTGTCGGGGAATATTCGTACGACGGCGCAGCCATTTGTGGACCCCATAATAGAATAACTATCGGATGAAGAAAACGACAAAATTGAGTTTTTATAAATAACGGCGTAGTTTTTACTGTTAACACTGTTGGAATACCCGGTGGTTAAAATACAGTAATACGCGTAGTTGCACAGTAGCACACGGTATTGCACAGTATTTTTTTTAATTATTGATTCTTACGTAAGAAGGCACTACTCAATAATTGTTACAGTAGTTACTGTTCAATATTTTATTTTATTGATTCAATAATTGCTGCGTTGATATTTTATATTATTGTTATTTCAATAATTGTTGCTGCACAGTATTTCCCATTATCAGATCAATAATTCATATTATTTGAATAATATTATTAGATAACATTATTGGCAATGTCTAGAAAGTTCTGTCTAAGGAGAGGTTTGGTCACCTAATTGCGCGCCAGTAAGGAGAAATTCTTATTAAAAAGCCCCCTCTTTCTTGGGAACGGCCTGGTTGTCATAAATGTGATTCTGTAATATTATTTGTGAATAATTAATTATTGATTCATATGATAAGAAAATATTTATTTTATGTGGATATAAATAAGGGATATATTTTTGTGGTTAAAAATGAAAGAATTAATGTGGAGATTTTTATCAGTATTTTTGTCGAAATGGAGGTATTAAAAATTAGGGTTTTTAAGATATTTTGCGAGGGTTATAATTTTTAATCTGACCGTTGGATCGTGGTAATATTTGGATATGTTATACATATATAAGTTGAGTATATGTCACACATTTTGAACCGTTAAAAATGAACGTATGATTTATTATGAATTTTACGAGATGACTGGTTCAAAAATTGTTGAATTTTCAGAGTTTATCATTTTGGTGGAAAATTCTAGAATTGGTGGGCTCCACTCTTGGTTGGTGAATAAATGTGTTGAGATTTTTATTCAAATGTGGTGAGTGGAAATAGTAGCAGGTAAAGCCATCAGGTTGCAAGTTAAGTCTGCTTCGGCGTGCTAACATTTTCCTATAAATAGAGGGCTAAGTTATAATTAAAAATCACACCAGAAACATAAGCTTTCTCTCTTTCTCTCTATATTATAAAGCATATTTTGTGAGTATTTAGATACTTTGAGAGTTGCTATTCAGTGAAAGTTTCCTTCGACTTTGCATTCCAGTCAGAAATACTGCACTTTTGAGTTAGGGGATTTTAAGGGTTGTTATGATTTTCAGTTTCGTAATTTTTCTGACCTTCAAAAATTCTGGAAAAATTTGAAATGATATTTTGATGAGTTTTCTTGATTGTGTCCAAAAATGGTGATTTTTGGATGTATAGATTAAGAGTTATGAATTTTATGAGAAAAGACTATTTGTTACCTCCACTATTTGTTCCGTTGGGAGAAACCTTTGTTACCTCCACTATTTATAAATCTTGTTCAAATCAACACTTTCACGTTACCTGTTGATCTTATCTCTTTGAAAATACTTGCATTGATGTGATTTTTGAAAACGATTGGTTAACTGCTCATCATGCTTTTCGTAAGGTTGTTAGCTTTCATATTCCTAACCAATCTGTTATGCAAATTCAAAGTAACCAAACCACTAAAGTCAATCATTGTCCTATCAAGCCATAAGTAAAAATCCACGTTCCTTTCGTTGTTGACTTCCTGGTGTGGAATGCACCGAAGCTAGACTTTCCGTAGGAGACGTTGTAAATGACGATGGCAAGTTGATAGGTATCAATGTGACGTGTTGTCCAAGTCTTGGATGAGGGTCACAGTTTTGAACGATATTTCTGTTGTTAATAAATTTCTTGACGTATTCTTGAAGACTTCTTAGCCTACCCCAGAGCGTAAAATTGAATTTTGTATTGACCCCAGTACAAAACCCATTTCTTAAACCCTCAAATATTTCTTCAACTAAAACGAATGTATTATGCGCCAAAGACGTTGGCTCGAGCTGTTGAAGATTACGATCGTACCATTCAATAACATCGTGGAAAAGTGAACGTGGTAGCTGACGCGTTGTGTAGAAGATCGTATACGGTTACAAGTGTGAATATACGAACCCACGTGAAGATAACGAATATACGATTAAAATCGACATTAATCGATAAAGTTAAAGCCGCTCAAGCTACATACTCAGAGCTGATAAATGTGAAGAAGAAGGTTCAAGAGGGCGTTATTCTAGAAGCAAGAATCGACGAAGAGAGAAGATCTCAACTCTCGATTTAATTGGCCCATTTGAAATTCTCGATGAAGTAGGAACTGTGGCCTATAGACTCATTTTACCGCCAAGTATGTTGCGTGTTCAGAACATTTTTTTTACGTATCGATGTTCGTAAATATGTGGACGACCCGAACCACATTATTAATTTAGAACCGGACGAGATAGCGAAAGATTTAACGTATGAGGAGATACGTGTTAACATCTTGGATAAGAAGGATCATATTCGATGCTTAAAGGTTATACCTCAAGAGTTAGAATTTGAAGTGAAGTCAAGGTATCCTCACATGTTCGGCATACCAAGTACGTACGTAAATTTCGATGTTCGGCATACCAAGTACGTACGTAAATTTCGAGGGCGAAATTCTATAAGGAGGGGAGATTGTGAAACCCCAAATTTTATGAATAAATATTTAATTTTTCTCGAAATAATTTTTTTTTATTATTGTGTGGATTTGATATAATAGTTATGGGTAGTATTTATAAATTTTGCAAAGTATGCAAGTTGTCATATTATATTCGATTGGTCGGAGAATATTCTTTTTGTCGGGGAATATCCGTACGACGGTACAATTATTGGTGGACCCCACAACGAAATTATTGTCGGATTGAGAAAACGACAAAAATACTTTATGAAAATAACGGCGGAAGTTTTACCGTTGATACTGTTGAACTACTCGGTAGTAAAAGTACAGTAATACGTGTGGTTGCATAGTAGCACACGGTATTAATTATTAATACTTATGTGAGAAGTTACTCAGTTTGATTCCATTATTGTCAGTTAATAATATGAATTATTTAGCGATAATGACGTTTTGTTTTATTCGTATTATTAACGAAATAAAATAGAAACATCTTTTTATATAAAACAGAATACTTTATTAAAGTTATTCTATAAATAGAATATATTATATTTTATTTAAAAAAAATTTCTTTAAATATGGACCGTCAGATTAAAGTAATCAATCTGGACCGTTCATGGATTAGTTACTATGCATTCTATTTTTCTATAAATAGCAGCTCATTCCTTCATTATTTCTTACGAATTCACTGAACTCTAGAGAGAGAAACTATAGAGAGAAACTATAGAGAGAGAGAAGAAGAGTATTCTGCTACTTAACTACTTCCTTATTTCAGCTCTTCTTTAAAACGGTAAGGGGTGTTATTCTTTCTTATTCATGAAGAGAACTGTTGTTATTCCATTTCTTATTATTCTGTTGGAATAACCTGTATACGCGGTCTACCCTATACTTGGTGACATTCTTCTATTATTCTGTTGGAACATCCTGTCTGTGTGTTTTACACCGGACCTGGTTCCGTTTTTATTATTATTCTGTTGGAACATCCTGTCTGTGTGTTTTACACCGGACCTGGTTCCGTCTTGTTATTATTCTGTTGGAACATCCTGTCTGTGTGTTTTACACCGGACCTGGTTCCATTATTTATTATTCTGTCGGAATATCCTGTCTGTGTGTTTTACACCGGACCTGGTTCCATTATTTATTATTCTGTCAGAATATCCTGTCTGTGTGTTTTACACCGGACCTGGTTCCATTATTTATTATTCTGTCGGAATATCCTGTCTGTGCGTTTACGCCGGACCTGGTTCCATTATTTATTATTCTGTTGGAATAACCTGTCTGTGCGGTCTATCGCATGCATGGTGATTTTTTTTGTTATTCCATTCTTTATTGTACTCAGTTGGTTAAGTTTTGACTTCTATACTCCATGAAATTTGTGGAATATCCTTGATAATTACGGTTCATCCAGTATCTTTTCATGAAAATATTCTTCTAAGTATTCTTGAATTTTACTCCACAATGCAGTATCATGTTGACCATTTGGACGTTGTTAATTCTTGGATAAATTAATTCTTGAACTTGTTTTATTGAATTCTTATATCATTGTCATCATCCTCATGTTTATAAAATGTTGAAAGTCATCTGTGGCCTGTAGTGCATAGATGGACTTGGTATGATTATGACCAGGGATTATTCGGTGTAATCATGATCGTAATGTTACAAATGATGTGGTAAAAGTCCTCATTGGCCCGTAGTGCATTGATGGACAGTTGTTGGCATGATCATGACCATTAATGAATACACGAATATCCTTGGCCGTAGTGCAGGGGTGATTCGATGATGTGGATTGTTTTATTAAGCTGAGTCTCAGCGATAGCAGTGTTGAAAAACCTTTTAAATCATAAAAGATAGTAGAGTTTATTTTCTACTTGACTCTTTTAATGGATTGCTTGTTCCGCTGCAGTTAAACTTGATGTCTATTATATTTTATCAGTTTAACATTGTTGAAGGCTAATGATAATTTATTCTGCATTATCTTAGTCATAATATTTCTTACTGGGCTAGTTGAGCTCACCCTTTCTTTCACTGTTCTCTTCAGGAAATGAGAAAGTAGTTGGGGCAAGTCGGGAAACGGAGTGATGGTTCGAATGATAGTATTAGTTAGTAGTCCTCACTATTCTATGTAATAGTGTGTTAATAAATGTAATGAGGACTCCTTTTGAGTATGAATACTCTCTAGAAGATAATATTTGTATTCAAACTCACAGTTTATGTTTTGTCGTATTATACACGACAGTTGTATTAGTAAGTTGTATTTGAATTTTGAACCATGTAAGTGGCGACCCAAGATGGGTGACGTATACCTAATTTTGGGGGCGTCACAGTTTGTTTCAGAGCTTTGGGATATGATCCCTGGCTAGGATGTGAGAATAGAACTAGGAGGGGAGAGACGGGGAATTCCTTCGCTAGTATGACCTACCTAAGTTTATTTGGTATTTAATTGGTCGGTCAAAATGGATAATATGTTATATGTTAATTAACCCTTGTTTTGTTGCAGTATTTGCAAATGGCATCCGAAAATGTTGAGATAAACAATGAAGCACATGAGACCATTGAATCACCAACGATCAATGCTCAGGGTAATGTGCAACCAGAGGACAATAATCCTCATGAAAATAATAACACCGATGAAATGGTGAATGATGGGATGGTCAGAGACTTTATGCAATTCATGCAACAACAAAATAACTCTCGGACGGTCACCGCTAAGCAGTTCAAGGAGCAATTCATGCAACAACGGGCGAGAGCGGCTCCTATCCAAAATGAAGGAGGAAACAATGACAACCCACGGTTGGTCACCGCTAAGCAATTCAAGGAGCTAGGACCACCGGAGTTTTTGAGAAAGCCAGAACCACTTAAGGCGGAGACGTGGTTAAAGCAGATCACCAAGATATTTGATGTCTTGGGATGCTCCGAGGAGCAAAAGGTTCCCTTTGCCACTTTTATGTTGCGTGAAGATGCAGATTACTGGTGGAAATCTGTAAAACGTACCCAGCTTGACGCACTCAAGATGTCTTGGGAGAAGTTCCATGAACTGTTCAATGACAAGTACTTTTCCGAAAGTATTCGTCACATGAAGGAGGTGGAATTTATCAAGTTGGAACAAAATAACATGACCGTGTCGCAGTACGAAGCCAAGTTTGCCGAGTTGTCCCGATTTGCATCCCACTTGGTGGAGAATGAAGAGAGAATGACGCGGATGTTTTTAAGAGGTTTGAAACCGGAGATACGTCAATATCTTATTTCTCATAAACTGTGTTTATATTCAGATGTTGTGAATAGGGCTCAGTTAGTGGAGCGCGATAACGAGTCAACGCAACCAAAAGAGAGCAGCCAGAAAAATGATAATACTGGTGATAACAGTCATCAAAGCGGTGACAATAAGCATGGAGGGAATCAACATGCTAGAAATGGTAACCACTTCAATGGTAATCATAGTCAAAATAATAAGAATGGACATTTCAAGAAGAGGAAATTCAACAATGATGAAAAGACGTCAGCACCAGCACCCGTTGTTAAGGAAGGAGAACGACCACCTATCATATGCTTCAAATGCGGAGGGGAGGGACACATCAGTCCAAACTGCGCGATGCCATCCAAAGCATGCTATAATTGTGGAAGAGAAGGTCACTTAGCCCGATTTTGTCGTTCACCGAAGACAAGTTCAGATAGGATGGAGGCACCAAAGACCGTCCCAGAAAAGCCAAAGCCAGTAGTTTAAGAGAGAGCATTTTTTTCGTGACGAGGAACCTGAATAAAATTATCACGGGTATGTTAGTCATAAACTCTTGCGAAGTCTATACTGTGTTAGATACCGGTTCTACTCACTCTTTTATTTCACCTAGTTGTGTTCAATATTTGAACTTAACTCCGGAGAAGTTGGACTTTAATTTCTCTGTTGAAATTCCGTTGGGAGAAACCTTTGTTACCTCCACTATTTATAAATCTTGTTCAAATCAACACTTTCACGTTACCTGTTGATCCTATCTCTTTGAAAATACTTGCATTGATGTGATTTTTGAAAACGATTGGTTAACTGCTCATCATGCTTTTCGTAAGGTTGTTAGCTTTCATATTCCTAACCAATCTGTTATGCAAATTCAAAGTAACCAAACCACTAAAGTCAATCATTGTCATATCAAGCCATAAGTAAAAATCCCCGTTCCTTTCGTTGTTGACTTCCTGGTGTGGAATGCACCGAAGCTAGACTTTCCGTAGGAGACGTTGTAAATGACGATGGCAAGTTGATAGGTATCAATGTGACGTGTTGTCCAAGTCTTGGATGAGGGTCACAGTTTTGAATGATATTTCTGTTGTTAATAAATTTCTTGACGTATTCTTGAAGACTTCTTAGCCTACCCCAGAGCGTAAAATTAAATTTTGTATTGACCCCAGTACAAAACCCATTTCTTAAACCCTCAAATATTTCTTCAACTAAAACGAATGTATTATGCGCCAAAGACGTTGGCTCGAGCTGTTGAAGATTACGATCGTACCATTCAATAACATCGTGGAAAAGTAAACGTGGTAGCTGACGCGTTGTGTAGAAGATCGTATACGGTTACAAGTGCGAATATACGAACCCACGTGAAGATAACGAATATACGATTAAAATCGACATTAATCGATAAAGTTAAAGCCGCTCAAGCTACATACTCAGAGCTGATAAATGTGAAGAAGAAGGTTCAAGAGGGCGTTATTCTAGAAGCAAGAATCGACGAAGAGAGAAGATCTCAACTCTCGATTTAATTGGCCCATTTGAAATTCTCGATGAAGTAGGAACTGTGGCCTATAGACTCATTTTACCGCCAAGTATGTTGCGTGTTCAGAACATTTTTTTACGTATCGATGTTCGTAAATATGTGGACGACCCGAACCACATTATTAATTTAGAACCGGACGAGATAGCGAAAGATTTAACGTATGAGGAGATACGTGTTAACATCTTGGATAAGAAGGATCATATTCGATGCTTAAAGGTTATACCTCAAGAGTTAGAATTTGAAGTGAAGTCAAGGTATCCTCACATGTTCGGCATACCAAGTACGTACGTAAATTTCGATGTTCGGCATACCAAGTACGTACGTAAATTTCGAGGACGAAATTCCATAAGGAGGGGAGATTGTGAAACCCCAGATTTTATGAATAAATATTTAATTTTTCTCGAAATAATTTTTTTTTATTATTGTGTGAATTTGATATAATAGTTATGGGTAGTATTTATAAATTTTGCAAAGTATGTAAGTTGTCATATTATATTCGATTGGTCGGAGAATATTCTTTTTGTCGGGGAATATCCGTACGACGGTACAATTATTGGTGGACCCCACAACAGAATTATTGTCGGATTGAGAAAACGACAAAAATACTTTATGAAAATAACGGCGGAAGTTTTACCGTTGATACTATTGAACTACTCGGTAGTAAAAGTACAGTAATACGTGTGGTTGCATAGTAGCACACGGTATTAATTATTAATACTTATGTGAGAAGTCACTCAGTTTGATTCCATTATTGTCAGTTAATAATATGAATTATTTAGCGATAATGACGTTTTGTTTTATTCGTATTATTAACGTAATAAAACAGAAACATCTTTTTATATAAAACAGAATACTTTATTAAAGTTATTCTATAAATAGAATATATTATATTTTATTTTTAAAAAAATTTCTTTAAATATGGACCGTCAGATTAAAGTAATCAATCTGGACCGTTCATGGATTAGTTACTATGCATTCTATTTTTCTATAAATAGCAGCTCATTCCTTCATTATTTCTTACGAATTCACTGAACTCTAGAGAGAGAAACTATAGAGAGAAACTATAGAGAGAGAGAAGAAGAGTATTCTGCTACTTAACTACTTCCTTATTTCAGCTCTTCTTTAAAACGGTAAGGGGTGTTATTCTTTCTTATTCATGAAGAGAACTGTTGTTATTCCATTTCTTATTATTCTGTTGGAATAACCTGTATACGCGGTCTACCCTATACTTGGTGACATTCTTCTATTATTCTGTTGGAACATCCTGTCTGTGTGTTTTACACCGGACCTGGTTCCGTCTTGTTATTATTCTGTTGGAACATCCTGTCTGTGTGTTTTACACCGGACCTGGTTCCATTATTTATTATTCTGTCGGAATATCCTGTCTGTGTGTTTTACACCGGACCTGGTTCCATTATTTATTATTCTGTCAGAATATCCTGTCTGTGTGTTTTACACCGGACCTGGTTCCATTATTTATTATTCTGTCGGAATATCCTGTCTGTGCGTTTACGCCGGACCTGGTTTCATTATTTATTATTCTGTTGGAATAACCTGTCTGTGCGGTCTATCGCATGCATGGTAATTTTTTTTGTTATTCCATTCTTTATTGTACTCAGTTGGTTAAGTTTTGACTTCTATACTCCATGAAATTTGTGGAATATCCTTGATAATTGCGGTTCATCCAGTATCTTTTCATGAAAATATTCTTCTAAGTATTCTTGAATTTTACTCCACAATGCAGTATCATGTTGACCATTTGGACGTTGTTAATTCTTGGATAAATTAATTCTTGAACTTGTTTTATTGAATTCTTATATCATTGTCATCATCCTCATGTTTATAAAATGTTGAAAGTCATCTGTGGCCTGTAGTGCATAGATGGACTTGGTATGATTATGACCAGGGATTATTCGGTGTAATCATGACCGTAATGTTACAAATGATGTGGTAAAAGTCCTCATTGGCCCGTAGTGCATTGATGGACAGTTGTTGGCATGATCATGACCATTAATGAATACACGAATATCCTTGGCCGTAGTGCAGGGGTGATTCGATGATGTGGATTGTTTTATTAAGCTGAGTCTCAGCGATAGCAGTGTTGAAAAACCTTTTAAATCATAAAAGATAGTAGAGTTTATTTTCTGCTTGACTCTTTTAATGGATTGCTTGTTCCGCTGCAGTTAAACTTGATGTCTATTATATTTTATCAGTTTAACATTGTTGAAGGCTAATGATAATTTATTCTGCATTATCTTAGTCATAATATTTCTTACTGGGCTAGTTGAGCTCACCCTTTCTTTCACTGTTCTCTTCAGGAAATGAGAACGTAGTTGGGGCAAGTCGGGAAACGGAGTGATGGTTCGAATGATAGTATTAGTTAGTAGTCCTCACTATTCTATGTAATAGTGTGTTAATAAATGTAATGAGGACTCCTTTTGAGTATGAATACTCTCTAGAAGATAATATTTGTATTCAAACTCACAGTTTATGTTTTGTCGTATTATACACGACAGTTGTATTAGTAAGTTGTATTTGAATTTTGAACCATGTAAGTGGCGACCCAAGATGGGTGACGTATACCTAATCTTGGGGGCGTCACATAAAGGAAATTTAATTTTATTTATAATAAGTTGGGGTCTTACAACCTCCCTTCCTTATGAAATTTCGTCGTCGAAATTGACATACGTACCTGGTGTTTCGAAAAGATGAGGATACCTCGCTTTCATTTCCGTTTCCAACTCCCAGGTCATTTTTTCAATAGCATGGTTCCTCCACAAAACTTTAAATTGTGGTATGACCTTCGTGCGTAGGACATGCTCCTTCCTATCCAAGATCTTGACAGGTACCTCTTCGTACGTTAAGTCTTCGGCTATCTCGTCTGGTTCTAACTCAATAACGTGGTTTGGGTCTTTCACATATTTACGAAGCATAGATATGTGAAAAACGTTATGAACACGAGACATGCTTGGAGGTAACGCGAGTCTATAGGCCACATTTTCTACTCGGTCAAGAATCTGAAATGGACCAATAAATCGTGGATTGAGCTTTCCTCACTTCCCGAATCTTGTAACTCCCTTCCATGGAGCAACTCGCAACAATACATGATCCCCAATATCAAATTCCACGTCCTTTCTATGAAGATCCGCATAACTCTTTTGTCGATCCTGTGTCGTTTGTATACGTTGTCGAATCGTTTGGATCTTTTCCGTAGTCATACGTACCGTGTGCTACTATTCAACCACACGTATTACTGTACTTTTACTACCGAGTAGTTCAACAGTATCAATGGTAAAACTTCCGCCGTTATTTTTAATAAAATATTTTTGTCGTTTTCTCAATCCGACAATAACTCTGTTGTGGGGTCCACCAATGATTGTGCCGTTGTACGAATATTCCCTGTTAAAACGAATATTCCCCGACCAATCGAATATTATATAACAACTTGCGTACTTTACAAAATTTATAAATATTACCCACAACTATAACATTATATCAAATTAACTCCATAATATTCAAAAATGATATTTATAGAAAATTCATCTTTATTTATAAAAGTTGGGGTATTACAGTGAGCTCAACTAGCCTAGTAAGAAATATTATGATTAAGATAATGCAGAATAAATTATCATTAGCCTTCAACAATATTAAACTGATAGAATATAATTGACAACAAGTTTAACTGCAGCGGAATAAGCAACCAATTAGAAGAGTCAAGTAGAGCATTATATCTACTATCTTTTATGATTTAAAATATTTTCATCAATTTTTATCGCTGAGACTCAGCTTAATAAATAAACCACATCATCAAATCATTCCTGCACTACGGGCCAAGGATATTCATTAAATCATCAATGGTCATGACTATACTGAATAATCCCTGGTTATAATCATACTAAAAACTGTCCATCAATGCACTACAGGCCACTGAGGACTTTTACCACATCATATATAACATTACAGGTCATGATTATACCGAATGATCCTTAGTCATAATCATACCAAGTCAATCTATGCACGTAAGCCAAAGATGACTTTCATCACAATATAAGTATGAGGATGATGACAATGACATAATAATTCAATAAAACAAGTTCAAGAATAAATTTTAAAGATTTATAAGTTAATTTATCCTGAAATCAATAACGTCTAAATT
Organism: Panax notoginseng; assembly: GCA_016801055.1. Lineage (NCBI taxonomy): Eukaryota > Viridiplantae > Streptophyta > Magnoliopsida > Apiales > Araliaceae > Panax > Panax notoginseng. Next base: position 7,748,522 of record CM029015.1, on the reverse strand, counting down.
GTCAACATGATACTGCTTTGTGGAATAAAATTCAAGAATGCTTACAAGAATATTTCCATGAAAAGATACTGGATGGAGCGCAAATATCAAGGATATTCTACTAATTTCATAGAGTATAGAAGCCAAAACTTTAACCACCTGAGTATAATAGAATATATAAAACCACAAATAGATTTTTGCCCGCCATGCGGTATTCCACGCAGACAGATTATTTTTACAATTTAATAAGGAATGAATATGAAAGATCATTCACCATGCATGTGGTAATCCACATAGACAGGTTATTCCAACAGAATAATAAAGAATGTAATAACAGAAGAATTCACCATGTATGCGGTAATCCGCGTAGACAAGTTATTCCAACAGAATAATAAAGAACGGAATAACAACAGAATTCACCAGGCATGCGATAGACCGCACAGACAGGTTATTCCAACAGAATAATAAAGAATGGAATAACATAAAATTTTTACCATGTATGCGGTATTTCGCATAGACAGATTATTCCAACATAATAATAAAGAATGAAATAACAACCCTTACGAGTATTGAAAAAAAATAACTCTCTTCATGAATACGAAGGAAAAATACCACTTACCTTAGAAGAAACTGGATACTGGAATAGTGAGGTAGCAAACTTCTCTTCTTCTTTCTCTTTATAATTTCTCTCTATAATAATTGCTCTATAGCTTTAGTAAATTGGTGAGAAATGAAGAAAGAATGAGCTTCTATTTATAGAAAAATATAGTTTCAATAATTGCACGTTTTGGGGCTCAGAATATTACAGTATAATACCTCCCCATTTTTCTTCATTTTTAATTTAGTCATACAAGTATTATCAAACTTACACCACCTCCCCTAATAGTAAATAATGTGAATCAATAGTTCAATCATGTGGCTTAATAGTTATAATCATGTGAAAATACAAATTACAGTATAGTACCTTCAACTATACCTCCATTTTTAACTTAGTCATGCAAGTATTATCAATCTTGTACCAACTCCCCTAATAGTAAATGAATGTGAATCAATAGTACACACATGTGAACAAATAGTTATAAGCATGTGAACAAAGAGTTATAAGCATGTGAAATAATAGCAATTAATTGCTCATTTATTCGATTAATTACCCGATTGGTCAATATAACCTCCAGACATCAATTATTATCGAAATAAATGTCGATTTTCACTAACATTAATAATTCCAACACAATGGAACTATCAATTTCAATTTTAATCAACACGAACTTATTTATCATTAATATCATAACTCACAATATTTAACAACCAGATCATTTTCAAGAAAGAGGGGCTTTTCGATAAGGATTTCTCCTTATTGGCGCGTAATTAGGTGACCAAACCTCTCCTTGACAGAACTTTCTAGACATTGTCAATATTATAAATAATAATATGAATAACTTTGTCGTCTCAATTATTGATTTGATAATATAACATATTATGCAGATGATACTGTGACAATAATTGAATCAATAATATGAGAGATACGATGCAGCAATTACTGTAGCAATAATTGAATATAACTGAGTGACTTCTCATGTAACCATCAATAATCAATACCATGTGCTACTATGCAATCACGTGTATTACTGTACTTTTACTACGGGTAGTTCAACAGTTTAACGGTAAAACTTCGGCCGTTATTTTTATAAAGAGATAATTATGTCGTTTTCTAACTACGACAATACTTCCGTTGTGGGGTCCACCAATGATTGTGCCGTCGTACGAATATTTCCTGTTAAAACGAATATTTCCTGACCAATCGAATATTATATAACAACTTGCTTACTTTGCAAAATTTGTAAATATTACCCACAACTATAACATTATATCAAATCCACATCATAATATTCAAAAAATATATTTCGAGAAAATTATTCTTTATTCATAAAATTTGGGATCTTACAACCTCCCCTTCTTATGAAATTTTGACCTCGAAATTAGGGTACGTACATGGTATATCAAAGAGGTGAGGATATCTCGACTTCATCTCAGGTTCTAACTCCTAGGTCATTTCTTCTACATCGTGGTTTCTCCACAAAACTTTGACTTTAGGTATAACCTTGTAGCGTAGAATATGATCCTTCTTATCCAAGATTTTAACAGGTAACTCTTCATACGTTAAATCTTCATCTATCTCGTCTGGTTCTAATTCAATAATGTGGTTCGGGTCTTTCACATATTTACGTAACATAGATATGTGAAAAACGTTATGAACACGAGACATACTTGGCGGTAAGGCGAGTCTATAGGCCACAGTTCCTACTCGATCGAGGATTAAAAATGGGCCAATGAATCGAGGATTGAGCTTTCCTCTCTTTTCAAATCTCGTAACTCCTTTCCATGGAGCAACACGTAACAACACATGATCTCCAATATTGAATTCCACGTCCTTTCGATGAAGATCAGCATAACTCTTTTGTCGATCTTGTGAGGTTTTATACGTTGTCGGATCGTTTGAATCTTTTCCGTAGTCATACGTACCAAATCCGGTCCCAACAACGTTGCTTCACCCACCTCATCCCAGCATACTGGCAAACGACACTTTCTTCCATACAATGCCTCAAATGGAGATATGTCAATACTTGCTTGATAACTATTGTTGTAGAAAAACTTCACTAATGGTAAGAACTTGTCCCAACTTCCTTTAAAGTCAAGGACACAGAGTCTTAATAAATCCTCAAAAGTTTGAATAGTCCTCTTTAATTGCCCGTTCGTTTGAGGATGATATGCCGAACTAAATCTTAAATTCGTGCCCATAGCTTTTTGCAGACTAACCCAAAATTTTGAAGTAAATCTTGGGTCTCGATCAGAAACTATGGATACTGGCATACCATGCAGTCTTACAATCTCGTTTATGTACATACTAGCAAGACGTTCAAGTGTATAAGTTTTCGTATCGATAAGAAATGAGCAGACTTGGTCAATCTATCAACAATGACCCAAATCGCATCTATGCCTTGAGAAACCTTGGGAAGACCAGTAACAAAATTCATGGTAATGTGCTCCCACTTCCATTCTGGAATTTCAAGTGGTTGCAATGGACTTTTTGACACTAGATGCTCCTCCTTGACTCGTTGACAGATTAGACACCTTGAGATAAACTCCTCTATCTCTCTCTTCATATTGCTTCACCAAAATGTATATCAAAGATCACGATATATCTTGGTATTCCCATGATGGATTGCAAACGGTGTGTTGTGCACCTCCATCATGATTTTATACTTCAAGTCAGAATCGTTAGGAACACAAAGTTTGGAGTTGACTCGAAGTATTCCTTCTTCATCGATTCTTGCTTCCAGAATAGCACATTCTTGCACTTTTTTCTTCATACGCATCAGCTCCAGGTCTGTAGTTTGAGCAACTTTAACTTTATCGATTAAAGTCAGTTCTACTCGTATATTCGTCATCATCACATGGGTCCCTAGAGTCTTTAACTCTATCTCCATCCTTTGTAAGTCATACAAAATGGGCCTTTACGTTGACAATATCGCACTCGTATTCGCATATGATCTTCTACTCAACGCGTCAGCTACTACGTTCGCTTTTCTAGGATGGTATTGAATGGTATGATCATAATCTTTCAACAGCTCAAGCCAACATCGTTGCCGCATGTTGAGTTCCTTTTGAGTGAAGAAATATTTGAGGCTTTTATGATCCGTATAGATCTCCACCTTCTCTCCATACAGGTAATGCCTCTAAATCTTAAGCGCAAAAATGACTGCTGCCAACTCTAGATCATGAGTAAGATAATTCCTTTCATATTCTTTGAGTTGTCGCGAGGCATAGGCTATGACTTTCCCATGTTGTATGAGAACACATCCTAACCCTTTGCCTAAAGCATCACTGTAGATGACAAATTCCTCCGAGCCAGATAGTATTGTCAGAACAGGTGCTGAAATGAGTCTTCTCTTGAGTACTTAAAAACTATTCTCACATTCCTCGCTCCAACCGAACTTTGTATCTTTTTGAGTCAGCTGAGTTAATGGAGTAGCGATTCGAGAAAATCCTTCCACGAATCTCCGATAATAACCAGCTAAGCCGAGAAAGCTACGTACTTCGGTCACTAATTTTGGTTGCTCCAAGCTTTGAATTACTTCAATCTTCGCTGGGTCAACAGATATTCCATGATTTGATATCACGTGCCCAAGTAATGCGACTTCCTCAAGTCAGAACTCGCATTTCTTCAACTTGGCATATAGCTTATTTTCACGAAGTTTTTGGAGTATCAGCCTCAAATGTTGCTCATGGTCTTCACGGATTTTGGAGTATATGAGGATGTCATCAATAAAGACGACCACAAAGTGATCCAAATATTCCTTGAATACTCGGTTCATTATGTCCATGAAGGCAGCAGGAGCATTAGTCAATCCAAAAGACATGACTATGAATTCATAATGCCCGTACCGAGTTCTAAAAGCAGTCTTTGAAATGTCATCAGTTTTAATCTTCAACTGATAATATCCGGAACGGAGATCAATCTTTGAAAAGAATTTGGCTCCTTGCAACTGGTCAAACATGTCATCATTGCGAGGCAGCGGGTACCTATTTTTGATGGTGACATGATTCAACTCTCGATAATCAATACAAAGTCGCATACTTCCATCTTTCTTCTTTACGAATAGAACAGGAGCACCCCAAGGAGATGTACTAGGACGAATGAAACCGATGTCTAATAATTCCTGTAGTTGGGTTTTTAACTCCTAAAGTTCAATAGGAGCCATTCGATATGGGGCTTTAGAAATGAGTTTTGTACCGAATTTAAGGTCGATATAAAATTCAATTTCACGCTCTGGGGGTAGGCCAAGAAGTTCTTCAGGGAATACGTTAGGAAATTTATTAACAATAGAAATATCATTCAAACCTGACGTATTTTTATTTAAATCCGTGACATGGGTTAAAAATGCTTGACATCCGTTTTTCAATAAACGAATAGCTTTATGGCTTGATAAGACAGTGATTAATTTTAATAGTTTAGTTACTTGAATTCGCATAATAGGTTGGTTAGGAGTATGAAAGCTAATAACCTTACGAAAATAATCGATTTTAGCATGATGAGTAGTTAACCAATCAATCCCTAAAATCACATCAAATGCAAGTATTTTCAAAGAAATAAGATCTACAGGTAACGTGCGGTTACCGATTTGAATCAAACAAGACTTATAAACAGTGGATGTAATGAAGGTTTCTCCTAACAGAGTTTCCATAGATAAGTCAAAGTCTAATTTCTCCGGAGTCAAATTTAAACGTTGAGCGCAAGTAGGAGAAATAAAAGAATGGGCAGAACTGGTATCAAATAAGGTAGATACTTCACTAGAGTTTATGATTAGCTTACCCGTGATCACCTCGTTCAGATTCCTCGCTTTTTGGGAGGTTACGACAAACGCTCTCCCTTGAACTACCGATTTTATCTTGTCTGGGACACCCTTTGATGCCTCCATCCCAACAGGACTTGACTTTGGTGCACGATAAAATCGGGCTAGGTGACCTTCTTTTTCATAATTGTAACACGCTTTGGACTGCATCACGGAGTTTGGACTGATATGTCCCTCCCCTTTACATTTGTAACATACGATCGACGGTCGTTCTCCTTCCTTAACAATAGGTGATGGTGCTGACGTCTTTCCATCATTGTTAAATCTCCTCTTCTTGATATGTTCACTCTTATTGTCATGGCCATGATTACCACTGAAGTGATTACCATTTTTGGCACGTTGATTCCATCTAAACTTATTGTCACCGCTTCGATGATTGCTACCATTGGTATTATCATTTTGCCGGCTGCTTTCTCTTGGTTGGGTCGACTCGTTATCGCGTTCCAATAACTGAGCCCTATTTACAACATCTGAATATAAACACAATTTATGAGAAATCAGATATTGACGTATCTCGGGTTTCAAACCTCTTAGAAATATCCGCGTCATTCTCTCCTCGTTATCAACTAAGTGGGACGCAAACCGGGACAACTCGACAAACTTGGCTTCGTACTGCGAAACGGTCATGTTGTTTTGCTCCAGTTTAATGAACTCTACCTCTTTCATGTGACGAATACTTTTGAAAAAGTACTTGTCGTTGAACAGTTCTTGAAACTTCTCTCAAGTCATCTTCAGTGTGGCAGGTTGAGTACGCTTTACAGATTCCCACCAGTAATCTGCCTCTGCTCGCAACATAAAGGTGGCAAATGGAGTCTTTTTCTCCTCGGAGCATCCCAAGACATCAAATATCTTGGTGATCTACTTTATCCACGTCTCCGCCTTAATTGGTTTTGGCTCTCCGAAAAACTTCGGTGGTCCTAGCTCCTTGAACTGCTTAGTGGTGACCGTCCGAGAGTTGTCAGTGTTTTCACCTGCATTTTGGATAGGAGCCGCCCTCGCCTGATGTTGCATGAATTACATAAAACTTCTGAACATCCCATCGTTCATCATTTGATCGTTGTTGTTTACCTGAGGATTATTGTCTTCCTGTTGCACATTATCCTGGGTATTAATCTGTAGTGACTCAACGATCTCAAGTGCTTCATTGCTTATCTCAACATTTTCGGATGCTATTTTCAAATACTGTCACAAAACAAGGGTTAATTAACATATCACATATTATCTCTATACTCTGGCCGACCAATTAAAAACCAAATAAACTTAGGTAGGTCATACTAGCGAAGGAATTCCCTGTCTCTCCCCTCCTATTTCTTGTCTCACATTTCAGCCAGGGATCATATCCCTAAGATTTGATACCAACTGTGACGCCCCCAAAATAGGTATACATCATCCATCTTGAGTCGCCAAATACATGGTACAAAATTCAAATACAACTTAATTATACAACAGTCGTGTAAAATACGACAAAACATGAGCTACAAGTTTTAATACAAATATTGTCATCTAGACAATATTCAAACTCAAAATAAGTCCTTAATACATTTATTGTCACACTATTTAACAGAATAGTGAGGACTACTAATGCTATCATCTGGACCGTCACTCTATTTCCCGACTAGTCCCGGCTACGTTCTCATTTCCTGAAGAGAACAGTGAAAGAAAGGGTGAGCTCAACTAGCCCAGTAAGAAATATTATGACTAAGATAATGCAGAAAAAATTATCATTAGCCTTCAATAATGTTAAACTGATAGAATATAATAGACAACAAGTTTAATTGTAGTGGAATAAGCAACCCATTAGAAGAGTCAAGTATAGCATTATATCTACTATCTTCTATGATTTAAAATATTTTTATCAATTTTTATCGCTGAGACTCAGCTTAATAAATAAACCACATTATCGAATCATCCTGCACTATGGGCTAAGGAAATTCATTAAATCATCAATGGTCATGACTATACCGAATAATCCCTGGTCATAATTATACCAAAAACTGTCCATCAATGCACTACAGGCTATTGAGGACTTTTACCACATCATTTATATTTTATAACATTACAGGTCATGATTATACCGAATGATCTCTAGTCATAATCATACCAAGTCCATCTATGCACGTAAGCCAAAGATGACTTTAATCACAATATAAGCACGAGGATGATGACAATGACATAATAATTCAATAAAACAAGTTCAAGAATAAATTTTAAAGATTTATAAGTTAATTTATCCTGAAATCAATAACGTCCAAATTGTCAACATGATACATCTTTGTGGAATAAAATTCAAGAATGCTCAGAAGAATATTTTCATGAAAAGATACTGGATGAAGCGCAAATATCAAGGATATTTCACTAATTTCATAGAGTATAGAAGCCAAAACTTTAACCAACTGAGTATAATAGAATATATGAAACCGCAAATGAATTTTTGCCCGCCATGCGGTAATCCACGTAGACAGATTATTTTCATAATTTAATAAGGAATGAATATGAAGGATCATTCACCATGCATGTTGTAATCCACATAGACAGATTATTCCAACAGAATAATAAAGAATGGAATAATAGAAGAATTCATCATGCATGCGGTAGTCCGCGTAAATAGGTTATTCCAACAGAATAATAAAGAACGGAATAACAACAGAATTCACCAGGTATGCGATAGACCGCACAGACAGGTTATTCCAACAGAATAATAAAGAATGGAATAACATAAGAATTTCATCATGTATGCGGTACTTCGCATAGACAGGTTATTCCAACATAATAATAAAGAATGGAATAACAACCCTTATGAGTATTGAAAGAAAATAACTCTCTTCATGAATACGAAGGAATAATACCCCTTACCTTAGAAGAAACTGGATACTGAAATAGTGAGGTAGCAGACTTTTCTTCTTCTTTCTCTCTATAATTTCTCTCTATAATAATTGCTCTATAGCTTTAGTTAATTGGTGAGAAATGAAGAAAGAATGAGCTTCTATTTATAGAAAAATATAGTTTCAATAATTGCACATTTTGGGGCTCAGAATATTACAGTATAATACATCCCTCTTTTTCTTCACTTTTAATTTAGTCCTGCAAGTATTATCAAACTTGCACCACCTCCCCTAATAGTAAATAATGTGAATCAATAGTTCAATCATGTGACTCAATAGTTATAATCATGTGAAAATATGAATTACAGTATAGTACCTTCAACTATACCTCTATTTTTAACTTAGTCATGTAAGTATTATTAATCTTGCACCAACTCCCCTAATAGTAAATGAATGTGAATCAATAGTGCACACATGTGAACAAATAGTTATAAGCATGTGAAATAATAACAATTAATTTCTCATTTATCCGATTAATTATCCGATTGGTTAATATAACCCCCAGACATCAATTATTATCGAAATAAATGTCGATTTCTACTAACATTAATAATTCCAACACAATGGAATTATCAATTTCATCTTTAATCAACACGAACTTATTCATCATTAATATCATAACTCACAATATTTAACAACAGATCATTCCCAAGAAAGAGGGAGCTTTCTGATAAGGATTTATCCTTATTGGCGCGCAATTAGGTGACCAAATCTCTCCTTGACAGAACTTTCTAGACATTGTCAATATTATAAATAATAATATGAATAACTTTGTCGTCTCAATTATTGATTTAATAATATAACATATTATGCAGATGATATTGTGACAATAATTGAATCAATAATATGAGAGATATGATGCAGCAATTACTGTAGCAATAATTGTAAGACCCCAACTTATTAATGAATAAAATTAAAATTTCTCTAAATATTATTGTGAATAATAAGGGGTTAATTTGATATAATACTTTGGTTATGGGTGAAATGTGCAAATTTTACAAAATAAGCAAGTGGTTATAAAATATTCATTTTGTCGGGAAATATTCGTTTGGTCGTGGAATATTCTTGCTGTCGGGGAATATTCGTACGACGGCGCAGCCTTGTGTGGGCCCCATAACGAAAAACGATTGGATGAAGAAAACGACAAGTATAAGTTGTTTATAAATAACGGCATAGTTGTTACCGTTAATACTGTTGGAATACCCGGTGGTTAAAATACAGTAGCACACGGTATTGCACTAATTATTGATTCTTACGTAAGAAGACACTACTCAATAATTGTTACAGCAGTTATTATTCAATATTTTATTTTATTGATTCAATAATTGCTGCGTTGATATTTTATATTATTGTTGTTTCAATAATTGTTGTTATACAGTATTTTTCTTTATCAGATCAATAATTCATATTATTTGAATAATATTATTAGATAACATTATTGACAATGTCTAGAAAGTTCTGTCTAAGGAGAGGTTTGGTCATCTAATTGCGCGCCAGTAAGGAGAAATCCTTATTGGAAAGCCTCCTCTTTCCTGGGAACGGCCTGGTTGTCATAAATGTGATTATGTAATATTATTTGTGAATAATTAATTATTGATTCATATGATAAGAAAATATTTATTTTATGTAGATATAAATGAGGGATATATTTTTGTGGTTAAAAATGAAGGAGTTAATGTTGAGGTTTTTATCAGTATTTTTGTCGGAATGGAGGTATTAAAAATCAGGATTTTTGAGATATTTTGCGGGGGTTATAATTTTTAATCCGACCGTTGGATCGTGGTAATTTTTGGATATGTTATACATATATAAGTTGAGTATATGTCCACAAATTTTGAACCGTTAAAAATGAACGTATGATTTATTATGAATTTTACGAGATGACTGGTTCAGAAATTGTTGAATTTTCGGAGTTTATCATTTTGATGGAAAATTCTAGAATTGGTGGGCCCCACTCTTGATTGGAGAAGAAATATTCTGAATTATATTTCAAATGTGGTGGGTAGGAATAGTAGCAGGTAAAGCCATCAGGTTGCAGGTTAAGCCTACTAAAATTTTCCTATAAATAGAGGGCTAAGTTAGAATTGAAAATCACACCAGAAACAAGTTTTCTCTCTTTCTCTCTCTAGATTATTGAGTGTATCTTGTGAGTATTTAGATACTTTGAGAGTTTCTATTCATCAGAGCAAGTTTCTTTCAGCCTTATACCGGTATTCCGACCAGAAGTACTGATATTTTGAGGTAAGGGATATTATTTTCTTCTTAATGATATTATTTTCTTCAATATTATTATGATGAAATATTGTTATGAGTTTTTATCAAATTTGGAACTTTTTGTGTCGGAGTTACTATTCACGTATACGACACTATTCACGTATACGGTACTATTCACGGATACGGCACTATTCACCGAAAAATAAAATTTTCCCTTTTTGTCCAAGATGTCTATTATGGTTACTATCTTTGATTGTATCTATGTTTTGGTCTTTATTTTTGAATTCTGCTTCACAATTGATTATTATGAAGTATTATTGATCTTGGATAAACTGTTATACGAATCCCTAATATTTGTCCTTCTGTCTCACTGGATTCGTTCTCCTTAAGATATTTTTCATCATCCTCAGTCCTAAATGATGATATTACTGAATATCTTTGGCCTGTAGTGCAAAGATGTATGATTACCTGATGAATATCTTTGGCCTGTAGTGCAAAGATGAACAGGTGTTGAGATGAACATGACTGACAGGTGATACAAATGAATATCTTTGGCCTGTAGTGCAAAGATGAATATTTGGATAAAGATGATTATTAATTGATGTTACAGGGATAAAATATTGATGATGGACTTTTAAATCTTAGAAGATAGTAGAATTCTTTATCTACTTGACTCTTCTAATGGTTTGTTGTTTCTGCTGCAGTTGTTGATCTAAAACTTGTTGTCGATTATATTCTATCAGATTTTTCCCTGTTGAATACTAATGATAATTTGTTGTATATTATCTTAGTCATAATATTCTTTACTGGGCTAGTTGAGCTCACCCTTTTTCTTTTTGTTCCATTTTTCTTCTCAGGAGGTGAGAACATAGCAGGATCTAGTCGGGGTATGGAGTGATAGTTCTAGAAAGATGTTTTAGCAGTCATCACTATTTCTGTAAAATAGTGTTTGAATAATTGTATTGAAGACTTATTTGAGTGTGGATATTGTCTAGAAGATAATATTTGTATTTAAACTCACAGTATGTGTTGTCGTATTTTGCACGACAATTGTATTATTAAAGTTGTAGTTTGCTTTCTGTACCATGTATTTGGCGACTCAGAATGGGTGTTGTATACCTATTTTGGGGGCGTCACAGTTGGTATCAGAGCTTAGGGATATGATCCCTGGCTGAGATGTGAGACAAGAACTAGGAGGGGAGAGACGGGGAATTCCTTCGCTAGTATGATCTGACTAAGTTTATTTGGTGTTTATTTTGTCGGTCAGAGTATAGGGATAATATATGACATGACTATTAACCCTTGTTTTATGGCAGTATTTAAGAATGGCAGCTGAGAACGTTAATAATGGAGTAAATCAAACCGTGGAGACACCTTTGATCACCACCCAGGGGAACGTGCAACAGGAAGGCAATATTCCTCCTGTAAACAACGTTACCGAGCAAACGATGAATGATAGAATGTTTAGGAGCTTTTTGCAGTTCATGCAAAATAAGACGAGGGAGACTCGTGTGCAGAATACGGGTGGAAATGATAACAACGCGTGGTTTGTCACAGCTAAGCAGTTCAAAGAATTGGGACCACCTGAATTTAAGAGAAAGCCGGATCCGATCATGGCGGAAACGTGGGTCAAGCAAATTACCAAGATATTCGATGTCTTGGGATGCACGGAGGAACAGAAGGTTCTATTCGCCACCTTTATGTTAGAGTTTATGCCCTAGAGGCCAATTATTTGATGTAATTGCTTAACATTTGATATTATTGTTGATTGAATAAATAAATGATTTTATTATGGTTTTAATTACTGCGTAATATAATTGTTAACATAATAAAATTCCTTAGAATAGTGATACAAATTATATAGTTTCAAGTATGTGACTTGAACATGAGATTATATAATTATAATTAGTATCATTGTTCTTAAATGTCCCTAGTCGAGTATCATTGTTGATGGGACAACAATGATGCATTGAGACTAGTATGTGGATTGACTGATGACCAAATCTCATTGGTCATAAATATATGAGATATTAAGTCAATGCATAGGTACATGTTAGAGAACAATGTACTGGACAGACCCACCATGAGAATTCTATATGGAGCATTATGCGAAGTGTCATTAGTAATTCTCATAGTGACAATGATGTAATGGTCCTCCGACCTGAAACCGCTATATTACTACACGAGAATTTATGTACTTTGATATCATCAAATGTCACCTTTAATAGGGTGGACTATAAAGGTGATTATTGGGTTCATTATGAATCGTGTGAGTAATATGAGTGATCTAGATGGAATTTAACCATCCTATATTTTATAGGTGATATCCATAGGCCTCTTGATTGAGTAGGACTATGAAATGCATGGCCATGCTCAAATAGTGATTTGTTTCATATAGTCTACTCATTGATCAAGAAAACTCAGATTAAATTATGAAGAGTATGACACATTCCATGACTCGAGTTTAATCTAGGATATTAAGGTTAAAAGGATTAAATTACATTGAAACATTGGTCACGAAAAGGTTGCATCGAATCATCGATCTTATTATTACTTGGGTAGCAGTGATGCATTACCAGATGCCGCTCACTGTTTATAACTTTTTAATATGATTTTAAGGTTATTGCCAACGTAATAATAACCTATAGGGTCACACACAAAGAACGTAATTAAAAGGAAATTAATTTAAATTGTAAAGATTTAAATATGTCAATATGATTGATATAATTTTAAATTACGAATTTAAATTAATAGGATAATTTATATATATGTATATTAATTAAGTAAGACTTAATTAAGATATATATAAATTCGGATTTTAATAATATTAGGTTTTGATTAATTCCTCCTGACTGCTATATATATGATGTATATCAGACTTTAGGTTTTCACGTCAAAACAAAACCCTAGCCGCTCTTAGAGAGAGACTAGAGAAAATAGTTCCGAAAATCCTCATCCTTGGTGGCTAGTACCGCGATTCCTTCTTCTGCAGATCGTAAGACGATTCGCGGAGCGTTCGTGTGGATACCGTAGAGACGCAGTCGGTTTGTATTGCGTTGGAGATTCGAGGCGCAGTCGATTTCAGACTCTCGTTTTCATAATCGGTATAATCTCTAAACCTCTTAATTAATTGATTTTTCGCATGGATCCTGTTTCAGGGTTTCGGAAATTGCTTTAAAATTTTAATTTCCGCTGTGCGTTTCTGTGCCGAAACCCTACACTTTATGTTCCGCGGTGAGGCAGACTACTGGTGGGAGTCTGTGAAGCGTACCCAGCCTGACGCACTCAACATGTCCTGGGAAACGTTTCAGAAACTGTTTAATGACAAGTACTTTCCTGAAAGTATTCGTCATATGAAGGAGGTAGAGTTTATTAGACTGGAACAAAACAACATGACGGTGTCCCAGTACGAGGCGAAGTTTGCATAGTTATCCAGGTTTACACCTCATTTGGTCGAGAATGAGGAACGAATGACAAGGATGTTTCTGAGAGGTTTAAAACCCGAGATTCGGCAATATCTTATCTCTCATAAATTTTCTTTATATTCAGATGTTGTAAACAGGGCTCAATTATTAGAGCGAGATAATGAGTATGTGCAACCGAGGGACCACAACCAGGGTCATACCGGTGGCGGCAATCATCGAAGCAATGAAAACCAGCAGAGAGAAAAACATTCGGACAAAAGCGGTAACCACTCTGGTGGTAATCGTGGTCGTGATAATAGAAGGAGCGAGTCAGGAGGAGATTTCAAGAAGAGAAGGTACAACAATGATAACGTGAAGACGTCAGCACAAACATCAACTGTTTCTAGGGGAGGAGAACGACCACCGGTCGTATGTTACAAATGTGGGAAAGAGGGACATGTCAGCCTAAACTGCCCACAACAATCCAAGGTATGTTATAACTGTGGAAAGGAGGGTCATATAACTCGAGAGTGTACTGTAGCAAAACCAAGTTCAGCGGGGATGGTGAATCAAAAAGCTGTCCCAAAAAAGTCAAAATCAATGGTTCCTGGAAGAGTGTTTTTCGTGACTGGTCAGAATGCGAGGAACCCGAACGAAGTTAGCACGGGTTAGTTAATTATAAATTTTTGTGAAGTCTATACCTCATTAGATACCAGTTCTACCCATTCTTTTATCTCTCTTGCTTGTGCTCAACGTTTAAACTTGACTCCGGAGAAATTGGACTTTAACTTATCTGTTGAAACTCCGTTGGGTAAAACCTTTATTACATCTACAGTGTATAAATCTTGCTTAATCCAAGTTGGCACAATCACATTACCTGTTGACCTTATCTCTTTAAAGATACTTGCTTTTATGTGATTTTAGGAATTGATTGGCTAACCACTCATCATGCTAAAATTGATTATTTTCGTAAGGTTGTTAGTTTTCATATTCCTAACCAACCTGTTATGCGAATTAAAGCAACCAAACCACTAAAATCAATCGCTGTCATACCAAGCCATAAAGCCATTCGTTTATTGAAAAACGGATGTCAAGCTTTCTTAGCCCATGTCATGAACTTGAACAAAAATACGTCAGATTTGAATGATATTTCTGTTGTTAGTGAATTTCCTGACGTATTTCCTGAAGAATTTCCTGGCCTAAAGCGTGATATTGAATTTTTGTATTGATCTTCAACCCGATACAAAACTCATTTCTAAAATCTCATATTGAATAGCTCCTATTGAACTTCAGGAGTTAAAAACCCAACTATAGAAGTTGGTACCCGAGCCTCTATCTGGTGACTTCCTTTGTGGAATGCACCAAAGCCAGACTCTCCGTAAGGGACTCTATATTTATGTGGTGGTAAAATAATAGGTGCCATTGTGACGTGCTATCCAAGATTGGGATATGAATCACAATTGAGAGCAACCGAAGTCGGTGACCAAAGTACGTAGCTTTCTGGGCTTAGCTGGTTATTATCAGAGATTTGTGGAAGGATTTTCTCGAATCGCTACTCTGTTAACTCAGCTGACTCGGAAAGATATAAAATTCGTATGGAGTGAGAAATGCGAGAAGAGTTTTCAAGAACTCAAGAGGAGACTCGTTTCGGCACCTGTTCTGACAATACCATCTGGTTCGGATGGATTTGTTATCTACAGCGATGCTTCAGGCAAAGGGTTAGGATGTGTTCTCATGCAACATGGGAAAGTCATAGCCTATGCCTCACGACAACTCAAAGAATATGAGAGGAATTATCCTACTCATGATTTAGAGTTGGCAGCAGTCGTTTTCGCGTTGAAGATTTGGAGACACTACCTGTATGGGGAGAAAGTGGAGATCTATACAGATCATAAAAGCCTCAAATATTTCTTCACCCAAAAGGAACTCAACATGCGGCAGCGACGTTGGCTCGAGCTGTTGAAAGATTACGTTCATACCATCCAATATCATCCTGGAAAAGCAAACGTAGTAGCTGACGCATTGAGTAGAAGATCATATGCGGGTACAAGTGCAATGTTGTTAATACAAAGGCCCGTTTTGTATAACTTGTAAAGGATGGAGATAGAGATGAAGGCTCCAAGTACCCACATGATGATATCAAATATACGAGCAGAACCGACTTTAATCGATAAAGTTAAAGCTGCTCAAGCTGCGGACATGGAACTGATGCATATGAAGAAGAAAGTGCAAGAAGGTGTTATTCCAGAAGCAAGAATCGATGAAGAAGGAATACTTCGAGTCAACTCCAGACTTTGTGTTCCTAACGATTTTGACTTGAAGCATAGAATAATGATGGAGGCACACAACACACCGTTTGCAATCCATCCTGGGAGTACCAAAATGTATCACGATCTTCGACATACATTTTGGTGGAGAAATATGAAAAGAGAGATCGCGGAGTTTATCTCGAGATTTTTAACTTGTCAACGTGTAAAAGCGGAGCATCAAGTACCAAAGGGTCCATTGCAACCACTTGAGATTCCAAAATGGAAGTGGGAACACATTACTATGGATTTTGTTACGGGTCTTCCCAAGGTTTCTCAAGGTATAGATGCGATTTGGGTTATTGTTGATAGATTAACCAAGTCCGCTCATTTCTTGCCGATACGTGAGACTTATTCCCTTGAACGTCTTGCTAGTATGTACGTGAACGAGATTGTGAGATTGCATGGCATGCCAGTATCCATAGTTTCGAATCATGACCCAAGATTCACTTCACGATTTTGGGTTAGCTTGCAGAAAGCTATGGGCACGGATTTACGATTCAGTTCGGCATACCATCCTCAAACGGACGGACAATCAGAGAGGACTATTCAAACTCTTGAAGATCTATTAAGACTTTGTGTCCTAGATCTCAAAGGGAGTTGGGATAAGTACCTACCATTGGTGAAATTCTCCTACAACAACAGTTATCAGGCGAGCATAGGTGTGGCTCCATTCGAGGCGTTGTATGGAAGAAAATATCGTTCTCCAGTATGCTGGGACGAGGTGGGTGAAGCAACATTGTTGGGACCAGAGTTGGTACGCATTACTACAGAGAAGATCCAAACGATTCGATAACGTATACAAACGGCACAGGATCGACAAAAGAGTTATGCGGATCTTCATCGAAAGGACGTGGAATTTAATATTGGGGATCATGTATTGTTACGTGTTGCACCATGGAAGGGAGTTACAAGATTTGGGAAGAAAGGAAAGCTCAATCCAAGATTTGTTGGTCCATTTAAGATTCTTGAGCGAATAGAAAATGTGGCATATAGACTCGCATTACCTCCAAGCATGTCTTGTGTTCATAATGTTTTTCACATATCTATGCTTCGTAAATATGTTAAAGACCCGAACCACATTATTGAGTTAGAACCAAACGAGATAGCTGAAGATTTAACGTATGAGAAGGTACCTGTTAAGATCTTGGATAGGAAAGAGCATGTCCTACGCACGAAGGTTATACCACAAGTTAAGGTTTTGTGGAGAAACCATGCTATTGAAGAAATGACCTGGGAGTTGGAATCAGAAATGAAAGCGAGGTATCCTCACCTTTTCAAAATATCAGGTACGTACGTCAATTTCGAGGACGAAATTTCATAAGGAGGGGAGGTTGTAAGACCCCAACTTATTAATTTCGATGTGCGGTCTATCACCAGGTATGCGATAGACCGCACAGACAGGTTATTCCAACAGAATAATAAAGAATGGAATAACATAAGAATTTCATCATGTATGCGGTACTTCGCATAGACAGGTTATTCCAACATAATAATAAAGAATGGAATAACAACCCTTATGAGTATTGAAAGAAAATAACTCTCTTCATGAATACGAAGGAATAACACCCCTTACCTTAGAAGAAACTGGATACTGGAATAGTGAGGTAGCAGACTTTTCTTCTTCTTTCTCTCTATAATTTCTCTCTATAATAATTGCTCTATAGCTTTAGTTAATTGGTGAGAAATGAAGAAAGAATGAGCTTCTATTTATAGAAAAATATAGTTTCAATAATTGCACATTTTGGGGCTCAGAATATTACAGTATAATACATCCCTCTTTTTCTTCACTTTTAATTTAGTCCTGCAAGTATTATCAAACTTGCACCACCTCCCCTAATAGTAAATAATGTGAATCAATAGTTCAATCATGTGACTCAATAGTTATAATCATGTGAAAATACGAATTACAGTATAGTACCTTCAACTATACCTCTATTTTTAACATAGTCATGTAAGTATTATTAATCTTGCACCAACTCCCCTAATAGTAAATGAATGTGAATCAATAGTACACACATGTGAACAAATAGTTATAAGCATGTGAAATAATAACAATTAATTTCTCATTTATCCGATTAATTACCCGATTGGTTAATATAACCTCCAGACATCAATTATTATTAAAATAAATATCGATTTCCACTAACATTAATAATTCCAACACAATGGAATTATCAATTTCATCTTTAATCAACACGAACTTATTCATCATTAATATCATAACTCACAATATTTAACAACAGATCATTCCCAAGAAAGAGGGAGCTTTCTGATAAGGATTTATCTTTATTGGCGCGCAATTAGGTAACCAAACCTCTCCTTGACAGAACTTTCTAGACATTGTCAATATTATAAATAATAATATGAATAACTTTGTCGTCTCAATTATTGATTTAATAATATAACATATTATGCAGATGATACTGTGACAATATTTGAATCAATAATATGAGAGATATGATGCAGCAATTACTGTAGCAATAATTGTAAGGCCCCAACTTATTAATGAATAAAATTAAATTTTCTCTAAATATTATTGTGAATAATAAGGGGTTAAT
Organism: Panax notoginseng; assembly: GCA_016801055.1. NCBI lineage: Eukaryota > Viridiplantae > Streptophyta > Magnoliopsida > Apiales > Araliaceae > Panax > Panax notoginseng. Next base: position 7,729,762 of record CM029015.1, on the reverse strand, counting down.
TTGATATAATACTTTGGTTATGGGTGAAATGTACAAATTTTGCAAAATAAGCAAGTGGTTATAAAATATTCATTTTGTCGGGAAATATTCGTACGACGGCGCAGCCTTGTGTGGGCCCCATAACGGAAAGCGATTGGATGAAGAAAACGACAAGTATAAGTTGTTTATAAATAACGGCGTAGTTGTTACCGTTAATACTGTTGGAATACCCGGTGGTTAAAATACAGTAGCACACGGTATTGCACCAATTATTGATTCTTACGTAAGAAGGCACTACTCAATAATTGTTACAGTAGTTATTATTCAATATTTTATTTTATTGATTCAATAATTGCTGCGTTGATATTTTATATTATTGTTGTTTCAATAATTGTTGTTGTACAGTATTTTCCTTTATCAGATCAATAATTCATATTATTTAAATAATATTATTAGATAATATTATTGATAATGTCTAGAAAGTTCTGTCTAAGGAGAGGTTTGGTCATCTAATTGCGCGCTAGTAAGGAGAAATCCTTATTGAAAAGCCCCCTCTTTCCTGGGAACGACCTGGTTGTCATAAATGTGATTCTGTAATATTATTTGTGAATAATTAATTATTGATTCATATGATAAGGAAATATTTATTTTATGTAGATATAAATGAGGGATATATTTTTCTGGTTAAAAATGAAGGAGTTAATGTTGAGGTTTTTATCAGTATTTTTGTCGGAATTGGGGTATTAAAAATCAGGGTTTTTGAGATATTTTGCGGGGGTTATAATTTTTAATCCGACCGTTGGATCGTGGTAATTTTTGGATATGTTATACATATATAAGTTGAGTATATGTCCATAAATTTTGAACCATTAAAAATGAACGTATGATTTATTATGAATTTTACAAGATGACTGGTTCAGAAATTGTTGAATTTTCGGAGTTTATCATTTTGATAGAAAATTCTAGAATTGGTGGGCCCTACTCTTGGTTGGTGAAGAAATATTCTGAATTATATTTCAAATGTGGTGGGTGGGAATAGTAGCAGGTAAAGCCATCAAGTTGCATGTGACAACCCCAAAATAGGTTCATTCCATCCAACCTATTCTGAGTCGCCAAATACATGGTATAGAAAATAACTGTAACTTTATTACAACAATTGTCGTGCAAAATACAACAACACATATGCTATAAGTTTGGATACAAATATATACCAAATGTGACTCATGTTCTAACCGTGGACATCACCTCACAATGACACCTTACATAAAGGTATAGTCAAAAACTGTTCTAGAAATTAGAATCTTTGGGAAGTGTTCAAGGAAACCTTCGTACATGGGAGGCCACGCGTCTAAGTTATGATAGATATCATATGGCCACAGAATTATCCTTGGTTGACCCAATAGACCCCAAAGAAAAACGAGAAGATTACTATCATATTCTTCCCAATGGTGAGTCTTCTCTTGACTTATCATTATCTCCACTGTCTCTAATTGAGAATTATACTTCAAACAAACACCAAGATTATATAGGTAGTGCCCATAGATATACTCAGCAAGTGGATGAGCACAACCCTGTCCTATGATGACACGAGGTTGTATGTCATTAGACATCTTGTATGATAGTGACAAAACACCCTTCCAACGTTGGATTCGCCTCACCCTATTTTCTTCACCAAATATAACTACTAAATGATGACCACCGTTCCATTCCCTTGTTACCCCCGCTCGACCCAGCTACACTCTTATTACCTGAAAGGAATTGTGAAGCAAAAGGGTGAGCACAACTAGCTCAGTAAAGAATGTCATGACTAAAGATAATTCAATTATCAATAGCCTTCATCAACAATAAATCAGAGATTTAGAACATATGGTAAATGATAAAAATTTCAACCATAGTTACAGCGGAACGAGCAATCCATTAGAAGAGTCAAATAGACTATAAAGTCTATTATCTTCTCCATGTTAAAAATCCACCAACAATGTTTTATCCCTGTAACATCAATCAATAATTCTGGTCCACAATCATATGAATAACTCATAATCATAACTGTAGTTCTAAATTTCTCTTCTCATCCAGGACGATGATAATTTTTATCACCTATCTTTACCTGAAACATCAAAGATCATGGTTACACCAAATCACATTTCCTGTTCATAATCATACTAATAACTTCATCTTTGCACTACGTCCAAAGATATTCATTTGTATCACCAGTTGGTCATGTTTAACTCAACATCTATTCATCTTTGCACTACTGGCCAAAGATATTCAACAACATGTCATCTTTGCACTACGGGCCAAAGATATTCATCAACAATTCATCTTTGCACTACAGGCCAAAGATATTCATCAATATTTCATCTTTGCACTACAGGCCAAAGATATTAATATCTCAAAGAAATATATAATCATTTCAGAATTTATATAAACAATAATTATAACCATGTTGATCAATTCACCTTTGCACTTAAGCTAAAGATATTCACTTATAAATTTAATGGTCATGATCATACCAATCAACGATTCAACTTTGCACTACTGGCCAAAGATAACCCATAGTCATGATCATACCAAAAATCTACCCATCTTTACACTCAAGTCAAAGAGAAATATCATCATTAGGGTTATAAAAACGTTATATATAATAATAAAAATAATATGATCAACATCTAGTTTTAATCTCAAGAGTAATATTCGTAAATCAACTATAATTTGGTTAGAAAAAGAAACTAATTTTTATCGTGAATAGTAACTTGTGAATAGTAACTCATGAATAGTAACTCGTGAATAGTAACTTATAAATAGTAATCCCGACACAAAAAGGTAGAAATTCCACAATAAAATTCATACCAGTATTTCGGTATAATGATATTGAAAGAATAATATTTCTTAAGCTTATAAATAATTTATTTAAATTGTTTACACTTTACTAAATAATGCATTTAATCATTCTAAAATACCAAACTCATAAGATTTTATCACCAATAATCAAAACCCTCATCAAAAATCTGCATATACCTCATATAGAATTCTCAAGCCATAAAATCCTATTTTCCAATTTTCTTACTTCACAAAACATATTTAATTCATTTACTCACAACTAGACCATTTTCATAAAAAATACCAAATCAGTTCTAAAAATATTTCTTTTCTGAGATTTAGCATAATATAGTCCCATAGTGAACATATATTTTTCTCAAAATTTTTAAAAGTCATTTACTATTTTTCATATGGCCAAAACAGCCGAATATTTAGACATTTATCAAAAATTATACTTTTGTCCAAAAATTCTGAAATTTACAGAGTATACTTCTATCATATACATATACTCCCAATAAAAATTTCATCAATTTTGGAGTTACCCACAAGGAATTATAAGCTGTTACTTTTAAAATAGTCTTTTCTCATAAAATTCATAACTCTCAATCTATACATCCAAAAATCACCATTTTTGGACTCAATCAAGAAAACTCATCAAAATATCATTTCAAATTTTTTCAGAATTTTTGAAGTTCAGAAAAATTACGAAACTGAAAATCATAACAACCCTTAAAATCCCTTAATATCCCTTACTATCCCTTACCTCAAAAGTGCAGTATTTCTGACTGGATATCGGATATGATGCTGAAGAAAACTTGCACTGATGAATAGCAACTCACCAAAGTATCTAAATACTCACAAAATATGCTTCATAATATAGAGAGAGAAAGAGAAAAAGCTTATGTTTCTGGTGTGATTTTCAATTCTAACTTAGCCCTCTATTTATAGAAAAATTTTGGTAGGTTTGACCTGCAACCTGATGGCTTTACCTGCTACTATTCCCACCCACTACATTTGAAATATAATTCAGCATATTTCTTCACCAACCACAAGTGGGGCCCACTAATTCTAGAATTTTCCACCAAAATGATAAACTCCGAAAATTCAACAATTTCTGAACCAGTCATCTCGTAAAATTCATAATAAATCAAACGTTCATTTTTAACGGTTCAAAATTTGTGGGCATATACTCAACTTATATATGTATACCATATCCAAAAATTACCACGATCCAACGGTCGGATTAAATATTATAACCCCCGCAAAATATCTCAAATACCCTGATTTTTAATACCTCCATTCCGACAAAAATACGGATAAAAACCTCAACATTAACTCCTTCATTTTTAACCACAAAAATATATCCCTCGTTTATATCCACATAAAATAAATATTTCCTTATCATATGAATCAATAATTAATTATTCACAAATAATATTACAGAATCACATTTATGACAACCAGGCCGTTCCCAGGAAAGAGGGGGCTTTCCAATAAGGATTTCTCCTTACTGGCGCGCAATTAGATGACCAAACCTCTCCTTAGACAGAACTTTCTAGACATTGCTAATAATGCTATCTAATAATACTATTCAAACAATATGAATTATTGATCTGATAATGGGAAATACTGTGCAGCAACAATTATTGAACAACAATAATACAAAATTTCAACGTAGCAATTATTGAATCAATAAAATAAAATATTGAACAGTAATTACTGTAACAATTATTGAGTAGTGCCTTCTTACGTAAGAATCAATAATTTCAAAAATACTATACAATACCGTGTGCTACTGTGCAATAACGCGTATTACTGTATTTTAACCACCGGGTATTCCAACAGTGTTAACAGTAACAACTACGCCGTTATTTGTAAAAACTCAATTTTGTCGTTTTCTTCACCCGACAGTTATTCTGTTATGGGACCCACAAATGGCTGCGCCGTCGTACGAATATTCTCCGACAGAAAGAATATTTCACGACCAAACGAATATTCTCCGACAACAATGAATATTTTATAACCACTTGTGTAGTTTGAAAAAATTTCATATATCACCCTTAACTTTAACTTTTATCAATTTAACCATTTACTGAATAGTAACTATAAAAAAAATTGAATACTTTTATTTCATAAAATTCGGGGTCTTACATTGCAGGTTAAGCCTACTAAAATTTTCCTATAAATAGAGGGCTAAGTTAGAATTGAAAATCACACCAGAAACAAGTTTTCTCTCTTTCTCTCTCTAGATTATTGAGTGTATCTTTGTGAGTATTTAGATACTTTGAGAGTTTCTATTCATCAGAGCAAGTTTCTTTCAGCCTTATACCGGTATTCCGACCAGAAGTACTGATATTTTGAGGTAAGGGATATTATTTTCTTCTTAATGATATTATTTTCTTCAATATTATTATGATGAAATATTGATATGAGTTTTTATCAAATTTAAAACTTTTTGTGTCGGGGTTACTATTCACGTATACGACACTATTCACGTATACGGTACTATTCACGGATACGGCACTATTCACCGAAAAATAAAATTTTCCCTTTTTGTCCAAGATGTCTATTATGGTTACTATCTTTGATTGTATCTATGTTTTGGTCTTTATTTTTGAATTCTGCTTCACAATTGATTATTATGAAGTATTATTGATCTTGGATAAACTGTTATACGAATCCCTAATATTTGTCCTTCTGTCTCACTGGATTCGTTCTCCTTAAGATATTTTTCATCATCCTCAGTCCTAAATGATGATATTACTGAATATCTTTGGCCTGTAGTGCAAAGATGTATGATTACCTGATGAATATCTTTGGCCTGTAGTGCAAAGATGAACAGGTGTTGAGATGAACATGACTGACAGGTGATACAAATGAATATCTTTGGCCTGTAGTGCAAAGATGAATATTTGGATAAAGATGATTATTAATTGATGTTACAGGGATAAAATATTGATGATGGACTTTTAAATCTTAGAAGATAGTAGAATTCTTTATCTACTTGACTCTTCTAATGGTTTGTTGTTTCCGCTGCAGTTGTTGATCTAAAACTTGTTGTCGATTATATTCTATCAGATTTTTCCCTGTTGAATACTAATGATAATTTGTTGTATATTATCATAGTTATAATATTCTTTACTGGGCTAGTTGAGCTCACTCTTTTCCTTTTTGTTCCATTTTTCTTCTCAAGAGGTGAGAACATAGCAGGATCTAGTCGGGGTATGGAGTGATGGTTCTAGAAAGATGTTTTAGCAGTCCTCACTATTTCTGTAAAATAGTGTTTGAATAATTGTATTGAGGACTTATTTGAGTGTGGATATTGTCTAGAAGACAATATTTGTATTTAAACTCACAGTATGTGTTGTCGTATTTTGCACGACAATTGTATTATTAAAGTTGTAGTTTGCTTTCTGTACCATGTATTTGGCGACTCAGAATGGGTGTTGTATACCTATTTTGGGGGCGTCACAATAATTGAATATAACTGAGTGACTTCTCATGTAAGCATCAATAATCAATACCGTGTGCTACTATGCAACCACGCGTATTACTGTACTTTTACTACCGGGTAGTTCAACAGTTTTACGGTAAAACTTCCGTCGTTATTTTTATAAAAAGATAATTATGTCGTTTTCTAACTACGACAATACTTCCGTTGTGGGATCCACCAATGATTGTGCTGTCGTACGAATATTTTCTGTTAAAACGAATATTCCCCGACCAATCGAATATTATATAACCACTTGCTTACTTTACAAAATTTATAAATATTACCCACAATTATAACATTATATCAAATCCACACCATAATATTCAAAAAATATATTTTGAGAAAATTATTCTTTATTCATAAAATTTGGCATCAATAATCAATACTGTGACGTCCCCAAAATAGGTATACATCACCCATTCTGAGTCGCCAAATACATGGTACAGAAACAAATATCACTTTATTAATATAATTATCGTGCAAAATACGACAACACATATACTGTGAGTTTAAATACAAATATTTTCTTCTAGACAATATCCACACTCAAATAAGTCCTCATTATAATTATTGAAACACTATTTTATAAAATAGTGAGGACTGCTAACACAACTGACTGAAAATATCACTCCACACCCCGACTTGTTCCCGCTATATTTTCGCCTCCTGAGAAAAATAAAACAAAAAGGAAAAGGGTGAGCTCAACTAGCCCAGTAAAGAATATTATGACTATGATAATATACAACAAATTATCATTAGTCTTCAACAGAAAAAAATCTGATAAAATATAATATACAACAAGTTTTAGATCAACAACTGCAGCGAAAACAGCAAATCCATTAGAAGAATCAAGTAGAGAATGAATTATACTATCTTCTAAGATTTAAAAGCCCATCGTCAATATTTTATCCCTGTATCATCAATCAATATACATCTTGAATCAATATTCATCTTTGCACTACAGGCCAAAGATATTCATTTGTATCACCAGTTGGTCATGTTCATTTAAACACCTGTTTATCTTTGCACTACGGGCCAAAGATATTAATCAGTTAATCATTCATCTTTGCATTACAGGCCAAAGATATTCAATAATATCATCATTTAGGACTGAGGATGATAAAAAATATTTTAAAAAAATGAATCCAGTGAGATAAAAGGACAAAGATTAGGGATTCGTATTTTAGATAATCCAAGTTCAAAAACGCTCCATAATAAACCATAGTGGAGTAAAATTCAAGAATGAAGATCAAAACATGGATACAATCAAATATAGTAACCATAATATACATCTTGGACAAAGAAGAGAAAATTTTATTTTTCTGTGAATAGTGCTGTATTTATGAATAGTGTCGTATACGTGAATAGTAATTCCGACACAAAAAGGTAGAAATTTCATAATAAAATTCATATCAATATTTCGGCATAATGATATTGAAGAAAATAATATCATTTACGAATAAAATAACATCCATTACCTCAAAAGAACAGTACTTCTGATCGGAATATCGGATGTAAAGTCAAAGGAAACTTGTACTGAATAGAAACTCTCAAAGTATCTAAATACTCACAAAAATACGTTCGATAATATAGAGAGAGAAAGAGAGAAAACTTATTTCTGATGTGATTTTCAATTCTAACTAAGCACCCTATTTATAGGAAAATACTTAGAATGCCAAAGCAGACTAACCTGCTACCTAATGACTTTACCTGCTACTATTTCCGTCCACCACTTTTGAAATAAAATTTTAGCACATTTTTCACCAACCAAAAGTGGGGCCCACCCATTCTAGAAATTTTCAAAATATTTTAAATAATCAGTAATTTCAATAATTCATAATAAATAGTTATTTTATCAGAAAAATTGGAATCTCATGCCTATTCTATAGGAAATTTAATTCTTTACAACTTTGTAGAAGAAAGTTTTTCTAAATTCCAAAAAGAAAATACCCGAAATTCACATACGGACGATTTTTAATACCTCCATTATGATAAAATACTGATAAAACAGCTCAACATTAATTTCGCATAAGATAAATATTTTATTATCAATAATTAATTATTCACAAATAATATTACAGAATCACAATTATGACAATCAGGTCGTTCCCAGGAAAGAGGGGGCTTTCCGATAAGGATTTCTCCTTACTGACGCGCAATTAGGTGACCAAACCTCTCCTTAGACAGAACTTTCTTAGACATCGCCAATAATGATATCTAATATTATTCAAATAATATGAATTATTGATCTGATAATGGAGATACTGTGCAGTGACAATTATTGAAATAACAATAATATAAAATATCAACATAGCAATTATTGAATCAATAAAATAAAATATAGAACAATAATTACTGTAACAATTATTGAGCTTCTTACGTAAGGATCAATAATTCAATAATACTATGCAATACCGTGTGCTACTGTGCACCCACGCGTATTACTGTATTTTAACCGCCGGATATTTCAACAGTGTTAACAGTAACAACTGCGTCGTTATTTGTAAAAACTCAAACTTGTCGTTTTCTTCATCCGACCGTTTTCCTTTATGGGGCTCACAAATGGCTGCGCCATCGTACGAATATTCCCCGATAACAAGAATATTCCACGACCAAATGAATATTCTCCGACAAAAATAAATATTTTATAACTACTTGCTTATTTTATAAAATTTGCATATTTCACCCATAACCAATGCATTATATCAAATTAACACCTTATTATTCAAAATAATAATTAGAGGAAATTCGATTTTATTTATGAATAAGTTGGGGTCTTACAAATACCGTGTGCTACTATGCAACCACGTGTATTATTGTACTTTTACCACCGGGTATTTCAACAGTTAACGGTAAAACTTTCGCCGTTATTTTTATAAAAAGATTATTTTGTCGTTTTCTAACTCTGATAATAATTCTGTTGTGGGGTCCATCAATGATCGTGCCATCGTACGAATATTCTCTGACAAAAATAATATTCCCCGACCAAATGAATATTTTATAGCAACTTGCTTACTTTGTAAAATTTATAAATATTACTCACAACTATAACATTATATTAAATCCACACCATAATATTCAAAATGATATTTAGAAAAAAATTAATCCTTATTCATAAAGGCCTGCGTCTGGTTTAAGCTAGAAGCATAAATTACGAGTCAGTTAATTAGTGTCAATAAGCATGCAGCTATATAAATTTTTGGTCGTTGGATGTTGAAGCCCCAAATAATTTTAGATCGTTAGAAGTTGAAGTCTAAATTGATTTGAGGCTATTGGATGTTAAAGTCTTAGGATTTGAGCCGCTCTATTTTTATTATATAAATTTCATGTACAATTTTAAAATTACCAAATCACACCCAAACAATTTCATGTGATTTGGGTTTTTAACCCCCACCAAACTGTACTATACTTTATGCTATGGTGTGATACCGCCAGGTTCGAACCCTTGACCCAATTTCCTTCCCCTTTAACGGCCAAGCCGAAAAAAGCTGGCTCGTTATACCACCAGCTCTCTTTCTCTCTCCTCACCTCGCATAATAATTATCGAAATCGAGTACTACTAATTTTTTTCGAACTTTCTCTCTCTACACATCAGCCCAAACAAGTCCCTCTGTGACGATCTTAACGATGCTGCTTCTCCTCTCTCTCTTCGCTTAATAATCAAATTTCTCATCTTTTTCACTCTCAACTCTCATTTGGAGTGCTCCAATCGCCTCCCCGAATCTTCTCCCTTCGGCGATCGCAACCTCTCTCCGGTGATTATTGAGCTGTCTTTCTCCCTCCTTGATTCTCTCAGATTCTTTTGATCTTTAGGTTTGTTTTTGCACAATTTCTAGCTTTATTTTGATAAATGTCGATTACATCTGGTACATTATTTAGATGAGTGTTTTGGGTTTTTCAGTATTGTGTTTAGTTGCCTAAATACGGAAAAGATGAAATCTTGGATGTTCATTTCGTGTATTTTTGATTTTTATTATAATTTAATCACTCAGCTAAGTAATAGTCAAAATAGTTGTATTAGACCATGCGATAAGGTTATTAAGAATGTTTTTAATTGAAAGAAGTTGATGCTTTATGGATTAATATAGTTTGAAATTATTAATTGGGAGATATTTTTGGTGGAATAGGCTAAGAACTTGGAGTAATTAACTTCTTGATTTGGAGAATCGTTTCGATGTCGCATTCTCCAGTTGCTTTTACTGGAAGTTTGGCTTCTGGTACTTCAGCTTCGGACCTGCTCCGAAGCTCAGTTAATGGTGTTAGTGGTGTGCCACTAAAATCCCTGGGGAGGGCACGATTGGGCATGAATAGGAAGGAATTTACTGTGTTTGCAAAGGTAAGGAAGGTGAAGAAGCATGAGTATCCATGGCCCGAAGATGCGGATCCAAATGTGAAAGGTGGAGTGCTTAGTCATTTATCGCCTTTCAAGCCTTTGAAAGAGAGACCAAAGCCAGTTACTTTGGATTTTGAGAAACCTCTTATGGATCTGCAAAAGAAAATCATTGATGTATGTCTTTTTAGACTGATTTAGTTAATTAATTAAGAACATCTTGTAGGTTGGTTTTGACAAAAAAAAAGTTTTGGTTTGAGTACAGGTACAAAAGATGGCAAATGAGACTGGCCTTGATTTCAGTGATCAAATTATCTCTCTAGAAAATAAGTATCAGCAGGTATGATCAATCTTATATCAGACACTTTTAATTTTATGAATGAGTTTATATATATATGGACTTCATCATAGTAATTAAGAGGTTTATTACTTAAGTTTATGAATTATGATCACATGGTGCAAGAGAAGAAAACTTGCATCAAGGCTCAAGTTTTGTATCAAATTTGCTAGTGCTGCTGAAGGTTTAGTGACATATGTTTCTTTATAATGAATCATGTACTTGTTCACTCTTTTAAGCTAATGTTGGGCACTTTTTACCATTTTTATTAGTGTAGAGGCACAGGCAATGACCCTTAACTTAAATGAGTGCGTGTGAAACTACATAAAGTCATAAATCAATCCACTATTTAAATTTACAAATACCAGTAAGTAAAAACAGTTAATGATTTGATAGCTACAAGGATTCACTTGTAGTCTGGTATCGGGATCGAAATGGTATTAGTGTGTCAAGTGCTTGTAAATGTTTTTTTTCAGAAGGTAATTAATTCTATGGTAAAAAGAGACTATCGTTTTCCCCCTTATTGTTCTTGAATAAAAATGGGTAAACCTCTATATACTTCCTCCGTTCCAATTTATAAAATCATTATTGACTTTTGAAAGTCAATTTTTAATTACAAAACAATAAATCTTATAATTAATAGTACTTTTTAAATAGTTTACCATATTCATGTATTGTCTAAAATTCAATGAGTATATGTCAATTTTGTGTTTGAAAATATCTTAACTTCAAAAAGTCACTAATGATTTTATATTTTGGAATGGATACATGGTTGATAGTTATCATGTAAAATACTTTCTATCCAAGAAGCCATATTTGATCATGCTAGTTTTAAATTCAGTTCTTTGACTATATAACTTTTATACACTGGTACAGTTGACATGTTTGAAGTATCAACATGATCAAATTCTATCACTTGATTAAAGGTTTGTAAATAACAAATACTAATGTATGTTATTTATAAAATTTTCAAGACTTGTTGTTTTAGCTTTTGAGGATCCTAATTACAATTTCATTGCTCGACTTTAAATGTAATGCCATTTTCTTCAGCATACATCTAGCTGTCAATTCTACTCACTTATTTGCAATATAAATTACAGGCTTTGAAAGATCTCTACACACATCTGACTCCCATACAGCGTGTGAATATTGCGCGGCATCCTAACAGGCCAACATTTCTTGACCACATCTTTAATATTACCGAAAAGGTATTTGCTCAAGGATTTATGAATTCTCATACTTGTGTTTTCTTTGCTTTAATATATAACAATATATAGCAATAAGAATACTGCAGAAAAGATTTGATAATATGCCATTTTATGTTTCCAAATGTCCAGTTTGTAGAGCTTCATGGTGATCGAGCAGGGTATGATGATCCTGCAATCGTTACTGGTCTTGGAACAATAGATGGCAGAAGTTACATGTTCATCGGTCAACAGAAGGGTAGAAATACGAAGGAGAACATCATGCGCAACTTTGGGATGCCTACTCCCCATGGGTATGTATACAAGGAGTGGGAATTTGTTTTTATTGTCTCTTGATTTACATGTGGAGCTATTATGGTGAAAAGAAGTTCTCTCACTTTATCACATATTGACATGTGAAGTTTAAATATATATATATATATATATATATATATATATATATATATATATCTCAAGGTTGTAGAATTTCAAATTTATCATTTAGTATGAACTTCAGAGTTAGATTTTCTTAGATTCTGATTCTAAAGGGTAATACTCTATTTTCAACAGCTACAGGAAAGCTCTACGCATGATGTATTATGCTGATCACCATGGTTTCCCAATTGTTACTTTTATTGACACTCCTGGAGCATTTGCAGATCTTAAATCAGAGGAACTGGGCCAAGTAAGTCGATAAATGTATTGCAACGAATAGTTCTATATCAGTGCCAGCTTAATTGCTTAATTTTTTTTGGTTTTACTGTATACAGGGTGAAGCTATAGCTCACAATTTGAGGACTATGTTCGGTCTGAAGGTTCCAATTGTTTCTATTGTTATGGGAGAAGGTGGGTCTGGTGGTGCTCTGGCCATTGGCTGTTGTAATAAAATGTTAATGCTTGAAAATGCAGTCTTCTATGTTGCCAGGTAATTCAAGATACATGCAACTCCTAACTATTTTGGCAGTCATTTTCTTTTTCTTGTGTTAGATGGATCCTTATTAAATTGTCACTAAATTTGGTACGTAACTGTCCTTGATATCCTTAATTAATTAACAATTACATCTAAGAATTCACATGTGCTGATCTCAAAGAATTAAAAGTAAAAATGTCTTTAAGACTTCATAAATTATTCTCAATGTATTGTTTTACAAATGTGATGTTTTAGGCATATAGTTACTCATCTTTCCTTAAAAATGTCTTCAAAACCTTTATATTATTTTCACATCTGCTGATCTCGCATTGCCTTCTTCCATCTCATTTCCTATGGACAGTCCAGAAGCATGTGCGGCAATTTTGTGGAAGACTGCCAAAGCATCCCCAAAGGTTGTACTAGCTTTTTAACTACTTGGCTTGTGTGTATTGGATTAGATCAAATAACTGAAACATCTTTTACCTCCCTTTCTTTACAGGCAGCTGAGAAGCTTAAAATAACTGCTACAGAGTTGACTAAGCTGCAAATCGCAGATGGCATCATCCCTGTATTTTTTCTACTCAATAATATTTTTTTATCCAGTTATTTGTGTCTTTCACCCGTACACCCCCTCTTTTCTTTTTATTGCTATTTTACAAATGTGATACAGCTTTCTAGGCAGAGGTTGTGATGGGAGAAGTTGAAGACTTGCTACTACTATTATTCTGATTTTTTTTTTGCTTGAAATTCATAAGCAAAAACATTTCCAACTGCACAGGAAATTGACAAGAGACATGATGTAGACTCCACTTAAATTTACTTGTTAAACTAAAAAGTAGGCTCCACTTGAATTTGATATTGCCACCCTAAAAGTTGAAATTTGCTACTTCAGTTTAATTTCTATAGGATGCATTTAAATTTTTTAATTAATATTTGATTTTCAAAAACTAAGCCTTTTGCCTTTTGTAAGTTGGAGGAGATGATTTTGCTCCCTAGCTCTTCATCTCTTTTGCGAAGAACTTTGATTCAATAATGTTCTCTCACATTGCTTCTCTACTTTTTTCTGTCATGAAATTGAATTTATGTAGTTTAAAAATGTCAGACCCCTCCTCTTGTTTTCTAGGTTCTGTTTAGCTTTAGCATATTTTACTTGTTATGCTATCTGAATGGGATTTTTGAACCAACTGCAGGAGCCACTTGGTGGTGCACATGCAGATCCCTATTGGACCTCACAACAGATAAAGGCTGCAATTATTGATTCAATGGATGTGAGGACATTCACCTTGGTTCTTGTGCTAGAATAGTATACTTCCATCTTAATTTTCACTTATATTTTTGGTTCTATAGGAACTTGCAAAGATGGACACAGAAGAGCTGCTGAAGCATCGGATGCTCAAGTACCGCAAACTTGGCGGGTTCCAAGAAGGAATTCCTGCAGATACAAAGAAGAAAGCTAATATGAAAAAGAAAGAAGACCCCATTGTTCCAAGACCTGGAAACTTGGAATTGGAGGGTGAAGTTGAAAAATTGAAAGAACAGATTCTAAAAGCAAGGGAATCGTCTGCTGCACCTCCAGAGTTGGGTCTGAATGAAATGATAGATAAACTGAAAAGAGAAGTTGACCATGAATTTTCTGAGGCAGCTAAAGTTTTGGGCTTGAAGGACAAATTTGTGATGTTGCGGGAAGAATTTGCAAAAGCAAGGAATTCAAAGGACCAGCACATACATCCAACTCTACTGGACAAGATGCAGAAGCTTAAGGATGAGTTCAACCAGAATCTGCCTAATGCTTCTAACTACAAAAGCCTGAAATATAAGCTTGACATGTTGAAGGAAATATCTAAAGCCAAGACTGTATCCGCAAAGAACAAGGAGGCCTCCCCACTTCAGCTAGAAATCCAGAAGAAATATGAAGAGATCTTGGGACGGCCTGATGTAAAGCAGAAAATAGAGGCACTGAAGGCCGAAATCAGAAACTCTGGTGCGTCTGGAGTTCAGGACTTAGACCAGGGGTTGAAGGAGAAAGTTGGGCAGGTGACTAAAGACATAGAACTAGAACTTGCTGATGATCTTGAGTCTTTGGGTTTACACGTTGACCGAATCTCAATTTCAGGCGCAAAAAAAGTGGATGAACTAAATAAAGATATAAACAAGATAATTGAAGATGTTATTAGTAGTTCATCAGATTTGAAGAGCAAGGTTGAATTATTGAAGATAGAGGTAGTGAAAGCCAGAAAGACGCCTACTACAGAGTCAAAAAGTAAGATCCAGGCTTTAGAGCAACAAATAAAGCAGGGAGTTGAGGAGGCTATAAGTTCCTCGGCCTTGAAAGAAAAGTATGAGCGGCTGATGGCAGAATCCATCAAGTCTTCTGGAGAAACTGGTGGAAGTGTTGCTACGGGTAATTCGAATGGGTCGACAACAGAGATTAATTTAGAAGAAAATCGCAGCTACTCTTGATGTAAGTTTTTATATATCATAACCTTCAATATAGAACCTGTTGAAAATTGTTGGATGTTCAAAACTGAGGCCCGTGTGCACGTCTTTAAAGGATTGGCAGTTGAAGAATTAAAATTATTATTAGCTATCTTTACAAATTACAATGTTGAATCATTTCTAATCTACTCCTGTTTTTGTTTCTTATTAGCAAGTCACAGGTGAGAGATTAGGAATGAACCAAGGTGGTTGATAAATCGTCCAAAGTACAAAAATGCCTAGAGAAGACGGAGCTTGCTTCAACCGTCTTTTCTCGGCCACTAAGGTTTAAGGTTGCATTCGCTGGAACATTGAGATAATGGCAAAGAATAGTTGCTTATTCAACTCAAAGATCCCTTTTTGATTTAGGTTATGAGTTTTTGTTTCCTTCTCTTTTACATGGGCAGAATTTATTTGTCCTTCTAATGTTATTGATAGAAATACAACATTATGTATAAATTATGCCGAGTGGCTGGGGCAGTCATAAACATAAGACATTAATTCAACATATCATTAAAATAAAAATTATATGTCATTATTCTAACATCACTCACTCGTATATACACCAACAGTCGGAAATAGTAGTTAATTAGACTTTAATTTTTTGGTACATGCGGCATAAGTTGCCAACTATGTTTAGCCAAACATCTAATTCAAAAAGGCTGGATCGGTACAATAAATTCAGTTGAATACTTGAGCTGGTATCGATTACCATAAAATTAACTTCATAGTAAGTTAATCAATTGATCAATATAGTACTGACACACATAGACAGATCACCTCCCGACTTGTGTACTGTATTAGTCAATTAACGAGACCTCCCGACTTATATATCGACACTGTAGTCAATTGACCAAAGTTATAAATAACCACTTCCCTTAAATTGATATTACCAAAGCATGCTAACTACTCCAGATGAATTGATATTATTATAGTACTTTAGGTTTAGTTATCAAATGTATTGCAAGTAGCTGCATGCCTTACATTTTCATCAAGATTAAAGTGGACAGTTCAAAAAAAAACATCACATTCTTTTCCACAAGGAATTGCACATTCATAATGTTTTTTCAGTACAGAAATGGGATAACAGCTTTCCTGTTATTAGGATAATCCTCCCCAAACTTCTCCAAATACCACTTGTGATTCGCACGTGCCCTAGGCACCAAATTAGAACACGTGTAGACTAAAAAGCCTAACCCGGCCCATGACCAAGTCATCACGGCCCAACCCACCCACTCCACAATCTCTCCAAAATAGTTTGGGCAGCTGACACACTCAAACCATCCTCCCCTTGGTATCTTATACCCACCACCCTCACTCTTCAGCCTAACCAATGCCATATCTGATCCTACATTCACCGTCATACCGCCTATAAAAACCGCCAAACCACCAATAAACCGCCACCAAAACCAACTATCACTGTCGTAGTCAGCATAGTGAGAGACCCATCTGGATTGCAAGTAAGCATTCAATAAATTAAAAGCGAAAGCTATCAGGGCAACATTTATTGGAAAACCACTGGCGGTTTTCCGGTCAATTGGGGTGCTAGTGGTGCTTTTCCGGTTATGGGTTTTCAAGTGGAGGCGGAGAGAGTAGATGCAAGTACGGTGGATGTAGTGTACGAGAAAGGGTGAGATCAAGATTAGAGCTTTTGGGTTGGAGTGATTTTGGCCGAACGGGAAGATGAGGAAGGTGAGCCAGAGGGTGGGGCTCTCCATGAGGAACCAGGCTAACGGCGGCGAGATGGTTGGGCCCCAGCCGGAGCGGAGGTGCTTGCCATAGGGAGCGGTGAGGAATTGGAGGGAGATGTAGGTGGGTGGTGCGCTGAGGAAGAGAGAGAGGAGGCTGTAGTTGAAAAGGTCTTGATCTGACGACACCATATTGCCTCTTTTGGTGTGCGAATGTGAAGTGTGTTTTTTTGTGGGTGGAGATTTTGAGAATGTTAATAGTAATTTATACTACTACTAGTGGTATCTTGATATATTTTGATTGGGGTTTGGGGATAAACATTGGTACGTACTGGTAATTTATGAAAGAAGATGCAAAAATATGTAAGATTGGCTAATTTAATGAATAGAAAATCTTGCTTTACCAATCAAATGGGTTTCTTTTCATGTTAATAAAAATTATATTTTCATATTTCTCTCACAAAAATAGTGTGAGCGGGTATTATCTTCATGTAAAAAAAATTTATATAAAAATATTATTTTAACATATAAAAATATTAATTTTTTATTATTATTGACGGATAATAGAATAAAAAAAAAGAAAGTTATATTAATTATCTGTGATATAAATAAGTATGTGAGCGCGTTTTGTGAGTCTGAAAATGAGTAAATGTGCGTGCATAAATTTAAGGAATTAATATTTTTACGAATGAAAATTGAAAATATTAGTTTTACAAGATTTTCTCTCACATGAGAGTGAACCTCGTTCCATTCATATGAGAAGGATATTATGACATTAACAATTTTACATGTAGAAATATCAATTTTCTAAATTTATCACTTTCTAAATTAAGGAAGATTTATATTACAAAAATATGTAAATTTTTGTCATGAGTAGATAAGGACAGAACATCATCACTAAACATTAATTGATTATTAATATATTTATATTAATTTAGAGGGTGTGTTATTAAGTTTTATTTTTAATAAGATTTGATATATTTTTACTGTAAGACCCCGAATTTTATGAAATAAAAGTATTCAATTTTTCTTATAATTACTATTCAGTAAATGGTTAAATTGATAAAAGTTTAAAGTTATGAGTGAAATATGATTTTTTTTCAAAATAAGCAAGTGGTTATAAAATAATCATTGTTGTCGGGGAATATTCTTTCTGTCGGGGAATATTCGTACGACGGCGCAGCCATTTGTGGGCCCCATAACAGAATAACTGTCGGGTGAAGAAAACGACAAATTTGAGTTTTTACAAATAACGGCGTAGTTGTTACCGTTAACACTGTTGGAATACCCGGTGGTTAAAATACAGTAATACGCGTTATTGCACAGTAGCACACGGTATTGCATAGTATTTTTGAAATTATTGATTCTTACGTAAGAAGGCACTACTCAATAATTATTACAGTAGTTACTGTTCAATATTTTATATTATTGATTCAATAATTGCTACGTTAAAATTTTATGTTATTGTTGTTCAATAATTGTCATTGCACCGTATTTCCCATTATCAGATCAATAATTCATATTATTTGAATAATATTATTAGATAACATTATTGGCAATGTCTAGAAAGTTCTGTCTAAGGAGAGGTTTGGTCACCTAATTGCGCGCCAGTAAAGAAAAATTCTTATTGGAAAGCCCCCTCTTTCCTGGGAACGGCCTGGTTGTCATAAATGTGATTCTGTAATATTATTTGTGAATAATTAATTATTGATTCATATGATAAGAAAATATTTATTTTATGTGGATATAAATGAGGGATATATTTTTGTGGTTAAAAAATGAAGGAATTAATGTTGAGATTTTTATCCGTATTTTTGTCGGAATGGAGGTATTAAAAATCAGGATTTTTGAGATATTTTACGGGGGTTATAATTTTTAATCCGACCGTTGGATCGTGGTAATTTTTGGATATGTTATACATATATAAGTTGAGTATATGCCCACAAATTTTGAACCGTTAAAAATGAACGTATGATTTATTATGAATTTTACAAGATGACTGGTTCAGAAATTGTTAAATTTTCAGAGTTTATCATTTTGGTGGAAAATTTTAAAATTGGTGGGCCCCACTTGTGGTTGGTGAAGAAATGTGCTGAATTATATTTCAAATGTGGTGGGTGGGAATAGTAGCAGGTAAAGCCATCAGGTTGCAGGTCAAACCTACCAAAATTTTCCTATAAATAGAGGGCTAAGTTAGAATTGAAAATCACACCAGAAACATAAGCTTTCTCTCTTTCTCTCTCTATATTATGAAGCATATTTTGTGAGTTTTTAGATACTTGGTGAGTTGCTATTCATCAGTGCAAGTTTCCTTCAGCCTTATACCGATCAGAAGTACTGCTCTTTTGAGGTAAGGGATAGTAAGGGATATTAAGGGATTTTAAGGGTTGTTATGATTTTCAGTTTCGTAATTTTTCTGATCTTCAAAAATTCTGGAAAAATTTGAAATGATATTTTGATGAGTTTTATTGATTGTATCAAAAAATGGTGATTTTTGGATGTATAGATTGAGAGTTATGAATTTTATGAGAAAAGACTATTTTAAAAGTAACAGCTTATAATTCCTTGTGGTTAACTCTAAAATTGATGAAATTTTTATTGGGAGTACATGTATATGATAGAAGTATACTCTGTAAATTTTAGAATTTTTAGACAAAAGTACAATTTTTGATAAATGTCTAAATATTTGGCTATTTTGGCCATATGAAAAATAGTAAATGACTTTTAAAAATTCTGAGAAAAATATATGTTCACTATGGGACTATACTATGCTAAATCCCAGAAAAAAAATATTTTTGGAACTGATTTGGTATTTTTCATAAAAATGGTCTAGTTATAAGTAAACGAATTAAATATATTTTGTGAAGAAAGAAAATTGGAAAATAGGATTTTATGGCTTGAGAATCCTATATGAGGTATATGCAGATTTTTTATGAGGGTTTTGGTTATTGATGATGAAATTGTAAGAGTTGGCATTTTATGATGATTAAATGCATTAATTAGTAAAGTGTAAACAATTAAAATAAATTATTTATAAATTTAAGTAATGTTATTCTTTCAATATCGTTATACCGAAATATTGGTATGGATTTTATTGTGGAATTTCTATCTTTTGTGTCGGGGTTACTATTCATGAGTTACTATTCACGATTTACTATTCATGAGTTACGAATATTACTCTTGAGATTAAAACTATATGTTGATCATATTATTTTTATCATCATATATAACATTTTTATAACCCTGATGTTGAAATTCTCTTTCACTGGAGTGTAAAGATGGGTAGATTATTGGTATGATCATGACTAGGGTTCTCTTTGGCCTGTAGTGCAAAGTTGAATTGTGACTGGTATGATCATGACCATTGAATTTATAATTGAATATCTTAAGCTTAAGTGCAAAGGTGAATTGATCAACATGGTTATAATTATTGTTTATATAAATTCTGAAATGATTATATATTTCTTTGAGATATGAATATATTTGGCATGTAGTGCAAATATGAATTGTTGATGAATATCTTTGGCATGTAGTGCAAAGATGGCATGTTGATGAATATCTTTGGCCTGTAGTGCAAAGATGAACTGTTGTTGAATATCTTTGGCCCGTAGTGCAAAGATGATTTGTTGATGAATATCTTTGGCCCGTAGTGCAAAGATGGATTTGTTAGTATGATTATAAACAGGAACTGTGATTTGGTATAACCATGATCTTTGATGTTTCAGGTAAAGACAGGTGATAAAAATATTCTTCGTCCTGGGTGCGAAGAAAAAATTTAGAGTCACAATTATGATTATGAGTTATTCATATGATTGTAGAAAGGAACTATTGAGTGATGTTACATGGATAAAACATTGTTGGTGGATTTTTAACATGGAAGAGATAATGGACTTTATGGTCTATTTGACTCTTCTAATGGATTGCATGTTCCGCTGCAACTATGGTTGAAATTTTTATCATCTACCATATGTTCTAAATCTCTGATTTATTATTGATGAAGACTATTGATAATTTATTTATCTTTAGTCATGATATTCTTTACTGGGCTAGTTGTGCTCACCCTTCTGTTCACAATTCCTTTCAGGTAATAAGAGTGTAGCTGGGTCGAGCGGGGGTAACAAGGGAATAGAACGGTGGTTATCATTTAGTAGTTATATTTGGTGAAGAAACCCAACGTTGGAAGGGTGTTTTGTCACTATCATACAAGATGTCTAATGACATACAACCTCGTGTCATCATAGGACAGGGTTGTGCTCATCCACTTGCTGAGTATATCTATGGGCACTATCTATATAATCTTGGTGTTTGTTTGAAGTATAATTCTCAATTAGAGACAGTAGAGATAATGATAAGTCAAGAGAAGGCTCACCATTGGGAAGAATATGATAGTAATCTTCTCGTTTTTCTTTGGGGTCTATTGGGTCAACCAAGGATAATTCTGTGGCCATATGATATCTATCATAACCTAGACGCGTGGCCTCCCATGTACGAAAGTTTCCTTGAGCACTTCCCAAAAATTCTAATTTCTAAAACAGTTTTTGACTATACCTTTATGTAAGGTGTTATTGTGAGGTGATGTCCACGGTTGGAACATGAGTCACATTTGGTATATATTTGTATCCAAACTCACAGCGTATGTGTTGTTGTATTTTGCACGACAATTGTTGTAATAAAGTTGTAGTTATTTTCTGTACTATGTATTTGGCGACTCAAAATGGGTTGGATGGAATGGACCTATTTTGGGGTCGTCACAGGTGGTATCAGAGCTTAGGGATATGATCTCTGGCGGAGATCGGGGAATAAAAATAGGAAGGGAGAGATGAGTAAATCCTTCGCTAGTGTGTCCTACCTAAGCTTATTTGATGGTCAGTCATAATATCGGGATATTATGTGATATGTTAATTTGTTCAAATTAACCCTTGTTTTGAAGCTGTATTCTAGAATGATATCTGAAATACAGGAGATGAGCAATGAAGAAATTATGATGATAAGGAAGATGGAATCTGAAATGAAAGCAAGGTATTCTCAACTTTTCGAAATACCAGGTACGTAAATTTCGGGGACGAAATTTCATAAGGAGGGGAGATTGTAAGACCCCGAATTTTATGAAATAAAAGTATTCAATTTTTCTTATAATTACTATTCAGTAAATGGTTAAATTGATAAAAGTTCAAAGTTATGAGTGAAATATGATTTTTTTTTCAAAATAAGCAAGTGGTTATAAAATAATCATTGTTGTCGGGGAATATTCTTTCTGTCGGGGAATATTCGTACGACGGCGCAGCCATTTGTGGGCCCCATAACAGAATAACTGTCGGGTGAAGAAAACGACAAATTTGAGTTTTTACAAATAACGGCGTAGTTGTTACCGTTAACACTGTTGGAATACCCGGTGGTTAAAATACAGTAATACGCGTTATTGCACAGTAGCACACGGTATTGCATAGTATTTTTGAAATTATTGATTCTTACGTAAGAAGGCACTACTCAATAATTGTTACAGTAATTACTGTTCAATATTTTATTTTATTGATTCAATAATTGCTACGTTGAAATTTTATATTATTGTTGTTCAATAATTGTCATTGCACAGTATTTCCCATTATCAGATCAATAATTCATATTATTTGAATAATATTATTAGATAACATTATTGGCAATGTCTAGAAAGTTCTGTCTAAGGAGAGGTTTGGTCATCTAATTGCGCGCCAGTAAGGAAAAATTCTTATTGGAAAGCCCCCTCTTTCCTGGGAACGGCCTGGTTGTCATAAATGTGATTCTGTAATATTATTTGTGAATAATTAATTATTGATTCATATGATAAGAAAATATTTATTTTATGTGGATATAAATGAGGGATATATTTTTGTGGTTAAAAATGAAGGAGTTAATGTTGAGATTTTTATCCGTATTTTTGTCGGAATGGAGGTATTAAAAATCAGGATTTTTGAGATATTTTGCGGGGGTTATAATTTTTAATCCGACCGTTGGATCGTGGTAATTTTTGGATATGTTATACATATATAAGTTGAGTATATGCCCACAAATTTTGAACCGTTAAAAATGAACGTATGATTTATTATGAATTTTACGAGATGACTGGTTCAGAAATTGTTGAATTTTCGGAGTTTATCATTTTGGTGGAAAATTCTAGAATTGGTGGGCCCCACTTGTGGTTGGTGAAGAAATGTGCTGAATTATATTTCAAATGTGGTGGGTGGGAATAGTAGCAGGTAAAGCCATCAGGTTGCAGGTCAAACCTACCAAAATTTTCCTATAAATAGAGGGCTAAGTTAGAATTGAAAATCACACCAGAAACATAAGCTTTCTCTCTTTCTCTCTCTATATTATGAAGCATATTTTGTGAGTTTTTAGATACTTGGTGAGTTGCTATTCATCAGTGCAAGTTTCCTTCAGCCTTATACCGATCAGAAGTACTGCTCTTTTGAGGTAAGGGATAGTAAGGGATATTAAGGGATTTTAAGGGTTGTTATGATTTTCAGTTTCGTAATTTTTCTGATCTTCAAAAATTCTGGAAAAATTTGAAATGATATTTTGATGAGTTTTATTGATTGTGTCCAAAAATGGTGATTTTTGGATGTATAGATTGAGAGTTATGAATTTTATGAGAAAAGACTATTTTAAAAGTAACAGCTTATAATTCCTTGTGGTTAACTCCAAAATTGATGAAATTTTTATTGGGAGTACATGTATATGATAGAAGTATACTCTGTAAATTTCAGAATTTTTAGACAAAAGTACAATTTTTGATAAATGTCTAAATATTCGGCTATTTTGGCCATATGAAAAATAGTAAATGACTTTTAAAAATTCTGAGAAAAATATATGTTCACTATGGGACTATATTATGCTAAATCCCAGAAAAGAAATATTTTTGGAACTGATTTGGTATTTTTCATGAAAATGGTCTAGTTATGAGTAAATGAATTAAATATGTTTTGTGAAGAAAGAAAATTGGAAAATAGGATTTTATGGCTTGAGAATCCTATATGAGGTATATGCAGATTTTTGATGAGGGTTTTGGTTATTGATGATGAAATTGTAAGAGTTGGCATTTTATGATGATTAAATGCATTAATTAGTAAAGTGTAAACAATTAAAATAAATTGTTTATAAATTTAAGTAATGTTATTCTTTCAATATCATTATACCGAAATATTGGTATGGATTTTATTGTGGAATTTCTATCTTTTGTGTCGGGGTTACTATTCATGAGTTACTATTCACGATTTACTATTCATGAGTTACGAATATTACTCTTGAGATTAAAACTATATGTTGATCATATTATTTTTATCATCATATATAACATTTTTATAACCCTGATGTTGAAATTCTCTTTCACTGGAGTGTAAAGATGGGTAGATTATTGGTATGATCATGACTAGGGTTCTCTTTGGCCTGTAGTGCAAAGTTGAATTGTGACTGGTATGATCATGACCATTGAATTTATAATTGAATATCTTAAGCTTAAGTGCAAAGGTGAATTGATCAACATGGTTATAATTATTGTTTATATAAATTCTGAAATGATTATATATTTCTTTGAGATATGAATATATTTGGCCTGTAGTGCAAATATGAATTGTTGATGAATATCTTTGGCATGTAGTGCAAAGATGGCTGTTGATGAATATCTTTGGCCTGTAGTGCAAAGATGAACTGTTGTTGAATATCTTTGGCCCGTAGTGCAAAGATGGTTTGTTGATGAATATCTTTGGCCCGTAGTGCAAAGATGGATTTGTTAGTATGATTATAAACAGGAACTGTGATTTGGTATAACCATGATCTTTGATGTTTCAGGTAAAGACAGGTGATAAAAATATTCTTCGTCCTGGGTGCGAAGAAAAATTTAGAGTCACAATTATGATTATGAGTTATTCATATGATTGTGGAAAGGAACTGTTGAGTGATGTTACATGGATAAAACATTGTTGGTGGATTTTTAACATGGAGAGATAATAGACTTTATAGTCTATTTGACTCTTCTAATGGATTGCTGTTCCGCTGCAACTATGGTTGAAATTTTTATCATTTACCATATGTTCTAAATCTCTGATTTATTATTGATGAAGGCTACTGATAATTTATTTATCTTTAGTCATGATATTCTTTACTGAGCTAGTTGTGCTCACCCTTTTGCTTCACAATTCCTTTCAGGTAATAAGAGTGTAGCTGGGTCGAGCGGGGGTAACAAGGGAATAGAACGGTGGTTATCATTTAGTAGTTATATTTGGTGAAGAAACCCAACGTTGGAAGGGTGTTTTGTCACTATCATACAAGATGTCTAATGACATACAACCTCGTGTCATCATAGGACAGGGTTGTGCTCATCCACTTGCTGAGTATATCTATGGGCACTACCTATATAATCTTGGTGTTTGTTTGAAGTATAATTCTCAATTAGAGACAGTGGAGATAATGATAAGTCAAGAGAAGACTCACCATTGGGAAGAATATGATAGTAATCTTCTCGTTTTTCTTTGGGGTCTATTGGGTCAACCAAGGATAATTCTGTGGCCATATGATATCTATCATAACCTAGACGCGTGGCCTCCCATGTACGAAGGTTTCCTTGAGCACTTCCCAAAGATTCTAATTTCTAAAACAGTTTTTGACTATACCTTTATGTAAGGTGTTATTGTGAGGTGATGTCCACGGTTGGAACATGAGTCACATTTGGTATATATTTGTATCCAAACTCACAGCATATGTGTTGTTGTATTTTGCACGACAATTGTTGTAATAAAGTTGTAGTTATTTTCTGTACCATGTATTTGGAGACTCAAAATGGGTTGGATAGAATGGACCTATTTTGGGGTCGTCACAGGTGGTATCAGAGCTTAGGGATATGATCTCTGGCGGAGATCGGGGAATAAAATTAGGAGGGGAGAGATGAGTAAATCCTTCGCTAGTGTGTCCTACCTAAGCTTATTTGTTGGTCAGTCATAATATCGGGATATTATGTGATATGTTAATTTGTTCAAATTAACCCTTGTTTTGAAGCTGTATTCTAGAATGATATCTGAAATACAGGAGATGAGCAATGAAGAAATTATGATGATAAGGAAGATGGAATCTGAAATGAAAGCAAGGTATTCTCAACTTTTGAAATACCAGGTACGTAAATTTCGGGGACGAAATTTCATAAGGAGGGGAGATTGTAAGACCCCGAATTTTA
Organism: Panax notoginseng; assembly: GCA_016801055.1. Taxonomy (NCBI): domain Eukaryota; kingdom Viridiplantae; phylum Streptophyta; class Magnoliopsida; order Apiales; family Araliaceae; genus Panax; species Panax notoginseng. The sequence continues at coordinate 7,703,344 of CM029015.1, read as the reverse complement.
TGAAATAAAAGTATTCAATTTTTCTTATAATTACTATTCAGTAAATGGTTAAATTGATAAAAGTTTAAAGTTATGAGTGAAATATGATTTTTTTTCAAAATAAGCAAGTGGTTATAAAATAATCATTGTTGTCGGGGAATATTCTTTCTGTCGGGGAATATTCGTACGACGGCGCAGCCATTTGTGGGCCCCATAACAGAATAACTGTCGGGTGAAGAAAACGACAAATTTGAGTTTTTACAAATAACGGCGTAGTTGTTACCGTTAACACTGTTGGAATACCCGGTGGTTAAAATACAGTAATACGCGTTATTGCACAGTAGCACACGGTATTGCATAGTATTTTTGAAATTATTGATTCTTACGTAAGAAGGCACTACTCAATAATTGTTACAGTAATTACTGTTCAATATTTTATTTTATTGATTCAATAATTGCTACGTTAAAATTTATATTATTGTTGTTCAATAATTGTCATTGCACAGTATTTCCCATTATCAGATCAATAATTCATATTATTTGAATAATATTATTAGATAACATTATTGGCAATGTCTAGAAAGTTCTGTCTAAGGAGAGGTTTGGTCACCTAATTGCGCGCCAGTAAGGAAAAATTATTATTGGAAAGCCCCCTCTTTCCTGGGAACGGCCTGGTTGTCATAAATGTGATTCTGTAATATTATTTGTGAATAATTAATTATTGATTCATATGATAAGAAAATATTTATTTTATGTGGATATAAATGAGGGATATATTTTTGTGGTTAAAAAATGAAGGAGTTAATGTTGAGATTTTTATCCGTATTTTTGTCGGAATGGAGGTATTAAAAATCAGGATTTTTGAGATATTTTGCGGGGGTTATAATTTTTAATCCGACCGTTGGATCGTGGTAATTTTTGGATATGTTATACATATATAAGTTGAGTATATGCCCACAAATTTTGAACCGTTAAAAATGAACGTATGATTTATTATGAATTTTACGAGATGACTGGTTCAGAAATTGTTAAATTTTCGGAGTTTATCATTTTGGTGGAAAATTCTAGAATTGGTGGGCCCCACTTGTGGTTGGTGAAGAAATGTGCTGAATTATATTTCAAATGTGGTGGGTGGGAATAGTAGCAGGTAAAGCCATCAGGTTGCAGGTCAAACCTACCAAAATTTTCCTATAAATAGAGGGCTAAGTTAGAATTGAAAATCACACCAGAAACATAAGCTTTCTCTCTCTATATTATGAAGCATATTTTGTGAGTTTTTAGATACTTGGTGAGTTGCTATTCATCAGTGCAAGTTTCCTTCAGCCTTATACCGATCAGAAGTACTGCTCTTTTGAGGTAAGGGATAGTAAGGGATATTAAGGGATTTTAAGGGTTGTTATGATTTTCAGTTTCGTAATTTTTCTGATCTTCAAAAATTATGGAAAAATTTGAAATGATATTTTGATGAGTTTTATTGATTGTGTCCAAAAATGGTGATTTTTGGATGTATAGATTGAGAGTTATGAATTTTATGAGAAAAGACTATTTTAAAAGTAACAGCTTATAATTCCTTGTGGTTAACTCCAAAATTGATGAAATTTTTATTGGGAGTACATGTATATGATAGAAGTATACTCTGTAAATTTCAGAATTTTTAGACAAAAGTACAATTTTTGATAAATGTCTAAATATTCGGCTATTTTGGCCATATGAAAAATAGTAAATGACTTTTAAAAATTCTGAGAAAAATATATGTTCACTATGGGACTATATTATGCTAAATCCCAGAAAAAAAATATTTTTGGAACTGATTTGGTATTTTTCATGAAAATGGTCTAGTTATGAGTAAATGAATTAAATATGTTTTGTGAAGAAAGAAAATTGGAAAATAGGATTTTATGGCTTGAGAATCCTATATGAGGTATATGCAGATTTTTTATGAGGGTTTTGGTTATTGATGATGAAATTGTAAGAGTTGGCATTTTATGATGATTAAATGCATTAATTAGTAAAGTGTAAACAATTAAAATAAATTGTTTATAAATTTAAGTAATGTTATTCTTTCAATATCATTATACCGAAATATTGGTATGGATTTTATTGTGGAATTTCTATCTTTTGTGTCGGGGTTACTATTCATGAGTTACTATTCACGATTTACTATTCATGAGTTACGAATATTACTCTTGAGATTAAAACTATATGTTGATCATATTATTTTTATCATCATATATAACATTTTTATAACCCTGATGTTGAAATTCTCTTTCACTGGAGTGTAAAGATGGGTAGATTATTGGTATGATCATGACTAGGGTTCTCTTTGGCCTGTAGTGCAAAGTTGAATTGTGACTGGTATGATCATGACCATTGAATTTATAATTGAATATCTTAAGCTTAAGTGCAAAGGTGAATTGATCAACATGGTTATAATTATTGTTTATATAAATTCTGAAATGATTATATATTTCTTTGAGATATGAATATATTTGGCATGTAGTGCAAATATGAATTGTTGATGAATATCTTTGGCATGTAGTGCAAAGATGGCCTGTTGATGAATATCTTTGGCTTGTAGTGCAAAGATGAACTGTTGTTGAATATCTTTGGCCCGTAGTGCAAAGATGATTTGTTGATGAATATCTTTGGCCCGTAGTGCAAAGATGGATTTGTTAGTATGATTATAAACAGGAACTGTGATTTGGTATAACCATGATCTTTGATGTTTCAGGTAAAGACAGGTGATAAAAATATTCTTCGTCCTGGGTGCGAAGAAAAAATTTAGAGTCACAATTATGATTATGAGTTATTCATATGATTGTGGAAAGGAATTATTGAGTGATGTTACATGGATAAAATATTGTTGGTGGATTTTTAACATGGAAGAGATAATGGACTTTATGGTCTATTTGACTCTTCTAATGGATTGCATGTTCCGCTGCAACTATGGTTGAAATTTTTATCATCTACCATATGTTCTAAATCTCTGATTTATTATTGATGAAGACTATTGATAATTTATTTATTTTTAGTCATGATATTCTTTACTGGGCTAGTTGTGCTCACCCTTCTGTTCACAATTCCTTTCAGGTAATAAGAGTGTAGCTGGGTCGAGCGGGGGTAACAAGGGAATAGAACGGTGGTTATCATTTAGTAGTTATATTTGGTGAAGAAACCCAACGTTGGAAGGGTGTTTTGTCACTATCATACAAGATGTCTAATGACATACAACCTCGTGTCATCATAGAACAGGGTTGTGCTCATCCACTTGCTGAGTATATCTATGGACACTACCTATATAATCTTGGTGTTTGTTTGAAGTATAATTCTCAATTAGAGACAGTGGAGATAATGATAAGTCAAGAGAAGACTCACCATTGGGAAGAATATGATAGTAATCTTTTCATTTTTTTTTGAGGTCTATTGGGTCAACCAAGGATAATTCTGTGGCCATATGATATCTGTCATAACCTAGACGCGTGGCCTCCCATGTACGAAAGTTTCCTTGAGCACTTCCCAAAAATTCTAATTTCTAAAATAGTTTTTGACTATACCTTTATATAAGGTGTTATTGTGAGGTGATGTCCACGGTTGGAACATGAGTCACATTTGGTATATATTTGTATCCAAACTCACAGCGTATGTATTGTTGTATTTTGCACGACAATTGTTGTAATAAAGTTGTGACAACCCCAAAATAGGTCCATTCCATCCAACCCATTCTGAGTCGTCAAATACATGGTACAGAAAACAACTACAACTTTATTACAATAATTGTCGTGCAAAATACAACAACACATATGCTGTGAGTTTGGATACAAATATATACCAAATGTGACATTGGACACCATCATGTATCAGCACCTCACAAAGGTACCTTACATAAAGGTACAGTCAAAAACTGTTTTAGAAACTAGAATCTTTGGGAAGTGCTCAAGGAATCCTTCGTACATGGGAGGCCACGCATCTAGGTTATGATAGATATCATATGGCCACAGAATTATCCTTGGTTGACCCAATAGACCCCAAAGAAAAACGAGAAGATTACTAGCATATTCTTCCCAATGGTGAGTCTTCTCTTGACTTATCATTATCTCCACTGTATCTAACTGAGAATTTTACTTCAAACAAACACCAAGATTATATAGGTAGTGCTTGTAGATATACTCAGCAAGTGGATGAGCACAACCCTGTCTTATGATGACACGAGGTTGTATGCCATTAGACATCTTGTATGATAGTGACAAAACACCCTTCCAACGTTGGGTTTGCCTCACCCTATTTTCTTCACCAAATATAACTACTAAATGATGACCACCGTTCTATTCCCTTGTTACCCCCGCTCGACCCAGCTACACTCTTATTACCTGAAAGGAATTATGAAGCAAAAGGGTGAGCACAACGAGCTCAGTAAAGAATATCATGACTAAAAATAATTCAATTATCAATAGCCTTCATCAACAATAAATCAGAGATTTAGAACATATGGTAATTGATAAAAATTTCAACCATAGTTGCAGCGGAACGAGCAATCCATTAGAAGAGTCAAATAGACTATAAAGTCTATTATCTTCTCCATGTTAAAAATCCACCAATAATGTTTTATCCCTGAAACATCACTCAACAGTTCCTTTGCACAATCATATGAATAACTCATAATCATAATTGTGACTATAAATTTTTCTTCGCACCCAGGACGAAGAATATTTTCATCACTTGTCTTTACCTGAAACATCAAAGATCATGGTTATACCAAATCACAGTTCCTGTTTATAATCATACTAACAAATCCATCTTTGCACTACGGGCCAAAGATATTCATCAACAAACCATCTTTGCACTACGGGCCAAAGATATTCAACAACAGTTCATCTTTGCACTACAGGCCAAAGATATTCATCAACAATTCATATTTGCACTACAGGCCAAATATATTCATATCTAAAAACTCACAAAATATGCTTCATAATATAGAGAGAGAATGAGAGAAAACTTATGTTTCTGGTGTGATTTTCAATTCTAACTTAGCCCTCTATTTATAGGAAAATTTTGGTAGGTTTGACCTGCAACCTGATGGCTTTACCTGCCACTATTCTCACCCACCACATTTAAAATATAATTCAGCACATTTCTTCACCAACCACAAGTGGGGCCCACCAATTCTAGAATTTTCCACCAAAATGATTAACTCCGAAAATTCAATAATTTCTGAACCAGTCATCTCATAAAATTCATAATAAATCATACGTTCATTATTAACGGTTCAAAATTTATGGACATATACTCAACTTATATATGTATAACATATCCAAATATTACCACGATCCAACGGTCGGATTAAAAATTATAACCCCCGCAAAATATCTCAAAAACCCTAATTTTTAATACCTCCATTCCGACAAAAATACGGATAAAAATCTCAACATTAACTCCTTCATTTTTTAACCACAAAAATATATCCCTCATTTATATCCACATAAAATAAATATTTTCTTATCATATGAATCAATAATTAATTATTCACAAATAATATTACAGAATCACATTTATGACAACCAGGCCGTTCCCAGGAAAGAGGGGGCTTTCCAATAAGAATTTCTCCTTACTAGCGCGCAATTAGATGACCAAACCTCTCCTTAGACAGAACTTTCTAGACATTGCCAATAATGTTATCTAATAATATTATTCAAATAATATGAATTATTGATCTGATAATAGAAAATACTGTGCAACAACAATTATTGAACAACAATAATACAAAATTTTAACGTAGCAATTATTGAATCAATAAAATAAAATATTGAACAGTAATTACTGTAACAATTATTGAGTAGTGCCTTCTTACGTAAGAATCAATAATTTCAAAAATACTATGCAATACCGTGTGCTACTGTGCAATAACGCGTATTACTGTATTTTAACCACCGGGTATTCCAACAGTGTTAACGGTAACAACTACGCCGTTATTTGTAAAAATTCAAATTTGTCGTTTTCTTCACCCGACAGTTATTCTGTTATGGGACCCACAAATGGCTGCGCCGTCGTACGAATATTCCCCGACAGAAAGAATATTCCACGACCAAACGAATATTCCCTGACAACAATGATTATTTTATAACCACTTGCTTATTTTGAAAAAAATCATATTTCACTCATAACTTTAAACTTTTATCAATTTAACCATTTTCTGAATAGTAATTATAAGAAAAATTGAATACTTTTATTTCATAAAATTCGGGGTCTTACAATCTCCCCTCCTTATGAAATTTCGTCCCCGAAATTTACGTACCTGGTATTTCAAAGAGTTGAGAATACCTTCCTTTCATTTCAAATTCCATCTTCTCTGTCATCATAATTTCTCCATTGCTCATCTCCTAAATTTCAAATTACATTCTAGAATACAGCTTCAAAACCAGTGTTAATTTAACAAATTAACATATCACATAATATCCCGATATTATGACTGACCAACAAATAAGCTTAGGTAGGACACACTAGCGAAGGATTTACTCATCTCTCCCCTCCTAGTTGTATTCCCCGATCTCCACCAGAGATCATATCCCTAAGCTCTGATACCACCTGTGACAACCCCAAAATAGGTCCATTCCATCCAACCCATTCTGAGTCGTCAAATACATGGTACAGAAAACAACTACAACTTTATTACAATAATTATCGTGCAAAATACAACAACACATATGCTGTGAGTTTGGATACAAATATATACCAAATGTGACATTGGACACCATCATGTATCAGCACCTCACAAAGGTACCTTACATAAAGGTACAGTCAAAAACTGTTTTAGAAACTAGAATCTTTGGGAAGTGCTCAAGGAATCCTTCGTACATGGGAGGCCACGCATCTAGGTTATGATAGATATCATATGGCCACAGAATTATCCTTCATAACCCAATAGACCCCAAAGAAAAACGAGAAGATTACTAGCATATTCTTCCCAATGGTGAGTCTTCTCTTGACTTATCATTATCTCCACTGTATCTAACTGAGAATTTTACTTCAAACAAACACCAAGATTATATAGGTAGTGCTTGTAGATATACTCAGCAAGTGGATGAGCACAACCCTGTCTTATGATGACACGAGGTTGTATGCCATTAGACATCTTGTATGATAGTGACAAAACACCCTTCCAACGTTGGGTTTGCCTCACCCTATTTTCTTCACCAAATATAACTACTAAATGATGACCACCGTTCTATTCCCTTGTTACCCCCGCTCGACCCAGCTACACTCTTATTACCTGAAAGGAATTGTGAAGCAAAAGGGTGAGCACAACGAGCTCAATAAAGAATATCATGACTAAAGATAATTCAATTATCAATAGCCTTCATCAACAATAAATCAGAGATTTAGAACATATGGTAAATGATAAAAATTTCAACCATAGTTGCAGCGGAACGAGCAATCCATTAGAAGAGTCAAATAGACTATAAAGTCTATTATCTTCTCCATGTTAAAAATCCACCAATAATGTTTTATCCCTGAAACATCACTCAACAGTTCCTTTCCACAATCATATGAATAACTCATAATCATAATTGTGACTATAAATTTTTCTTCGCACCCAGGACGAAGAATATTTTCATCACCTGTCTTTACCTGAAACATCAAAGATCATGGTTATACCAAATCACAGTTCCTGTTTATAATCATACTAACAAATCCATCTTTGCACTACGGGCCAAAGATATTCATCAACAAACCATCTTTGCACTACGGGCCAAAGATATTCAACAACAGTTCATCTTTGCACTACAGGCCAAAGATATTCATCAACAGTTCATCTTTGCACTACAGACCAAAGATATTCATCAACAATTCATATTTGCACTACAGGCCAAATATATTCATATCTCAAAGAAATATATAATCATTTCAGAATTTATATAAACAATAATTATAACCATGTTGATCAATTCACCTTTGCACTTAAGCTTAAGATATTCAATTATAAATTCAATGGTCATGATCATACCAGTCACAATTCAACTTTACACTACAGGCCAAAGAGAACCCTAGTCATGATCATACCAATAATCTATCCATCTTTACACTCCAGTGAAAGAGAATTTCAACATCAGGGTTATAAAAATGTTATATATGATGATAAAAAAATAATATGATCAACATATAGTTTTAATCTCAAGAGTAATATTCGTAACACATGAATAGTAATCCCGACACAAAAGATAGAAATTCTACAATAAAATTTATACCAATATTTCGGTATAATGATATTGAAAGAATAACATTACTTAAATTTATAAACAATTTATTTTAATTGTTTACACTTTACTAATTAATGCATTTAATCATCATAAAATGCCAACTCTTACAATTTCATCATCAATAACCAAAACCCTCATCAAAAATCTGCATATACCTCATATAGGATTCTCAAGCCATAAAATCCTATTTTCCAATTTTCTTTCTTCACAAAACATATTTAATTCATTTACTCATAGCTAGACCATTTTCATGAAAAATACCAAATCAGTTCAAAAAATATTTCTTTTCTGGGATTTAGCATAATATAGTCCCATAGTGAACATATATTTTTCTCAGAATTTTTAAAAGTCATTTACTATTTTTCATATGGCCAAAATAGCCGAATATTTAGACATTTATCAAAAATTGTACTTTTGTCTAAAAATTCTGAAATTTACAGAGTATACTTCTATCATATACATGTACTCCCAATAAAAATTTCATCAATTTTGGAGTTAACCACAAGGAATTATAAGCGGTTACTTTTAAAATAGTCTTTTCCCGTAAAATTCATAACTCTTAATCTATACATCTAAAAATCACCATTTTTGGACACAATCAATAAAACTCATCAAAATATCATTTCAAATTTTTCCATAATTTTTGAAGATCAGAAAAATTACGAAACTGAAAATCATAACAACCCTTAAAATCCATTACTATCCCTTATCTCAAAAGAGCAGTACTTCTGACTGGATATCGGATATGATGCTGAAGAAAACTTGCACTGATGAATAGCAACTCACCAAGTATCTAAAAACTCACAAAATATGCTTCATAATATAGAGAGAGAATGAGAGAAAGCTTATGTTTCTGGTGTGATTTTCAATTCTAACTTAGCCCTCTATTTATAGAAAAATTTTGGTAGGTTTGACCTGCAACCTGATGGCTTTACCTGCTACTATTCCCACCCACCACATTTGAAATATAATTCAGCACATTTCTTCACCAACCACAAGTGGGGCCCACCAATTCTAGAATTTTCTACCAAAGTGATAAACTCTGAAAATTTAACAATTTCTGAACCAGTCATCTCGTAAAATTCATAATAAATCATACGTTCATTTTTAACGGTTCAAAATTTGTGGGCATATACTCAACTTATATATGTATAACATATCCAAAAATTAACACGATCCAACGGTCGGATTAAAAATTATAACCCCCGCAAAATATCTCAAAAACCCTGATTTTTAATACCTCCATTCCGACAAAAATACGGATAAAAATCTCAACATTAACTCCTTCATTTTTTAACCACAAAAATATATCCCTCATTTATATCCACATAAAATAAATATTTTCTTATCATATGAATCAATAATTAATTATTCACAAATAATATTACAGAATCACATTTATGACAACCAGGCCGTTCCCAGGAAAGAGGGGGCTTTCCAATAAGAATTTCTCCTTACTAGCGCACAATTAGATGACCAAACCTCTCCTTAGACAGAACTTTCTAGACATTGCCAATAATGTTATCTAATAATATTATTCAAATAATATGAATTATTGATCTGATAATAGAAAATACTGTGCAGCAACAATTATTGAACAACAATAATACAAAATTTCAACGTAGCAATTATTGAATCAATAAAATAAAATATTGAACAGTAATTACTGTAACAATTATTGAGTAGTGCCTTCTTACGTAAGAATCAATAATTTCAAAAATACTATGCAATACCGTGTGCTACTGTGCAATAACGCGTATTACTGTATTTTAACCACGGGGTATTCCAACAGTGTTAACGGTAACAACTACGCCGTTATTTGTAAAAATTCAAATTTGTCGTTTTCTTCACCCGACAGTTATTCTGTTATGGGGCCCACAAATGGCTGCGCCGTCGTACGAATATTCCCCGACAGAAAGAATATTCCACGACCAAACGAATATTCCCCGACAACAGTGATTATTTTATAACCACTTGCTTATTTTGAAAAAAAATCATATTTCACTCATAACTTTAAACTTTTATCAATTTAACCATTTACTGAATAGTAATTATAAGAAAAATTGAATACTTTTATTTCATAAAATTCGGGGTCTTACAAAAGTTCTAGTTATTTTCTATACCATATATTTGGCGACTCAAAATGGGTTGGATGGAATGGACCTATTTTGGGGTCGTCACATTTACCGTTTTATATAAAAACCTTATGAATTTAGAAATTTATGGTGCATTTAAATTAAAATAAAATTTAGGGTGCAAATTGAGTTTAGAGTTAAAGTTTAAGGTATAAATTGGAGATTAGTCTAATTTGAATATATTACTATCCATGAGATTTATTTTTTAATAAAAAAACTCAATTGAATCATGTAATTTTTATCTTGAAAAAATTTCATGACTTTTTAAAGTTAATATTTACCCTATATTCTCTCTATAATAAATAATTGTTAACTTTTCTATCAATATTAATTTTTCCTAAACATACTTAGACATAAATTACTTTAATTACATGTTTAATTAAATATAAACAAGTAGATTTGTTATGGGAAAAAATAAAAAATTAGTATGTATTATATTTTTATACTTGTACATATTAGTAAATAATATCATATTTTCCTTTCGATATATAGAAATATCACGTAATATTAATATTTTCTTAATATTAAATAAAAAACAAATAAATCATTATTTCATCACTAGAAAAAGAAGCATAATACCATGAGAAATCCTTCCATAAAAAAAATATTCGTTCCACAAAAATTATCTTTGGCTCTCAATATTAAAAAAACAAAATTTGAATTTTATAAAGTAATAATACTCAATAAAATAATATTCTTAATTTTTTAATACTAATAATTTTACTAACACGTCATCATTATTTTATTAAGATTTATTCTGCTTAGACAAAGTTGCTTCTAACAGTTGTAGTAGCTTAATAGAGTAATACAATTCTATTACTCACAAACGTCTGTTAAATACCTTTTCATTTACTAAATTACCCTCCTTCACCGTTCCCCATTTCCAAACTCTCTCCCTCTCCCAAGCTCCTCCTCCTCCTTAACTCACCAGCAGCCTGTTTTCTCTCTCAAGGTATTTTAATATATATATATATATATATGTGTGTGTGTGTGTGTTGTTGTTTCTCATCCGTTTTTATGTTTGTAATTTTGATTCATATTTAAATTGGAATCTTCTTCCATGTTAGCTATGTTCTCTCAGCTCCGACTCTGTTTACCTGTCGTCGTTGTAATGGTTCGATCAATACACTTCCCCGCGATCTGTCTTTCTCAAGTACTTTCTCTCTCTAGGGTTTGCAAGTCTTAAATCTTATAGTACTATCAAGGCCGGAGTTTAAAGGATTAATACCATCCCGTTTTTCCAATTATAGGGTTTTTTGCCTCTTTTGTACCATAAAGACTGACACTTTAGTCTTTCCCAGTTGTTTTTTTTTCTTCCTGCTATTTCTCGCTTATGCTGGATTGAACTTTTCTTTTTGGGTGTCAACAATTGCATTTTGCTTCATGAGGTTTGACTTCTCCATGATTATTATTTGCAAAGATTTATGCTTTTCGTGTTTTTGGTTAGTTTCTACATTTTTTATAACTTCAGTTGTTTAACTGGAGTGTTTGGAATGCTAGCAGAATTCCTGTATTATATTGCCAGTCTAGGGTTTAGTCTTATCATACGTGAATGCAGCAAAAGAAATGGGATTGAAATTAAAGGGGTTTGTATTTGATTGTTTAGACCTTAAAATTAAATTAAAAATAAGACTACCCCGTCCACAAGGGAGGTGATATATGTCTTTTAGTTGGTTGAGCTCTTTTGGCCTGTTTGTGAGTTTTGATTTGGGGGGAAGGGAAAGGAAAGTTCTTCTTTCCAAAAAATTTGGTAGGAAAAATTTTCCCTTCCCATTCCTCCAAATTAAAACTCACAAACACGCCCTTCATCTACTAGGGGTGGTGTGTATGTACTTTATTTCCCCTTCAAATTTGAATAGCTATCCGTTGGTCAGTTTATTTGTCATTTAGCCGGAGGGATAGAGTTGCCATTTGAATGAGAAATTATAGCTGTAGTACTTTTGTCAATTCCTACGATGATTCCTAAGATTGGAATTTAAGTTAGTGTTCTTAAATAAGCTCACTCGGAGCTACTATTTAATGTTATTATTTAATGACACGTGTTTTTTGGATTATATTGGATAAAGTTGCTTACTATTTTTGCTTGCACTTAGACGTTGCCGGTCTTTCGCATTGTCTCTAGCTTGAGTACGCACTTCTTTTTTCTCTTATACGCATTACGTAAATAAAGTTTATTTTGTCGGCAACTCGGCATTGACAATTTACCTTAATAGCTGGAGTGGAGAAGCTTCTTGAGACATTTCCTGTTGAATGTAACCTATCTTTCACTATGATATGATGCTATAAATCTTTTTATTAGTTTAGTCAAGTCGCATAGTGTTCTTCATTTCTCTAAATGCATGTAAAATTTGAAGTTTTAGATCCTTATTTTGTGCATATGTTATTTTACTGCCAAGATGGAGATCTAGCATCTGTGATATACAGGGGAGTTCTTATCCCATATTTTGTTGCCTGAAAAACTCGTAAGATATTGATTCTGTGAAGTTTTGTATATTAATAACGGGGTAGTCCTTTTGACGTTATTTGTTTCCTCCATTTCAGTTGATAGGATTGTATAGCTAAAGAAGTTTGTTTCCTATCCTGTCTAGTTGTAGAAACTTGTCGGCATGTTACGATGTTGTGTGTTCAAGTTTGACAATTTGATGTACTTTATATTCTTATCCATCCTAGATTATATATGTTTTATTTTTCAGAGTTGTTGAAAATACAACAATAAATTGCATAGTGGAGATCTGGCAAATGATTCTTGGTGCTAGTGAATGATTGGCAGAATGGATTTGAATGCGTCGCCTCAACCAGAAGAAGATGATGAGAATTTTGAACAACATTATGAAGATTACAGTGCAGCAGAAAGGCATACGGAACATAGAAACCATGCAGAACATGTAGAGAGCGCTGTTGATATAGCACGCAGGGTACTTCACTCCTTTTTCTTGAACATTTATTTTCAAGATGCGTTCTTATCTGCTTTATGCTGTTTGTTATCAATAGAACATGTACTCTCGGCAGACATACAAAAATTTAATTTTAGGTTGAGAATAGACTCCGTTTTAAGTGAACTTTGCTCCATCCCTCTCTTCTTGCTTCCTAATTTCTGATCAGTCCTTTGGCAATATAGTCACTCTATCACTTTTATGAAAGGAATGGACTTCAATTTAATAACTAGTCTCATATACAAAAAGTTGTGTTTGCAGTTTGCATAATGGAGTAAATCTTAGAATGCTGCAGCAACTGAGTTGTTTAAAACATTAGACTTGTAACAACGATACGTGTGTGAGGACGTGTATATATTTGTAAGTAATTGTAACTATCTATATAATAGTAGAAGAGGAATGGCTACTTTTAACTCCAGTATAAAAATTGGAGATGGGGTCTTCATTTGGTCTATCCAACTTGTCTAATGAAATTTGTAAGTTTTTTAAACTGAGGTGAATGAATCCCATCCCATAATGGCAGCTCCACCAGTTACCTGTGGTTCTTATGAACCTACATCCTTTGTAGTGTATATAGATGCCTAGGCCCTAGAGTGATAGCAGGCAAAGCGTAGACTGCTGGGAGCGACTTGGTGTTTTTATTACAGGAAATGACAAACACAGTCTCTATAGCACATTTAGATTCCTGCAGGGGAGCATGGTTGCTTTAGACTAACAAATTGCTATGATAAGGAGTTTGTTAAATGTTAGGGATTTCTTTGCAAGGAAAATAAAAAAGGAAGAGTTTGTTAGAGCAGAACATTGTATTTCCTTTTAATTTTGGTAAGATAATTAAAAAGGAGATCATAGTGTCTTCCAAAACCCTAGTGGAGTCGGCTTTCGTTCAGGACTCAGGAGTTATATTATTGAGATCTTATTGCAGAAGGATTATACTTCCTGCGGTCTTGTTCATTGATTGCCAAATCCTAACTGTGCTTCTTCACTATTCATATCCTAGTACACGTATAAAAGAGAAGGGCTGGTACAAAATCATATAGTCTAAATAAGTAGGAAATCAACGGCCAAAGATTAAGAAAGGTCCAAATGGCGTCTCTCCAAGTCAGGGCTGCCTTATTACCTTCTTATTTAATTACAGTGGAACCAGCAAACACTACCATAGGGTGTGCACTGGATAAAGCATCGTTGCACACAATACCGACCAAACAACTCACACTGAGTTATCCCATAGTAAACTATCGTGGTTGACCCCAAGGAGACCATTTCCTTTGCAAAGTACCAAGCTAACCTTGAGGTTATGCCTTGTACTAATAAAAAAAAGGAAAAAGAAAAAAAATGAGTCTCAGCTGCCCTAGTCACATGTGTTCGAGTCTTATTGGCTGCTAGACACACCATAGTATACTTGGACACATTGTTTCTCTTCCTTCTTAGTTTCTCTTCAAGATAATTGCATACTTGGACTTGCTTCTCTATGCTTTACTTTTTCTATTATTGAATACTTGGATTTAATTCAGTAAGTAGGTTGTAACATTAGCTAGTATCTTGAGCTTGCTGCCGTAGAGGTCCATTTTATGACTAGATGATAAATGTGCTATGAAGATACTTCTTAGGAGATTTAGTGCGATGGCCTGTTCTTGTCTTTACTATTACCTTCAATGAAATTTTTTTGGTGGTATAAACTTATTGGATTCTCATTCTCTTTTTGCTCAAGCATATTTAACACTTTCATTTTCAGCCTTATCCTAATTTTTTTTAATAAAAAGAATCTCATACTGGCAAGAATCAGATGGTCCCCCCTCCTTAAAAAGCATGAACAATCTACCAATTCGAAGAGACAGTTTTATGAATATTAAATAAGTTGTTGCAGTTTGTGCTCATACAAGAAATAATTGTGCATGTGTTTTTGTGTGTTTTCCTCTAAAGGTCAATGCACTATTTATTTATCTGCTTGTTACATCAGGAGCGTGAAGAAAGACGTCAGCGACTGAAAAGGGAACGCCCAGATGACAGACCAATGACTGCATCTCAGCCAGCTAGGAATGACCTGATGTTTCAAACAAAGCACCATAAACCTTCTGATAGAAACAAGCTTCCTCCAGGTAAGATTGTTGGTAAGGGCTATGTATGGATTGTTTACTATTGCTGAAGGGAACATCATCCTTTTAGGGTTTTCTGATAAATTGAAAATCATTATTAGTTGGCTGCTAAGCACTGTACAACAATTCTTGAAGTGTATTGATCACATGTTTTCAGGCAAAATGTTTATTTATTTTTAGGATTAACAATGTCTATATCTTAATATATGGATCTGCATTGAATTCGGCTGTAGGCATGACCAGTGACGTTTGTGGACTACAAAAAATGGTCATAACCCCACCTGTCCTACTAAAATTGTCACTTTCAAGTTTTTCTTGTCTCAAATTGATTGTATGTTTGTCCCATAAAATGATTGTATTGTTGTCCCACAAAATGATAGAATTTTGTTCTGGCAAAATGATTGCATTTTTGTCAAGCAAAGATTGCATTCTAACTCTATTTTTTTTGTCTTCTTCCTTGACCTGTCTTGTTGGTGGATACTTGCAAGAAAATGGCATGTTGTGTTCGCTTTTGGGTTCTATCATTCTTCTTTGGTGCTTTGAGTATAATGTGGCCTCTTTCTTTGGTTCATTTGATTTATCGCTAGTACAATTTATTTATGCCTTACCTAAAGTTTTATTTTTCTCTATTGTAGGTTGGTTGGATTGCCCTGCGGTTG
This sequence comes from Panax notoginseng, assembly GCA_016801055.1. Taxonomy (NCBI): domain Eukaryota; kingdom Viridiplantae; phylum Streptophyta; class Magnoliopsida; order Apiales; family Araliaceae; genus Panax; species Panax notoginseng. Next base: position 7,687,293 of record CM029015.1, on the reverse strand, counting down.
GTCAGGAGATTGGTTGTGTCATTCCTTCAAAAGTCCCACTTGGTGAAGCCTTTAATGATTCTGTTCTTCCTGGTAAAAGATACTCTTCTAGGCAAGTGATCCATCAACAAAGAGTTTTAGGAAGAAAGGTGAGTATGCTGAGCTTCCTTTCTGTTTCCTTATTCTGTGACTAGGGAATGCATCTCTGATGTGTAAAGTGAAATTATTATGACAACAGAAGGGAAATTATTTCTCAACAATGATTATAGATCTTGAGTCTTGAGTACTACTATGGATGTTCCCATCTTTTAAATATTTGCTGATCTTTTTCTCTCTTCCTCTCCCCGCCCCCCTGTTGTTTTTCTCCCTAATTTGGTAATGTAAGTTGGGTTCAATGCTTCTTTGTTGTCTGCTTATATTTTCTGAGTACTTGATTTTTCTATGCATGTGACGTTAGCGTTCTTAACTCTTAAGCACAAGTTAATATTGTTTCGATCCTGCTTAACCTTATGGAAGCTTGTTTCATTGAAGAGCGAAAACTAATTTTTTAAGTGAAATCTCCTACTTGGACTAAGCAATTATCCTAGATGAGTATATATTTAGTTTGATAAGTGTCGGGGATGAGTATATGAATTGGAGAGATCAATTATTATTGGTCTCTGGTAAGTTTTAAACTCCAGTTGCATCTTGGTTTGTTCACTCTTGCAACATAATAGTTCAATACTACATGTCAATGATGTCTTATAGGTATGCAGTAAATAATGAAACTACTTAACAAACTTTTTACTGGTATAAAGCTGAACGTTTAGCATTTTTATTGACTATTCAGCTTGGTTTAGTGATTGATCTTACAAACACCAGTCGTTACTATTTAGTTAGCGAATGGAAGAAAGAAGGCATCAAGCACGTTAAGGTTAGTAATAATGACTTGGTTGTTTTTATCTATAAAAGAATTGATGATTTCCTTATTACACTTGTGGTCTGTGATAATTGGGATTCTGAGTTTTGCTTATGTAATTCAGATTTCTTGCAAGGGACGTGATTCTGTACCTGATAATGATGCTGTAAATCAATTTGTTTATGAAGTAAGTTTCTTTGTAGACTCATCTATTTTATGTATAAGCTTGAATAAAATGAAAGATTATTTGCCTTTTGTGAGGAATGGATCTAGAGCATTTTGCTTGCTTGGCCCGAGATGTTAAGTAACTGCTACATTAAAATACCAAGTAACCGGTACAAAAAAGGTAAATATAATTCTTCGCAAAAGTTTAAATATTAAAAAATAATTTTCATATGTAATATTAAAACAAATTTACACCAAAATTTAAATAAAAAAGTAACTAATGCTGAATTAATTTGTAGTGCCTTATAGAAAATATTGACTCAGCTTCTTAGCAAAAATAAAATGATTTTCTTCTTACTCGGCCAAGTAAAGGAGAACATAAAATTGGGCCAAGAAAATAAATCCAAATTTTTTGGCCCCTCTAGGTGTCCCTGCTTTGTAGGAACTGCTGTACCCCTTTGACATATATTGCACCTGCTTTATCTTTGCTAATGAATTACTCTCTGAGTGGAACTCATCATTCTTGCAATATGTCAAATTTAAGGAATCAAGGTGACAATTATTGAATATACGTATTGTTAGGAAGCGAGTCCATAAATGGCCTAATACACGTGTTGAACTTGAGCCCAACTTGGTGCAAAAACTTATATTGGTAGGAATTGGGCATTTGGGCTTAATCTTGTATGGCTTCAACTCCCCCTCGAGTGTCTCCACTCTCCACTCTCCACTCTCCACTCTCCACTCTCCACTCTCCACTCTCCACTCTCCACTCTCCACTCAACTTTTCGACTATCAGCACTCTTATGTCTTAACGCTCTTGACCCGCTCAATGCTCGACACCTTGAGGCTTGCGCATTACTTGAGCAATGACATGGAACCTACAGTTGAGACATGTGCATTACTTGAAATCCTTTCCAAAACATGGGATCTGAGACAAATTTGTTATGGAGCCTGGGGAGTCCATAATTAAGGTTTTTATAGATTATGTCAATTCACATATTATATTCACACAGAAGTCCAGTTCTCTTTATATCGTAGTCATGTATTGTTTTCTGTTCTTATCCTTTCGTTTCCTTTATTATTAACTAGTTACCTACACACACGCTATGTGTGTGATTTAAAATAAGATGAATAAGAGAGTGGGAGAGAGAAAGTAGGGATGAAAAACTAAGTGTCAATTTGAGAGAATTAATAGGAAGGGAAAGGATAACAGGGGATACAAAAAAGGCTTCACATAATTGTTTACTCCAAAAAATCGTGAGTTTTCCCCACCCGCTTTATAATATAGATAGATAGATGTTGCGTCATTTCTTAACTCCCCTCCCGCTTTATAATATAGATAGATAGACGTTGCGTCATTTCTTAACTAGTCTATTCTTAAGTCAAGAAGATATAACATGCTATGTTAGGTCTTGTGCCTCAAATGTGCTATCTTGGGAAAATTATTTATAACATTTGATATGTACTTTGTTCTTTTATCAGGTTTCACAATTTGTAATTCGGCAGAAGAAGCAGTTGAAGAAGTATATTCTTGTCCATTGCACACATGGGCATAACCGCACTGGGTTTATGATTGTTCATTATCTTATGCGTACACAACCTATATCAGTCACTCAGGTCAGTTAATGCGTTGTTTCAACCTTGTTTTTTTGCTTGCTTCACTGAACAAGACACAGGTTTTGGAATGATTAGCTTGCATGATGCAGGCGATTAAGATATTTGCTGATGCACGCCCGCCAGGAATATACAAACCGGACTATATTGATGCGTTATACAACTTCTATCATGAGAGGAAGCCTGATATGGTCATTTGTCCTTCAACTCCGGAGTGGAAAAGATCTTCTGAACTTGATCTGAACGGTGATGCAATGCCGGATGAGGATGATGATGGAGCTCCTGCTTCTCCTTTCCATGTATGTAGCAGTAATAACACTTTAATTCTTATTTAATTGCATTTGTTTCATTCATGGCATGATGAAAATATTCACGGTAGTTCGTTATTAGTAGTTACTAGTTACTCCGACCATCTCTCCATCCTACCAAAACCCTTATGTCAGGAAATTTATAATTACTTTTTGGTCCCTTTTACTTTTCCCCTGCAAGTGTTTCGATTCATTTATATGTTGTCTCCTTTATCGGATCTATTGGATAGGCTCGGCATGCTTTCTAAAAACAACTTTATGCTTTCTTCTATGCCGATCCCTTAGAATTGTACATATTCTTCCTATTTAATTACCTAATTTTCCTGTTGTTCTATGGCATGAACTTTTTAGTTTTTACCCATTTCTAGTTTCAACACATCTCTAATATTTCAGGAAAATCATGAGATAGAGGGAGTAATGACAAATGATGACATTTTGGGAGATAGTATCCCTTCTGACCAGCAAGAAGCAATGAGGCAGTTCTGCTATCAGTCATTGAAATTGGGTGCTGGGGTAGGATTTCCATTCCATCTGAAGATTCTTGACCTGATGAGTTGCTGTTACTGCTTTTATAATTTTATTGGCCATTATTCTTTTTGGATTGAATGCTTTTAATAATCCCTATCTTATTTGTTTCTCCCTCTGCTACTGCTGCCTCACACATATTGTTACTTTCAAAGCTTCTTTCTGTTATTCAAGGTTTACCTTGGTAGATTTTCTGGTCCATGATATTTTTGACTTTCACTTTTCTGTGCTCTTGTGCAAAAAGGACATGTTTATGCCGTTTATTATACCGAGTCTTGTTAGCTAATAAAATTTGGTGTTTGCTTCTTTTCGCTCAATTTGACTTTTACCCCTAAAGATTCAGGTTTACATAATATCTTATCTCCTTGTAGTTTTTATATCTTACTGAAATTAGAAGATATCTAATTGGTATTTACTTGATTGTACTTTTTCTTAAGATGTTGGGCTACTACATGCTTAGATGCTTGTATCTGTCATTGGTATTACTAACTTTCTGTTTCTGGTTTTCAGGTAAGAGGCCACTCACAATTTCCAGGATCACATCCAGTTTCTCTCAATAGGTCTCTCATTAATAAAAGTTGGAAGCTTTTCATTGCATTTTCAGTTTTTCACTGTGGATATTTGAGTATGACTTGTACATACCTAGTTAGGAATTTAGGATGATTCGGTTTGTTTAAGCTAATAAGATATGTTTGTTTAAATAGGATGGTTCCATGGTCATTGTTTTGGAGCTAAAGCATGTAGGTGCACATGTAGATAATATGTAAGATATCTTTAACCAGGAATGCACAGAATCTATAATAAGTTCTGTGAACATTAAACCTAGTTAGTGTTGCTTGCTGTCTTAAAGTAAACATTGAAGGAGTGGTAGCTCACTCTACCATACCATTTTACTTGACATGCGGGATCAGTGGGGCTTTAGGGTTGTGCCTCCATTCATAAATGTGTATGTTGAAAAGGAAATTATGTGTGTTTAGGGTAAGAGGGTGAGGGTTTAAAATTTTGATCTTTTATGATTTCTCATTATTAACTTTACTACTTAATGAGTGATAAAAAGTTGTGTTGGGGAGAAATTAAGGTGAACGAAGCGAAAAAAGCATAGCTCATTTCACTATTTATCTTGGTTAGTTCCTGCTCCCCTAGCTCTCGTATCTCCTAAGTTCTCAAATGAATGTCTCAGTTATATTTTTAATTCATTACGTCATCTGTAAAGACTTGAGGTAGTTCATTATTCTTTTATCCGTTGTGAAATTTGTGATTTATCATAAAGAGACGATTTTTTTTCATGGGCGTTGCATGTGAGGTTATTCATTTTGTATCCGCCCTTTAATAGCATCTCGATATCTACAAATAATCTTTTTAATTTGAAACATGCAGGGACAACCTACAACTGTTAAGGCAGCGCTATTATTATGCCACATGGAAAGCTGATGGAACCCGATATATGATGCTGATTACGATGGATGGGTGCTACTTAATTGATAGAAATTTTACTTTCCGACGGGTCCAGATGAGGTTTCCATGCAAGCCTACTAGTGAAGTACGTATGGATGTGTGAACTGCTATATAAGAATGCTTCTATTTTCTAAAACTTCATAAATAGAACTTGTGCTATAGGTTGGTCTCGATCTTGAAATAATTGTGCTTTCATGTAGGGTTTAGCAGAGAAGACTCACCACTTTACACTACTTGATGGGGAGATGATAATTGATACTCTGCCAGACTCACAAAAGCAGGAAAGAAGATACCTGATATATGATATGATGGCAATAAATCAAGTTTCTATCACAGAGGTAAACTATACAAGGAATTTCATGTAACTTGAGGGTCGCATCACATCCACTCGCCATGATGCCTGTGATCAAATGTGACATGTCACTCAGGCATGATTTAGCCCTTAATTTGTCTTCCGTATCCGTGTTCCTACTGCCCGGTGCGCCTAAGTTTGTGCACGTTGGTAGCACAATTCTTGGCTAAATTATACGTATATACAATTGTAAACCGTGTTGTACATAAATAGCATTTGTGTACAATTTTCCCCTAGTCCACATTTACATTGCTTTGTTCTGTTAACACTTGAGTTTTTTGGTACAACTGTTAATGGAGTTCACTCAAAGAAATAGTGTACAAATGTTGCCAAAACCAAAATGACTCTTGCAGAGATGCAAATGATGCAGTGCCTATTGCACCTCTCACTTCTACACTTGTATTCCATTGCTTGGTGCTTGACAATAGGTATACCCCTGAGCAATAGATAAATATTTTCGTTCTTGAGGGTTTCAACCTGAAGAGTTGGAAAGAAGGATGTACACAAGTATGTAAGTATTATGTTTTTGTGTCCGTGCCACCAAGTCAAAATAAAATCGTAGGCGTTGTAATTGCATGTTTTCCTCTTGCATTGGAACTGGATTGTGAAAAGTTTTTCCCTGTCACTGCTTCAGTTGGGGGAAAATTACGTAAATTGAACTTGTGGGACTTCCCTTGTCATTTATTGCGATTTTAATTTTTCTAACATTTTGAATTCTAGAGCATCTGCTAATGGGCAGAAAGTAGTCAACAAGCTGAGACCAGCAAAGTATCCTTTGTTTTTCTTTTATTGGCATGGTGTAGGCGATGGCGAAAACCCTGCAGCGGAATTCAATGTATCTGTTTTAACTACGCACTATTTGTTTGCCTGCAGTATGCCTTCATATTTAAATGTAATATTATGGTTATAATCTTGTATCTCTTAGATGTTTCATTTATTCACTTGTCAACCGCTGCCTTTTAACATTTTGATTACTTTAATTCGTAATTGGACATCTTGTCTTTTTTGTAATTTACTCTGAATAATATGCTTCTGCTGAACTTATATATGATGATGATTCACTCATGCAGCGGCCCTTTTATGAACGTTGGAAGATGCTTGAGAAAGAAGTGATTGAACCCCGGAACTACGAGCGCCATAATATATATCAGAGTCGAAATCCTTATTACAGATATGACTTGGAACCATTCAGGGTATTTGTTAAGTTAACAAAAATTGTTTAATCTTCAGACTTTTGCTTCTATATGTGTTGAGTTAATAGCAATTGTTCAATCTCCAAACTTTTGTCTTTTCTATTGGAACTAGTTATTAATTGCTAACATCTACCAGGTGAGGAGAAAGGATTTTTGGTTGCTCTCAACTGTTACCAAACTCTTAAAGGAGTTTATTCCAAGGCTTTCCCATGCAGCGGATGGCCTTGTTTTTCAGGTGCAAAGTCCTCCACTCAAATACGATGATGTCATGAACTCTAATAAATTTTCATTTCAATATATTTTTATCACAATTTTCTGGTGTAGTGAAAAGTTGGCTTTTAGAATGACAAGGTTGTTAGTGATAGACTTTCCAATAGATTTTATATGCAGTGAAGTACCTTCATGTTGGGTAGCTCGTTTGTGATATTTGGAGTTCTGATGTTTTTCACCAATGGTCATGCAATATGTTCAATTCTTGTGATTCTGTGTTGAACTGCTCCCTAGATTTGGCTTATTCCGGATGAGATTAATGTAGATAATCAGAATTCTTAATTTGTGTCTCTGATAATGATTTCATACGCTCCTTGTATGCTAGGGTTTGGATGATCCTTATGTCCCTCGCACACATGAAGGACTTCTAAAGTGGAAATATCCGGAAATGAACTCGGTTGACTTTCTCTTTGAGGTTGTATCATTAACTCAGCTATAGTTATAGTAGCTATGTTGTTGTGTATTGTTTCCTCTTTCCTCTCCCCTATTTACTGCAATTTCCAATAGTTTGGCTTACTGTGGACAGATGGTTGACAATCGCCAGCTACTTTTTCTTCATGAACGAGGAAAGAAAAAACTGATGGATGGGAACAAGATTGTTTTCAATGGTTAGTGTATTTTTTTCTTTTCATTTATTATCTTCCTCTATTAGAGATTGGGTTAGAATTTTGGCAATATCTGCACTGTTAGGAATGCCTTAGGAATGCCCAGATTTGGGAATATCTACACATGCACCTACAAGAATATGACATTGAGTATTGAAAAATCTATAAAATATGAGCCTGTAAACTACAGAACAACTTTAGAAGGTGATTTTCCTGAAAATTCAGACCATCTGGTAACTACCAGGCTGCAGTTGTGATTTTTTATTTAAATTTTTGGAATTGAGGGTATCTGAAAAGTTGAGAGCATCTGCATGGGCTACCATCCATTTCACAAAGCCATGTATTGGGTAAGTTACGTAAGTCCAGACATAAGCCTGCCCGGGTACCTCTTGGAGTTGGCATGGTTCAATCATGTGGCTCCCCTCTTGTTGAAGTGGAATACATGCCATTGACTCACTCCTTTTGAAGGTTATGGGAGAACTTAGGTACGGGGAGCTGTACCTGACAGTCATGAAATTTATCAAATTTGATAAGTATTTTTCAAGTGGTTAATTCTCTTTTGGGACCTCCTGTTTTTCATAATCTATACGCTTGAGAATTCCCATGGTAATTAGGAGCTCTTATGTAAGACACTCTCTTTAAGACGTAAACAGAGGAAGCAACTTGGTAACTTGCATTATCGTACTTGTGAGAACACACCCCGGATAGAGCAATATAGAAATATAAGTATCTCGTTGCCAATTCGATAAACTGGCTTAAGAAATGTAGTCAGTTTTTTCTGGTATGTGCAAGTCCTTGTATTTTTATGATTTTTTTATCGTTTCATTTATTTTTTTCTTCTCCTGTAAATTGTAATTCAGCAGGTGAAGAAGCTGCCATACTGCACTTACATCTCTGAACTTTACTTGATATGCCTATTAGTTCGCTACCCCATGGGGTAATGCTACAGATTAAAAAAAAAATACAAAGTAGCTTAACGGTAATTAGTTGATGATTCATCATACATGGGTGGTCCCAATGCTTATTATCAACCACAACCATACCCATCATTTTGTATTCACTTTTAGTAACCATTCTTTAGTCAACAAAGCACTATTGGCTGGCCATGTGCATACTGCTGGTAGAAACTAGTTTATAAAACTATGTTGATTTATCTGTGGCTGAGGTTGCCCTCTTACGTTTGTATGGTGAAACTTACCAAAATGATTGTTCTATTATTTAGTGTATGCCCTTCAACATCATCCGCAACCATCACCGACTCTGAGGGTGGTGATGGTTTAAGTTCAACGGAGGAGGTGTATGGTAGGAAGCCTCTTCATTATGTTTAGTTTTAAGTTCTCATGTCTAATAGCTAGCATCTTGCTATACGTAGTTGGCAGATTTCACTCTTCAAAATAAACATGTACGTTAAGACACTAGTATAAATGCCTTACTTTTTGAAAATAGCTATCACATTTTCAAGGCTACATTTGTAGTTGATGCACACAATTAAGCAGCAAATTGAGTCTCTGTTACTTCAGAGCTGATCTCTTGGATTTCAACGAGTGATCTAATTGGTGCTGGGATTTTGTGTTTGTTGTTATGCCTTATTTAATTTTATAATGTGGTTTATGTGTTTTCCTTCTGTTATTTCATTTCATTCTATTGAGCTTTTGCTTGCTCTGTAAACATTGAAGGTGGAGATGATACCGATCCCTCGTCATACTCTGGTAAGATTGTTGAGTGTTCTTGGGATTCCGAGGAAAATGTATGGATCTGTATGCGGGGCAGGACAGATAAAGCAACCCCAAATGATTTCAACACCTACAGAAAGGTCAGCCAGATGCTAATTATATTTAGTTTTTGTTTCAATACTTACATTTTATCTCCAGTTTGATTAAATGTTACACTCGCTGAATTGAAAACAGGTCATGAGAAGTATAAAGGACAATATCACAGAAGAAATCTTGTTGAATGAAATCAATGAGATTATTCGCCTGCCAATGTATGCAGATAGGATACGGAGTGATAGCAAAGCCGCACACCACTCTAATTCAGCACGACGTAGGTGATGAGCGTACTCAAGAAATAGACAAAGTCATCGTGTCAGCACCAGTGGAAACTAGCAGTAGGACAACACCCACCGTTTTTCAGGTGTATGGTGCTGCTCATGAACAAAAGCAGATTCACATTGATGTTGGGTAGTGGCCCAGGCCTATGAGCAAAATAGTCATTGGGAGTAATTGTTAAGTAGTTGCCCGCGGTAGTACTGTAAGTGTGCTAATTGGTGAGTTGTATGATCCAGTTGGTACGCCTGAATAGTCCTCAACATCAAGCTAAACGTTCTTTATTTGAGATTTTCAGGCGGAAGAAATAGCAATAGGGTCACCATGTATATCAGCTTTATTTAGTTGTTGATATTTAAGAAATTCAGCCTTTTTCAAGTCCCTAATTATCTGTTTCATATAGGTTCTACATCAATCCCCTATGACGGTATCATGTGTTCAACCATTGATGGGATTTCATCAAAATCTTTCATTCTTTTTGCCTTTTCTACTCTATTTTGCCCCTTTCTCTAGTTTGGAGCTTTGGCAAAGGGTGCTTTATGGGGTTCTTTGAGAAATCTGAGTCGTCAGCCTCTGAGCTTCTTCATTGGCTTATCCTTGGTTATGGTGGGCTTGTGTTTAGATTAGATATGTGGATGATTTGTTAGCTTAGATATGATGATGTGATTTGATGAAGGTGATAATGATCCAGCATAAAGAGCACACGAGAATATATCAAGCACAAAATCTGCAAAATGTCGTCTCCTTGTTGTTGCTGGTTTAGAGTGTTGGTTCATATTGAAAAGCCACAAGTACTCCATGCTACTGAATTTCGTATCTCAAACACAAACCAAATGAACCCGGTTCGGTTTTGATAACTGGAATTTGCTCAAACCCTAATTAGGATCGATCCTAATCAGATTTTTGATTGTTGGGTGTTGTTTAAGCACTCTTGATTGAGCAAAAAGCACTCTTTCTCAAATTAAGCACTGGTGAGAAGTGATCATGATAGCTTGTTAATCTGCACTTTTTCAGTGTCAATAGACCAATGGCTAATTTAGTTGATTCTAACTAATGAAGATAAATAAATATGATCACTCTTCTCATTCTCAAATTTATGTCCCACTCATATGGAACAATTAAAGAGGAAAATAAAACAGAAAGGGCAAAAGGAACTTTTCTACCACTACATTCATTCAACATAAAGGTCTAAATTTATTAACATTTGTCTTTTCTTTAAATAAAGAGTGCAGGACTCAAATCTACTATGAATCTTAAGCTCAAAACGATAAAAGAATTAAGACATTGTTTTACTTTATCCCAAGAACAAACATATTACAAATTGTAGATGCAAGTTACCATTTCAACCTTGAGACCTTAAAGAATGAATCAAAATTTCTGCTTTTAGATGAATATGTGCATATTTTTTTTTTCTCTTTCTTTTGATGGGGTATTTTGGATATTAATTATTTTTCCTTGAATCTAAAAGACACGCTCTCCAGTAGCATAGAGGTTCCAGAAGATGGCTGTTACAAAATACAGACCGGCTGTGACAGTAAGGAATGCTTGAAAAGATCCCAGCCATTGTACAAAGTAACCTGTTCCAATTGTACTGATTATCGCTGCCAATGTTCCAGCCGAATTTGAAATCCCTATTTGACAAGTTTTGAAATGGAAAATAGTCGTTACCTCACAGACTGGAAATGGAAAATGTTAAACAACACCAGTATTGGGTATAATCGAGAACATACCATGGAGGAAACCTGCATACTGGGGTGCTATATCCTGATTAAACAACCACGGAAACTATATTAGAACACCGGTGAGATGAGAAATATGGACATACATGATTATAATAACTTCTCTAAGAACTTGGTGAAGGCTCCAGCTATAAAGATAAAAGTTAAGTGATCGCAACTTGAACTTACTTGCATATTTAGTAGAAATCCAGCTTGGCTAAAAGAGCTCAAGCTCAGAGCTATTGTCATGAATATGGATGCAACCACCGGTGTCTTGGCAAAGTTTAAACAAAGTAATGCCACTCCAGGACCAATGAAACCAATAGACTGCCAGTTCACGACAATATATCAATGTTGATGATTATTTCATCCAGCTTTAACTAAAACAAGAATACTTTGTATGGCTAATTTTGAGGAATAGCTAGATATATTATGTACACGGGATGTTAGGTATTGTTCTTATGACAAAGTCAGATACTTTATGGTTTTTCCTTCATGACAGTCTCAAACTAATTTCCTTCTGTGAGTCTAAACAGTTACCTGCATAATTTTCCTGGTAAATGTTAATGATTTTCCTGATTTAATTAGGAAATCTGACATTGCCCCAGCAATGTAGCCTGAAATTGCCATTGTTCCCCATGGGACTGCACTAAACCATGCTGCTTGCTTCAAGTTCGCATTGAACACCTATTTGAACAAATGTGTACAAAAAATTAATTAAATAAGATCAACATTCTGGAATATTCAATATAGGTAGGAATCACGTTGAAATGATGTGGATAGACAGATGCAATAACAGTTAATTTGACATGGGAGGTTGTGATTCCAAGGAATTGGTGAACAGCTTGAAGGAAAACTCGGTATAATAATAAGAATAGAAAAGTATACTCAGAAAAAGGAAGTTTGGAGGAAATTGTTACTCACAGTTTTAAAGTAAACAGGCATCCATGAAAGAAGAACAAAATATCCCTGCACAAAGAATGCTTTTCAACTTAATAATTCAACAACTAAAGCGATAACTAATAGCATAAGTACTTTAATAGTCCAAGTAAAAAGCAGTAGTAAAACGAGAAAAAGAAGCCTACCCAATTGTTAGTAACGTTTGCAAAAATGATTGCCCATGTAGGCATTTTCGATAATAGAAGGCGTATGGGAGGAAGTTTTCCCTTGTTAAGAGGAGAATCAGACTTCCCAGCTTGGATCAACCGTAATTCTGATTTGCTAATAGAATGGCTTTCTTGTGGATCATTTGACACACGATATGCCCACATAGTTAGCCAGAGCAGTCCCAGAGATGAGAAGAGAATGAAAGGACCAGAAAGTCCTATTGTTGACATTGCTAGAGGTGTTAGCACTAAGCCCGCAACATTTCCGAGATGAAAGCCTCCCATAGATAATCCAATGGCAGTTGCTCGTTCATGGGTGGGAAACCACCTAAACAAAGTAGATAAATTAGTATGGCAATGGTTATAATGTTATATTATTTGCTAACATATTAAGTATAAAATTTATCATCTCTGCAGGGACCAACATTTCTAGAGTTCAAAGTACAACAAAGTGTTTTGTGAGGGTAACATAAGATTGAGCCCAAGACCTATCAGCTTAAAGTTTTCTTAAGCTGCGGTCAAAATGTGTATTGGAGACTTCATTATGGACACCCCAACATGTCTATTTTTTATTGATTAACAAAACAATGCGTTACCTTGATAGAAGGATGTTCATGGAAGGTAGAGCTACTCCTTCAGCAAGTCCAAAGAAAGCACGAACAGCCAAGAGGCTGGTTGTAGAGTGATTTGCAGCCCATGGCGTGAGGAGAGTGGCCAAAGACCACAAGGCCACCCCCCAAGTAATCACTCTCTTTCCTCCATATTTGTCTACCAAGGCTCCTCCAATGACTGATGAAAATATGTATCCCCAAAGAAATGATGACTGTACATAAAATAGAGAGTTGAAACATTATTTTTTTATAGGTACATTTGGACCTAAGTATGGGGATTGGAACCAGTGAGCTCAAGGTTATTTCTCCATTTCTCCCACCCCTTTTGGTTCAGCTAGAAACATCACATCGTCAGCACTTCATGTGATCAAATATGATTAATAATTAAGGTTATTAAACCTCACAAAGTACATTGACTACACTCATTCTTGTCCAATTGTAAGATCAAGATAAGGATATCTCAAATTTCATTTTATTTAACTTCTGATAAGGTTGTATCAAACTAACTCCAATATCATGATAAAACTTGGGCTGCGTCATTTTTAAGAGTTTTAGATCTTGAAGAAACATGGTTATAAATTTCTTCCAGTGCCTGCTCTTGTGTAGACTCCACCAGCAGGTGAAGAGGTTGTTTAATCTCACATATAATTAACAGGTAACAGATTTGAAACATGTGGCATCCTCGGCTGCCATTTAAAAGGAAGAATGACAAAATATTCACGACACCTCATTTAAGACCTATTTATTACTTAAGAAAGAAAGGTTTTTGGTAAATGACTCTTTCAGTTCTTGGTTGTGTAGTGGTTCCCACATATTAGGACCCTATGATTGGAAGAATAAACACGAAAAGCCAATAGAGTATGTGATGGACCACACGGCCAGTCAGTTCAGATGGCAACCAACCAACAACCACCAAAACTCCAAAACAAATACTCCTACAAGTATCTCACTTGAACTTTTCTTTATTCATTTCATTCTTCCGCTCAAAAATCACAACAAACGTGAATCAAAATGCAGACAAAAACCAAATTTCCCATACTTGACCAAATCCTCACTTTTCTTTAAAAAAAAATGATGAATCACTAACACTAACCCAAAAAATATATAAAAACATATATAGAATGACAAATACAAAAGATTTAAACTTACAGAACAGAGATGCATTAATATTTTTAAACTACAAATCACAACACTACATTTTTTTTAATTATTTTTTTATTCATTCTAGATTTGAGTACTATTACACCATTGTAGCCAACAATATTTAGCGATAAATTTGAAAATCTAAAATTTCACTAAAAAAAGTCATTGTTTGAACCGATAAAGTATATAAATATACAACAAGTTTTCGTTACCTGAACAATTCCCAAGAAAGAGCTGCTCCAACCATGTTTGGCAGCAAGAGGAACGATGGCAACAGACATTACAACTCTATCTGCATTGCACAAACACATAACACACGCCATTAAAGCCACCACCTTGAACCTCTCCTGCATGATGAAATTACCTTCTTGACCTCTCCCTCCGACTAGCAATCCCCTCTCTATCCCCTCCGCCGTACACCTTACCTCCCCTCCTCTCACTTTCTTCTTATCATTTTCATTCTTTACCACATAATCCCCTATCGTTCTTATCCTCCAATCACATCCGCCAAAAGATAATAAATTTCCCCACTTTCTTTTATTGTTAGGCTGAAATCCCAAATGGGTTTTCCTAAAACTGATCAAGCTCGAATGGGTATTAGAAAATTTTGAAAAATGTAGGCCAGATTTAGTGGTGGGAGTAATGGCTGCCATGAGAGAGAATTTCCTAGAGAGAGGAAAAATAAGTATATCTGATTAATGTAATGTATAACTCCTTGGATGAATCATTAATGTAAGTTTAATTGATCCATAAATGGGTTTTTTTCTGCTGGGGGAGAGGACGAATTCAAAGGGGGGAAAGTACATAAAGAAACAAAGAGAGTTTGTTCAGGGGTTGGTGAGGGTATTTTCGACTGTCAAAACTATAAGGAATTGATATATAGAGTTGATCCCACCTTCATATTTGTTCATGTGATATAGATTTCCAATCACGTTGTAATTGTAATTTGAGATGAATAAAGTTCAATGAATGTGGATATTATGGACACTAAATGTGTGAAGATAGTAGACACTACTAATATTTAGTAAATGTAATAAAATTTAGAGAGAGAGAGAGAAAGATTATCTTGAATATCTAAATTAGATTATTAATTACTCTTTCGATCTCATAATATAATTATTTGACATTTTATATAATTTAAAAAAAATAACTACAAATTTTCCAAATTTACATTTCATAAAAAAATGTTACAAATGAGATAAATATATGGTAAAAGATATTATACTCCCTCCGTCCCTATTTAAATGACGCTTTAGAGTTTTTCATTTGTCCCTAATTATTTGATGTTTATTCAAATCTAGGAGAATTAATGACAATTTTTCCAAAATTACCCATCATTATTCTTCCTACTTTTTTAATACTTTAAACTCTTTCTCTCTTCTTATCCCAACAAAACTCTTCTTATCCTAACAAAAGATTTAAGGGTATTATAGACAATTGAGTACTATATTTAACGTTTTTCAATCATTATCTTAATACTTGTGCCCATCTCTAAAACGTTATTTAAATAGGGACGGAGGGAGTAGATAATTAATATTATATTCAATGTTATGAATACAATTATTTTTTAATTTTTATGCACAACTCTAAAACGTCATATTAAATTTTAATACGAAAAGAGTATTTATATAATTATGAGATGAAGTAAATATAATAAATGTGGAGTGACAATAACAATTACAGTAAATGCTTACAATAAATATCAAGAGAAATATACTCTTTTAACTTTTGTCATTACGTAGTATTAATTATATGATCGGATATTTTTCTCTAGCTAGTCCTAAAAGAAAATTAGTAATTTCATAATTATTTTCTCTAAAATATTTTTGGCATTTGAAAATGAAAACTTTATTTAAATTTTATTACATCCACATAATTTAACATGAAAACAAGAATCATTACACATCTCCAATGTCTTTTCTTAGTTTGGACTAGGGCTGTTCATTTAGATCGATTTTTTTAGTTTTTCGGTTTTTCGAACCGGACCGAATCGGTCGGTTCGGTATAAAAAAGAACCGGTCCGATTTGGTACAAAAAAACCGATATATACCGGTTTTTCGGTATCGGTTTCGGTTCGGCGTTTTTATGGTTCGGTAAAAACCGAACCGGACCGGTATATACCGGTTTTCTAATTTTTTATTATTATTAATAATTTTTTATTATTAATAATAAAATAATAATTATAATAATAATAATAAAATAATGATTATAATAATAAAAATAATAATAATAATAATAAAATGATAATAATAATAATAATTATATTAATTTTTTGTAAAAACCGGTACCGAACCGGTACCGCCGGTTCCGGTATCGGTATCAATATTTAGCCTATTTCGGTATTGGTTCGGTTCGGTACGTTACTGGTCCGATTCGGCCCGATTTTTATCGGTTGAACACCCCTAGTTTGGACGGTAGTCGTCTCAAAATATTTAATACTTATAAATCTCTTTTAAAAAATAAAATAAAATTGAACAAGGTGTTATGAAATTAAATAACATAAAAGTTAAGGTAACATGCATGGTGGATATATTAACACAAGAAATCTCACTACCATAACCCAATGATCTTACAAGACACTCGACCAATATTCAAACTTGTTTAATTTCTTCAACCTATTAATACATGCAATTCTATTCAATAAATATATTGGCATATTTGATTAATTACATTAATTTCTTACTTGAAATTATCAAACGATTTATATTAAGTGACAAAAATACTTCTCTAAAATGTCTTATATTAAGGGACGGAGAAAGTAATTCAAAAAGACAATTTAAATAAAAATATATATATTATTAATGAAGTTGCCGAAATCGATTAGAACCTTTATTTCAGGACAAGCAATCTCTCTGCCTTTCATGCATGGAAGCTTATGCTATTGTGTTTCTTTTATATATATATATATATATATATATATATATATATATATATATATATATATATATAACAAGGATCAGGTCTGGGAGTCCGGACCTGATAAAATGCGGACCAATTTTTTTTTATATATTTTTTTGTTTTTTTTTAAAACAACTAAAATTTTTTTTAATATTTTATGGAATTGGAATTTTTCCATAATACAGTGTTTTGGGTGTGACTTGGATACATATAACAAAACATGTCTATACAGACTGTACATAAAATATTAAAATTTTTTTAGTTGTTTTAAAAAAAAAGCAAAAAAAAAAAAAAGATCCGCATTTTAACAAAAAGTGGGAGTCCGGACCTGATCCGCTCCCTATATATATATATATATATATATATATATATATATAAGAATTTTAATTCTTGTAGACTTGAGATGTAAAAGAATTGTTCTTTCCATATTACATATACACTAAGTCTCAAAAAAATGAAAAATAAAAATTAAAAGACAAAAAAAGGGAGATCAAAGCCATAAAATGGAAATAGTAATAGCAAAAAACATAAATGGAAAGGAAATAGGCACAACATTTATATATGGCCTCTGAATTCATTCAGATTCAGTTAGTTCTCACAACATCCAAATACGAATGGGGCCTGAAGATCAGTTAAATGATGAGATGCATGGTTCCTTCAATTGCAAAGGAAGTTGCCAAATTGGCCCAAACGGAGGGTGTTAAGGATTGAACCTTTCTTAAGGATTTTTCTTAGATCTTTCGTCTCTCCATCTCATTTAACTCCGTACATATAGAATATGTTAAGCCTGGAAAAACGCCCTATTGGGCCCCATTGAAAGCCCAAGGCTACAAATGAATGTGGAAGTAACAAGCCATGATACTCCACTATTTTGCAATGAATTCAACAAATATATATATATATATATATATATATATATATATATAGTATTACCAAAAAAAATCACCCAATTAAAAGAAATAGAAAATTGAATATTCCTGTGTAAACACTACACTCTCTTTTCTTTCACATACACCCCTTTCCATTGGTCTTTCTCTTTCCACTTAATTAGCATAAAAAAGAAAAAAGTAGGTAGATGAAAGCAATGATCATGCTTGCTTTTTCCCTATATATCCTTTCACCTTTGAAAACCCTAATTCCCTGATGATTTTCATGCAATTCCATTATAAAAACCAACCATTTTTTCAAGGCATGTCAGTGAACATTAATGTAGCCCTCCAAACATTTATAATACCAACCTAAACATCGATCTTCTTGGAATATTTGTAAATCCCTAAGAAGGTATGCCTAGCTAATAGTAAATCATATTCTTGTATTCTTCTTCTTTTATGTATGTGTGTGTATAATCATATCATAAAAGTTGTATAAAGATACATTAACGTTGATGTTAATTTTAGGTCTAATGTACTACTAGTAGTACCCTAGAATGTTGGTGCAAGGGGGCCTCATTAATTACAAAAACAATCAGTACTTTAATTATGAACAATTAAGAAGCTAAGAATCAACTTCATAGGGACCAACCTCGATCCTCAAAGCACATTAAACACACCAAGAAAGGGGATAGATACTAGGCTACATATATATATATATATATATATATATATATATATATATATATATATAATAAACTTCATAATTGGTGCAAGACATGATTGTTCTCATTTTATGAACAAGTTCACAAAAAATACAGAAACTTGGTTGGAATAGACTGTTTGTTTTATTTTACTTCGTTCCTAATAAGGAACTGGCTCAATCTCAACTAACACGAGGCTCAAAGAGTACATCATAAACTCGCAATATATCAATTTCTTTGTCCCACACATTATGTTAATATTTGGGTCTAGCTAGCTAGAAATAATCTTATTTTGTGACCCTTTTTTGGCATGGGTATAGTAAAAAAAAAGAAGAATATAATTAATATACAAAATGTTCCAACCAATAGTAAGCAACTTGAAACTAATAAATCATAGTTTGCCAAAAAAAAATTGGAATTAATCAATAGAAGTGGGAAGGCAATAGGTTTCAGGCCATTAGGTTCTAAAAGCTGTCATGTGTAACTAGTTTGTCACATAAGCGCACAGCAAGACATTCCTTTTTGTTCCTAATGCATGCAGAGGGACTGAGGGAGCTGCCATGGCAGCAGCATTTTATATATGTTTTCCAAATAAAATATCGCCTCCTCACTGGGCAATATATATGTACTTAAATAATTAAGGTCTTCTTGTAGGCATGTTGGTCCAGAATGAAGACTTTGTTTATAGTGGGTTATGATTCAACACTGTTCTTTATCTCAAAAAGCTACACATGCATATATTTGTATTGTGTGCATGTGGGGTAGAGGATTCAATTAGATGGTCCTTTTGCATATTTATAAATGTTGGACATATATATAGTACTCTTGTCCTTCATGTATATATGTACAATTTTTTATGCACAAAATACAATATTATTGCTCGCCATTTTCTATCGGCTTTATTTAGTTTTTTTATTCACAGTCGTTACATAAATTAAAAAAGAATGAAAATGGATTAATACACTGATATACTGAGATTCACATAATTCTGATTAGTTGTGTTTGTCTGGTGTATTTATATGCGTCTCTCCCATATTTTATAATGATTCACACACTAAATAAGATTTTTATAGTAACTAGAAAAACTTAGCTATTATAACATGAACTTAAACCCCACGAGGCACAAAATATTAGTCAAATTTAAGACCGGAATACTAATAAATTAATCACCAAATCCAAATACATATTAAGTTTAGCTTCTAGGGGGCACTGCCCCTACGATCCCCGTCCACTCATTGGCGAGTGGACAGTCGCCAACTCACTAAAGAACGAGACTCTTGATTATATATCATGTTATAATGATCATTGATCGAATTTATTAAAATATGAGTCAATCCCACTATTGATTAGTAATTATGGACATATATAGTGATCGAAGGCATATCATAGACAACATTATTTCCTATAATTGCTTGGATGAAATTTGTGGAATCTCTGTGTTTACGCGTGCAATGATCTCCTTGTTATTCCATTCATATGGAAGACATGCCAACCGTTCTAAAACAATGTTTTAGCTATCATATTAAGAAAAATAAATCATTAAATTTTTAATCATTATATGTAGACGACTCGTGATCCACTTATTTGAAATGCAACAATAACACAACAGAATAATTTTGTATTTAATACCAGTTGTACATTGTACAGTGATAAAATCAAGTAGGGGTGTAAATGAATTGAATCGAGTTAAATATTGAGTCGCTTAGATTTGATTCACAAAATTTATCGAGTATGAAATAAGGTTTGATTGAAGTTCAACAATTTTGAGTAGGGTAACCCATGGAGGGTCCGATTCAATAGATTTACTTAATTGACAAGGTCAAGAACCGTTCATTAATTTAAACGTGCCTTGACGACTGAACGTAGAGAGATAGTTGAGAAGTGATTCAACCACTTCCGTATTAAATACCCACATCGCCTCAGTCGATCCATACACATGCAATTCATTTTCAGTTGGTCAAAATACAGAGCGCTCCCATACACAGACCAAACCCTAATTATATTGTTTAGTGCTCCGTTCTCGATCGTAGTTCGGAGACACTATTGGGTTGAAGAGGAACGTATATTTCCAGGAGTTTTTTCGCATCAAATCTATTTCACGCTACAAGCTATATGTCTTTGATTCTCCTGATTATATGTAAATATGTAGTGGGTTGAAGAGGAACGTAGATTTGCATGAGTTTTTTCCATCAAAGGTATTTCACGCTATAAGAGGTATGTCTTTGATTCTCTTGATTATGAGTAAATATGTAGAAATAGCATGCGTATTAAATTCCTACAAACACGATCTCGAATCTAGCTCGAACAGTTTGAACTTTTCGAACGAATATGATCCGAGTATTAATAGAAAATTGCAATTTGAAGAGATTGGTTCGAGTAATTTATCAAACTTTAAAATTTATTTATATTTGAATCATTTATATTTCGAGTCTAACTCAAATCGAATGAGTATAAATTAAATTTGAACTGTTTTATTCATTTTATAACCTTAATAAAAAGGATCTCATCAGATTAAAAACTGCTATCTTTATCTGCATCATGTTTTTTTTTTCCTTTATAATTACGGAACCACTCCAACCCCACGATAAATTTTCAAAATTGGGATACTCGAAACCATCGATAATATATGAATATATCCATTTGATTTGTTTAAATTTTAATGATTGAGAAATAACAGAATTTTAAATTTAAAAAAAGGTGAAACATCTCAGTGTACAAATCTTTGAGTCAGAATCATTTCTTCTGTATTCTGACCACAAGAATCTTGGTGTTTTCACTAAAGAACAGAAGATTAGAAAAAAGCCTCTGAAATCTAATTAAATCTGTCATAATCTTAGGGTTTGCATGCTTGCTGCACTACATGCTTATCATATTAATTAATTATTGTAATTATAATAAAATAATCGAAGTGAAAATAACATGACACGTTGAGTGGGATTCAGATGTTAAATCTCCAACAGCTTTGGTGTGGATTCAGACAGATGGTCCACACCTTTACTTTTTGTATAGTATGTAATGTTTAATCAACATGCATGTATAAAATACAATTTATTTATATTTCTATGCACACACATATATTATATATACATGCGGTCCTTCCCTTTAGTGAACTATAAAGAGTGAAATAAAAATGAATCGACATAAAAAATTGATTTTTTATGTTATAGCGACGAAAAAAATCGTCGGTATAATCTGTTTGTTTTTAGTTCGCTCTCTATGGTTCCCTGGAGAGAGCCGAGCTATTTACATATATGTGTATATTTTATATCTTATATTTTTCTTAAAATTAAATACTCTAAAAAATAGCAAATGGACAATATTTTTAGAGAATTGATATTTTCAGATGATCGATTTGATATAAATAGTGAGAGTCTCAGTTTTATGTGAAAGAAATTTATGAAGTTTGACATAGTATAACTATTTCTCAATTTGAAAACAATATGACAATATCTATATGGTAGCACGGTCCGGATCTTAAGCTCACCTCTTATCCAACTCACCCAAGCTCACTCCTCCTCTAGCGACGAGCCCGGCGACAGTTCGGTCATACAACCGTCGTCTATACTTTTAGTCACGCTATATGTTGTTCGTCGCTAAATGTATGGACGACGGTTGTATGACCGAACTGTCGTCGGGTCCGTCGCTAAAAGGGATGAGCTCGGATGAATTGGATAAAGGGTGTGGGCAAGGAAATCGCGCCTTGCTTGTCTAAGGTTTCGTGTTGGCTGAGGAGGAGAGAAATCCACAAAGAGCACGGAATTGATTGATTGATTGAAGAGGGGAGAACGACAGGTGGGCGATTACTCCAATGACGCGTGGCAGAACCCCTAGAATCCGGAAACCTTATTAGGGTTATTGGGATTCCAAGAGCCTTCTTCTTGAGTCCTTCTACTCCTAGAATCCGGGAACCTTATTAGGGTTATTGGGATTCCAAGAGTCTTCCTGAGTGTTGAGAGAGTGTCCAAACCCCTTTAGTGCTTTTAGGTGGAATCTCCAAGCCTTTAAGTCACCAAAAGGATCCCTTTGATCTTCCAAGAGTCCAAGTCTTGAGTCCGAAGAGAAGTCCCTTTCCAAATGGAATGGAAGGGGGTATTTATAGGGTATTCTGGAAAGTAGTCATGTGCAAGGCACATGCCTTCAGGGAAATTTCAGAAATACCCTTTAGTCCTTAGAGTAATGCCCATATTGCCCTGTCCTTCTAGCCACCAATCCAATCCCTCAATCAATTCCCAAAATGAGCCGCCTCCACGAGTCTTCCGCCTCGGGACACGTGGAGGCTTCTCCCGGTCTAGCACATTTATTTCTGACTTTTCCATCTTCATTCCATTAGATTATGCGAACCCTAACTTGCACATTTAATTAGGTCATGTGAACCCTAATTTTGCACATGGGCCCACATTTGCCCCCTGCGCGAGAGTCGCATTTCCAAATAGATGATCGCGCAAGAACACTTTAAGCTTTTAGACGATTCTGCGTAACTTCACTTCACGGGTCTTGAAGACCATGATCCTAGTAAAAGGGAAACTACTCGTGAGCCAAACCCTTGGATTTGTTTATTTATTTATTTTTCCTGGAAATTGAAAACAAGAAAAATAATCAAATAACATTCAATAAATAAAAGAAATTTTTATTATTTTGGGTATACAAAATCTTTCTTTTTTATCAAACCAAATAAAATTAAATCTTAGTTTTATTTTGGAAATAAAAATAAAATCAAAGACTGGATTTTATTTTGGAAATCAAATCTTTCTTTATTTTGAAAATGAAATCAAATATTTTGGATTTTGGAAATAAAATCAAATCTTTCCTTATTTTGAAAATGAAATCAAATATTTTGAATTTTGGAAATAAAATCCAATCTTTCTTTATTTTAAACCCAAATCTTTATATATATATATATATGAGCCATTTTCGAAAATCAGCCCTTCTCTTTTGAATAAAATCAAGCTTTAATCTTATTCTTTTCGAAAAATATAAACTTTTTACTTATCTTTATTTTGGATAAGTAAGAAGTCTCTATTCATAATCCCTCGCCGCATGTCTTGCTTCTGATTAGGTAGGTGCTACTTGCGTGCATATTCCCAATAATTGAGATTTTTAAACTTCAATTGAGATTGTCTCATAATCACTAGCTAGGAGCCACGAATTGAGCATACGTATTTTCCTCACAATTGGAGCCACGTCTCACCATCAAGAATATCTCTGCGGTATCTAACACCAGGTCATTGTAGTCTCTTCTGTCTTTCGAAGCTATAATTCTCACGGTGAAGGATCTGTGACGCCCCCATAATAGGTATACAACACCCATTCTGAGTCGCCAAATACATGGTACAGAAAGCAAACTACAACTTCAATAATACAATTGTCGTGCAAAATACGACAACACATACTGTGAGTTTAAATACAAATATTGTCTTCTAGACAATATCCACACCCAAATAAATTCTCATTACAATTATTCAAACACTATTTTACAGAAATAGTGAGGACTGCTAATACATCTTTCTAGAACCATCACTCCATACCCCGACTAGATCCTGCTATGTTCTCACCTCCTGAGAAGAAAAATGGAACAAAAAGGAAAAGGGTGAGCTCAACTAGCCCAGTAAAGAATATTATGGCTAAGATAATATACAACAAATTATCGTTAGTCTTCAACAGGGAAAAATCTGATAAAATATAATCGACAACAAGTTTTAGATCAACAACTGCAGCGGAAACAGCAAACCATTAGAAGAGTCAAGTAGAGAAAGAATTCTATTATCTTCTAAGATTTAAATGTCCATCATCAATATTTTATCCCTGTAACATCAATTAATAATCATCTTTAACCAAATATTCATCTTTGCACTACAGACCAAAGATATTCATTTGTATCATCAGTCGGTCATGTTCATCTCAACACCTGTTCATCTTTGCACTACAGACCAAAGATATTCATCAAGTAATTATACATCTTTGCACTACAGGCCAAAGATATTCAGTAATATCATCATTTAGGACTGAGGATGATGAAAAATATCTTAAAGAGAACGAATCCAATGAGAGAGAAGGACAAATAGTAGGGATTCGTATAACAGTTTATCCAAGATCAATAATACTTCATAATAATCAATTGTGAAGCAGAATTTAAAAATAAAGATCAAAACATGGATACAATCAAAGATAGTAACCATAATAGACATCTTGGACAAAAAGGAAAAATTTTATTTTTCGGTGAATAGTGCCGTATTCGTGAATAGTGCCGTATACGTGAATAGTGCCGTATACGTGAATAGTAACCCCCGACACAAAAAGTTCCAAATTTGATAAAAACTCATATCAATATTTCAGCATAATGATATTGAAGAAAATAATATCATTAAGAAGAAAATAATATCCCTTACCTCAAAATATCAGTACTTCTGGTCGGAATACCGGTATAAGGCTGAAAGAAACTTGCTCTGATGAATAGAAACTCTCAAAATATCTAAATACTCACAAAATACACTCAATAATCTAGAGAGAGAAAGAGAGAAAACTTGTTTCTGGTGTGATTTTCAATTCTAACTTAGCCCTCTATTTATAGGAAAATTTTGGTAGGTTTGACCTGCAACCTGATGGCTTTACCTGCTACTATTCCCACCCACCACATTTAAAATATAATTCAGCACATTTCTTCACCAACCACAAGTGTGGCCCACCAATTCTAGAATTTTTCACCAAAATGATAAACTCCGAAAATTCAACAATTTCTGAACCAGTCATCTTGTAAAATTCGTAATAAATCATACGTTCATTTTTAACGGTTCAAAATTTGTGGACATATACTCAACTTATATATGTATAACATATCCAAAAATTACCACGATCCAACGGTCGGATTAAAAATTATAACCCCCGCAAACTATCTCAAAAACCCTGATTTTTAATACCTCCATTCCGACAAAAATACTGACAAAAACCTCAATATTAACTCCTTCATTTTTAACCACAAAAATATATCCCTCATTTATATCCACATAAAATAAATATTTCCTTATCATATGAATAAATAATTAATTATTCACAAATAATATTACAGAATCACATTTATGACAACCAGGCCGTTCCCAGGAAAGAGGGGGCTTTCCAATAAGGATTTCTCCTTACTGGCGCGCAATTAGATGACCAAACCTCTCCTTAGACAGAACTTTCTAGACATTGCCAATAATGTTATCTAATAATATTATTCAAATAATATGAATTATTGATCTGATAAATGAAAATACTGTGCAGCAACAATTATTGAAACAACAATAATATAAAATATCAACGCAGCAATTATTGAATCAATAAAATAAAATATTGAATAATAACTACTGTAACAATTATTGAGTAGTGCCTTCTTACGTAAGAATCAATAATTGGTGCAATACCGTGTGCTACTGTATTTTAACCACCGGGTATTCTAACAGTATTAACGGTAACAACTACGCCGTTATTTATAAATAACTTATACTTGTCGTTTTCTTCATCCAATCGCTTTCCGTTATGGGGCCCACACAAGGCTGCGTCGTCGTACGAATATTCCCCGACAGCAAGAATATTCCACGACCAACCGAATATTCACCGACCAAAAATAAATATTTTATAACCACTTGCTTATTTTGCAAAATTTGCACATTTCACCCATAACCAAAGTATTATATCAAATTAACCCCTTATTATTCACAATAATATTTAGAGAAAATTTGATTTTATTCATTAATAAGTTGGGGTCTTACAGGATCAGTCATTCATCCCAAGTAATTGATTCGATAGAGCAACAGGATCTCAAAAGTATGAGGGAATAATCCATATGTGTTCGAGCCCAATAGGGCCAAACCTTAGTCTCTGTTCTTCTTTTTTCATTTTTTTTTGAAGGAGACAGCCCCCCTAGGTGGAGGCGGAACCCTATAGGGCGCCGAGGCTTAGGGGGCCGAACCTTAAATTTTTTTTTTTTTGAAGGAGCGGCCCCTAGGTGGTGGCGGAACCCTATAGGGCGCCGAATCCTAGGGCCGAACCTTTTTTTTTTTTGTTGAAGGAGCAGCCCCTAGGTGGTGGCCGAACCCTATAGGAGCCGAACCCTATAGGGCGCCGAAGCCTAGGGCCGAACCTGATTTTTTTTTTTTTTTTTTTAAGGAGCAGCCCCTAGGTGGTGGCCGAACCCTATAGGAGCCGAACCCTATAGGGCGCCGAATCCTAGGGCCGAACCTGATTTTTTTTTTTTGAAGAAGGAACAGCCCCTAGGTGGTGGCCGAACCCTTTAGGAGCCGAACCCTATAGGGCGCCGAACCCTAGGGCTGAACCTTAATTTTTTTATTTTTTTATTTTATTTTTGAAGGGAAGGCCCCCTAGGTGGTGGCCGAACCTTAGGAGGGCGCCGAATCCTAGGGGCCAAATCTTAGCCATTTTTTCGACGCCAACACTAAAGGAGAAAGAAAACTGATATGCTTGCTTGCGGCGAATCCACTCCAGATGGCCAAGCCCCTAGGGGGTGAACCCTAGGGAGCCGAACCCTAGGGGGTGAACCCTAACTCTTTCTGACATTGTTTCATCTTCTTTTCAGGTGTTTTGAAACTTTACTCTCGGATATTCCTCCTTGGCATGGTGAGCATTTCGAGCTCAAGCACTTTATTTGACATCCCTTCCTTGCTTCTTTAGATCCCTTATGCTGAACTCTCCTTCTTCTTTTTTTCTTGCAAGCCCTCCCTGTTGAACATTATGCAGACTTGAGAACAACCAAGGAGGCCCCGTTTCTCAATGATTGGGAAAGGGTTCCCCTCCTTTGGTCTTTTCGTCGTCTTTTGGAAGCAAGTCCAAACTTATGCCCGTACAACTTTTCCTCCACCATAGAAGGAAGGTTTGTTTCTATAGGCTTGTGGAAGTTGGGATGACTTCTTGTCTGATTCATCTAACCACCTTCAAGAATAGCAACATTGGATCGACTAGCTACTTAGGAATGCTGATTATGTGGATAGCTTTGCATCCAGCTATGTAGGAACATTCGTATCCAATAGGACCATGGTGTTCTTCTATCTACATATTCACACTGCTTGGGGTGAATGCACCTTTACTCTGGAGGATGTTTATGCCCTCTTTCGATAAGTATTTGCCCCCTGCGCGTGAGTCACGCCTTTGGTGAGATGATCGCGCAAAATATTGTATGTGTTGAAGTCTTGATTCCAGTGTCTGAACACTTCGCGGGGCTTAATATTTTGCAATCCTCGAAAACGAAAGTCCTAGGAGAGGGAACCTCTAGGGAGCAAACCCTAGAAGGGCGAGCCTTAGAGGAGCTCTCCTGGGATATTTTGAAAATCTTCGATCTAATCTTTCTTACCATCTCTTGAAATTTCTCTTTCTTTTGGAATCAAGAAGTCATTGAGAACCCAACATTTCGTGAAGTCCTGAAAGCCTTGTAGGCATGATAGCTTCGAAGGCCTGATAGCCTCGAAGTCCTGCTGATAGTGTTGAAGATCTGCTGATAGCTTCGAAGGCCTGATAGCATCGAAGACCTGATAATAGCGTTGAAGATCTACTGATAGCCTCGAAGACCTGCTGAGGGCCTCGAAGACCTGCTGATGGCCTCGAAGACTTGCTGATAGTCTCGAAGACCAAGCTTTATGTATTCCTCTATCTTCAATTCGAAAGGTCATGACCTTTAGATCATGAACTTTCGTGGAAAATCATGTACATTTATTTCATACAAACTAACACTTGAATCTATATTTTTTTTTTATTTTTAAGAAATTTAAAAAAAATCGTTCAAGTATAAGTGAAAGTTTGTCAATTTATTGATAATAAAATTGCTTTTAACGAAAAGCATAACGTTTCATATAATAAATCTTGCTTTTGTCGGTGAAAGCATAACGTTCACCACTTTTAGAGATAAAGTGTAACTATTTTCGGGGTTGAGGGCTTATACCAGGGTGCCTCATTCACTTTTGATGATAAAGTGTAACATTCGGGTGCCTCGTCACTTGGGTCGTCCAATTTCTTGGCAAGTGCAGTCTACGAGGACTTGAAAATGGGTGCCTCGTCACTTGGGTCGTCCAATATTTTAGCAAGTGCAGTCTACGAGGACTTTGAAATCGGGTGCCTCGTCACTTGGATCGTCCAATTTCTTGGCAAGTGCAGTCTACAAGGACTTGAAAATGGGTGCCTCGTCACTTGGGTCGTCCAATATTTTGGCAAGTGCAGTCTACGAGGACTTTGAAATCGGGTGCCTCGTCACTTGGATCGTCCAATTTCTTGGCAAGTGCAGTCTACGAGGACTTGACCACCATTTTAGAGTGGACCACCATCTTTGGGTGTTTTTTTTTTATATTTTATTATTCGTCAATTCTTGTGCCTCCTCCCTTGGTCATCCAATTACTTGGCAAGGGATACCCCTGAGGACTTAAACCACCATTTTTGGTGGACCACCTTGGGTGGATTTTTTTTTTTTTTTAACTCATCTGTAGTTCAGAGTTTTTTTTTTCTGATGTTACGTAGAGCCAGTATTTGAGTTCTTGACTCTCGGGACTGCACTATGGGTGATGGTGTTACACGTTTCTCCTAGTTCAATCTCCCCGGCCGCCATTTTCTCATGGTATATCCTCCACAGACTGTAACAATCCATAGTGGAATGCCCTGCGTATTGATGGTATACACAGAAGTCTGGTCTTCTTTTCATTTCTTCGGTTACAACCAACCGAGGCCTTGGAGGTTTCACCACTCCGTGCTCGACCCATTGTTCGTACAGGCTCCTGAACGCCTTCTCGCTGCATGTGATAGCCTCCGGAACTGGCATTGTGGTATACTTGTCCCTATGCTTTTCTCTGCTTCGTTCAAATTTCTCATTCTTCTCCCTCTTGCCCCCTGTGGTTTTGACTGAGAATCCACCAGAGCCACAGTTGCTGTCCTCTTGCTCTTCCATGTATTCATCGTATGGCTGGTGAGAAATGTCATAATTCCCCCTAAGTCTTGTGCAAAAGATGAGAGGGTCGCAAATGAATCGCACGCCTTGGTAATGAGGTGGGGCTTGAAGGCGTCTAAAGCACCATTGTTGCATATGCAAACCAAGTTCTTTTCTTCAATTGGTTCTACACACTTCTGTGCTTGGGCCCTGAACCTGTCAACGTAATCTGACAGCTCCTCATTCGGCTTCTGCTTAAACCGCATGAGCTCTACAATGGTTACCTGTTTCTGCACATAGAAAAACTTCTTAAAAAATTGTAATTTTAGGTCATCCCAATCATGGACTGACCCCTTCTCCAAATTATAGTACCAACTGAAGGCACTATCCGTTAAAGTCTTGTTGAATTCCCGCATCAACAAGTTGTGGTTGTTCACTTCATCATATCCTAGCCATGGAGACATCGACTCTACAAACCTGGCAATATGTTCCCTGGCATTTCCTTTCTCTCCGTTGTATTTTAGAAATTGTGGGGGATGCTCAATATACCCTGTCGGGTAAGGTTGCCTCCGAATGTGTGCCGGGTAAGGTGGAGTAAAGTCTAACTCCGAGGGTCGGGATGTCTACCTGCGAAGTTGATTGATCACATCGATCATATCATCCTTCGTCACGTACTGGCTCGTGGCATGAACTCTCTGTGGTACAGAAATTGGCTGATGTACACTAACATCATGTAAATTCTGTATCGGTTGTGCTTGTGGGTCAGTTCGTTGAACGAGGTTTGGGATGGTTGGCATCTGCACTTGTGAAAATACGGGGATAACAGTTGGAATGATGTTTGTCTTAGGCTGGCTGACTTCCAATCTGGGTTGTGGCGCGTCACCACTGTTTTGAGGTTCCAAGTGGATGATTGGGACGGACTGATTCTCCATCAATGGAGGTGCTGTCTGATTCTCCTTATTATTGCTATCGTTATTGTTGTCCTCTACTCCTGCCGGTTCTCCTTGTGAATTGTCTGGGAACATAGCCTTGAAAACGGGAATCTGCATCAACTGCTGGCGGAAATTTCCCATTTCCTCTTGCTTTCTCTGCATCTCCAGCATCATAGCCATCATCATCCCTTGTTCTTCTCGTGCTTCCTTCAACGTCTTGAGCATCTCCAGTTGCACAACATTCGTCTGGTCTCCACCTGCATCCTCGCCTTGCCTTCCTGCGTTAGTTTGTTGTTGATTAGCCATGTGTGGTGATGTTGAACTCCCTTCTGATGCGTCTTCAAGGATGGGTTGATTGAGATTTAGATTCACGCCTTGGAAAGCTTGACTTGCTTGCCTTGGAACTGGACCCGGTGAGGCAATGCTGTTTGTTGGTGAAGCTCTTCCTGTTGTTCTCCCACTTCGAGTTGTGGGCATACCCTTCACGAATTCTACACCTCCCCAGCAGAGTCGCCAAAAGAATGTGGGCAAGGAAATCGCGCCTTGCTTGTCTAAGGTTTCGTGTTGGCTGAGGAGGAGAGAAATCCACAAAGAGCACGGAATTGATTGATTGATTGAAGAGGGGAGAACGACAGGTGGGCGATTACTCCAATGACGCGTGGCAGAACCCCTAGAATCCGGAAACCTTATTAGGGTTATTGGGATTCCAAGAGCCTTCTTCTTGAGTCCTTCTACTCCTAGAATCCGGAAACCTTATTAGGGTTATTGGGATTCCAAGAGTCTTCCTGAGTGTTGAGAGAGTGTCCAAACCCCTTTAGTGCTTTTAGGTGGAATCTCCAAGCCTTTAAGTCACCAAAAGGGTCACTTTGATCTTCCAAGAGTCCAAGTCTTGAGTCCGAAGAGAAGTCCCTTTCCAAATGGAATGGAAGGGGTATTTATAGGGTATTCTGGAAAGTAGTCATGTGCAAGGCACATGCCTTCAGGGAAATTTCAGAAATACCCTTTAGTCCTTAGAGTAATGCCCATATTGCCCTGTCCTTCTAGCCACCAATCCAATCCCTCAATCAATTCCCAAAATGAGCCGGCTCCACGAGTCTTCCGCCTCGGGACACGTGGAGGCTTCTCCCGGTCTAGCACATTTATTTCTGACTTTTCCATCTTCATTCCATTAGATTATGCGAACCCTAACTTGCACATTTAATTAGGTCATGTGAACCCTAATTTTGCACATGGGCCCACAAAGGGCGAGCTTAAGATCCGGACTATATGGTAGTATTTGTATATCCCACATCAAGTTCTATTTAGTTTGAGGTGGGGTCCACATGCAACATAGAAAGAGAATATTTATTTTTTTTGCCTCAAATATTTATATAGACCAACTATATTGGGCAACATATCCACTTTATTTAACTTGGGGAGTTTATTTGATAAACCAATTAACCTGAGCAAAAACTATAGCTAGAAAGACAAATGAAATAGAGACAAATTTAAACTCTTTTGTTTGTTTATAGCATATGGTTTCGCTTTCAGCTATTATTAGTAGCCAGCGTTAATAATTGAGATTTAAGATTTAAGGATAAAGCTTAATAATAACAAACATTAATAATCAGAATTTAGGGTTTAGTTAAGTATACTAATAGTACGAATATATCAATTTTTAATTTTTAATTCTGACCGGTTTTTTTATTTTTAATATTTTAAATGGTGTACGTCTTATATGATATGCATTATTTCTCATATATATATATATATATAGAATGGGTCTTAAACTCACCCCTTATCCAACTCACCCGAGCTAATCCCTCCTTTAGCGACGGACCCGACGACGGTTAGGTCATACAACCGTCGTCTATATTTTTAGTGATGGACGACGGTTGTATGACCTAACAGTCGCCGGGTCCGTTATTAAAGGAGGGGTGAGTTTGGATGAATTGGTTAAAAAATGAGTTTAATATCCGGATTCTATATATATATATATATATATATATATATATATATATGAGAAAGAGGTGTCTCTCTTTCTTTTGTCATGTGAATAAATGTAAGTTAATGGGCCCACGTGATTTACAACCGAAAAGAGTGGGCCCGACAAGCCTAGTAACTCAGTTTGAGTCCGGCGAGCTTTATCTCGTGACCCACCGGCCACCCTTCTCACTCTAGTCTTAGAAGCCCATCAATTCTTCCACATTAATTATAGGATGATGTCCTTGATATTCCCGCCGTTCCACAAACAATTCGTGAAACTAGAATTTAAAACTAATGTCAAAATATGTTTTATTTTAAAAAATTATATATTTATACTTTACTGGACTACTACATATTGATTATACCTGAACATTGAATTTGAAAATAATTATTAAAATCTCCAAAATTTATACATATAATTTTATTTTACGGATAAAAAAAATACTCTTCTAGTCCTTAAAAAATGTTTTTAAAATATTTTTCATACAAATTAAAATACAGATAAGATAAAAGAGTAGAAAAAATTTTAAATTTATCATTACTGACTCTAAAGGTGACAATATTTTTTTTAAAATTTATCAATTAATATCTAAAGGTGTAAATATTTTTTTAAATAACTGATATAAATATAAATAATTGGCTTATTATAAAGTTTAGTCGGTATGTGACATGTCATTTCATTTTCTTGGCGACTCCCAAGGAGACAGAATTTGGACCCTTGTAGCAAGCCCCTACTTTTTTCCCTTTCATTCTTTTCTTTTAAGTAGTGACATGAACATGATCTTTTTTTATTCTTAAAATTTTGTATTTTCTATTGTCTTCTCCAATCACACAATTTATTCATTATAAATATAAATATCAGTTTTATTAATACTATAACGGAACCAAAGTAAGACAATTTCTGCGATTTTTTTTTAATTTATTTATTTCTTTTATTTTTTACGTGTGATATTTCTTTGCATATCAATTTATCATAAAATTATCTTTATGATAACGGATCCGAATTTTACCCAAGGCAGGCAGGCTGGCTGGCCCCAATGAATTTCCTTTTTCCAGTGTTTGGTCAGGTTGAACGTTTCTTTGCCGCAAATAAAAGCATAAAATCCAAAACCAAGAGAAATCATTTTTCACATTTGAAGAAAAATGAGAGAGAGAGAGAGAGAGAGAGAGAGAGGAGGGAGAGAAACACCAACCAAGAAAGCAAAAAAAGCAATGAAGAAAAAATAAAGCAGAGAAAGCGAAATGAGGGGGCAAGTCTTAGAAACAGAGCACGGAGAGTAGTGGTGGAGGAGACATATATATATATATATATATATATATATATATATATATTTGAAAATCAAAATTCCCAAACAAAATAAATTTAAAATTAGAAAAAAAGAAGATAAATAAAGGCAGTACACTCTTGATTTTGCCATGGAAATGACATTATATGTTCTTTTGGGATAAATTAATTTTTGGTGTCTGTACGGGCACCAGACTTATAAGTTACTACAGTTGTGCTAAGAAATTTTTATAAGTTGGTGATTGTATTTGAATATTTATGTAAAATCATTAAATTTAACTAACGAACGTGACGAAAAAATCTTAGTACTTTAACAGATCGTACGTGTATAATGATATTTGTATCTAGAACACATCGGAGGTAGAAAGAGAATGAAAATAAAAAAAACAATTGTTGCCTTCTTTATCCTCACATGAGTCACGTGCACTTATTAGGAGAGAAATTTCCTTTCACTTTCGATATCTCATAGGTCTTAAATACAAATAATATTGTTCACGTAAGATTTGTTAACCTACTAAAAGATAAATATTTAAATACAATTAATAACTTGTGTTTTTTTTAATATAAGTACCAATATATTACTTTATTCAGTTAGGGTATAAAATTATAAGTCGGGTCGGGTCCCAATAGTTGCACCTAAAATTGATTTATCCCTACGTTCCTTCATCATCAAATGATCAAGTGGGCAAAGGAGTCTTCTCACCTCCAAAGCATCCAACGGAAAAAGAAAGTTAAGAAGATAGAGAGAGAAGAAAGATTTTATTTTTCTTTTATTTTCTCTCACTAATTTTCCCTTCTTCGTCATTTTCTCTCTCTCAACTGTCCGTTGGAAATCAAGAAGTCGTATACAGTTTGCTCTCACTTACTCTCTTTAACATGAGCAGAGTGCGCATTACACTCCCCCAGCAACACCGGCGGTTATGAATCCCACAACCGAGCTACTGCTGCCGCAAGCACCGCAGCCCCACCGTTCGTCGTTCAGCTGCGACCGCCACCCAGAAGAGCAGTTCACTGGCTTTTGCCCCACGTGCCTCTGCGAACGCCTCAACACACTAGATCAATCCGCTGCCACAGCTGCCTCTTCTTCCCGCAGACCGTCCACTTCCTCCTCCACCGCCGCCGCCGCCCTTAAAGCCATTTTCAAAGTCCCGTCGTCCTCCGCCACCAACATCGAAACCTCAAAACCCACAACAAAATCCAAAATCACTTTCTATCCGGAGCTCCGCCGTACTAAATCGTTCTCGGCCTCGAAAAACGAGGGTTTCTCCGGCGTTTTCGAACCCCAACGCCACTCCTGCGACGTTAGGGTTCGGAACACTCTCTGGACTCTCTTCAGCCTCGACGACGATAACAAAACCGTCAACGTCCAAACTCAAAATGTAGCCACCGGTTCTGTCGCCGGTCTGGTTATCGAGTCCAAAGAAGAAGAGGACGACGATGATGAAATTTCTGAAATTAAGGTTTCAGAAGAACCCCCAACTGTAACAACAACAACAACAACAGCAACAACAAATGCTACCAGTGAAGAAATTGTGAATGAGGCATTACGTGAGAAGACTATGAAAGATCATATAGATCTCCATTCGCAGCCCAAAAAGCCCTCTGGACTGAAATTCTGGTCAGCAGCTTCGGTTTTTAGTAAGAAATGGCAGAAATGGATGCGAAAGCAGACAAAGCTTAAGAAGCCTAGCCGAAATGATGGCTCTGGTTCAGCTGCATTGCCTGTGGAGAAGCCCATTTCGAGGCAATTCCGTGAGACTCAGTCGGAGATCGCAGATTACGGATTCGGCCGTCGATCTTGCGACACGGACCCGAGGTTCTCGCTTGATGCAGGTCGGATTTCGTTTGATGATCCAAGATACTCTTTTGACGAGCCTAGGGCTTCCTGGGACGGGTACTTAATTGGCCGGACTTTCCCCAGGCTTCCTCCCATGGTGGAAGATGCTCCGGTGGTTCACGGTTCGCGTACGGATACTCATATTCCAGTGGTAGAGGACACACTGTCAATGAATGGTTTCAATACTGAAGATGAAAAAATCCCAGGTGGGACGGCTCAGACTAGGGAGTATTACTTGGATTCTTCGTCAAAACGGAGAAAGAGTCTCGATAGGTCTAGCTCGATAAGAAAGACTGCTTCTGTGGTGGCGGAGATTGATGATATGAAAGTAGTTTCTAATGCTAAAGTGTCACCTGCAACGATGGATTATGTTAATGGGGGAAAGGTGTTGAATGGAGATAGAGATTTAAGGGATTTGAACTCAAATTCGTTGAGAGATGATTGCTCCAAGACTTTTGAATTGGGGTTTAGAGATAATGCTTCAGTTATTGGGAATAATGGGGAGCAAAAAGGGTCAAAAAAGTCATGGCGGTGGAGTTGGAATATATGGGGGTTTATACACCGACGTGGTGGAGGGAGTAAGGATGAGGATGAGCATAGGTATAGTAGTAGAGTAAATGGTGTTGAGAGGTGCTTGTCAGAGTCTTGGCAAGAGCTTAGAAGGGAAGATAATGGAGAAGCTAGAGGGGGTCTTAATAGAAAGGTGCTTCGTAGTAATAGTAGTGTGAGTTGGAGGAACTCGTATAATTTGGGTGGATCCTTTGGTAGTATGAGGAAATCAGCTGTTGAGATGAATGGACATGGGAAAAAGAAGAGAGACGAGTTTGTGTTGGAGCGCAATCGGAGTGCAAGGTACTCGCCTAACAATATTGATAATGGTCTCTTAAGGTTTTACTTGACACCGCTGAGAAGTAGTCGAAGAGGTGGGTTGGGGAAAAGTAGGTCTAATAACTCCCATTCAATTGCGAGAAGTGTCCTGCGACTCTACTGAAATCAAAGGTGGACTTCTGTACTTGCTTTGTCGATATTTTATGCAATTTTGTTGTGTAAGCACACAACATTGAGTAGCATGCTTCTTTGAGTAGTGAGTGATCCAATAAGAAATACTGATGCATGTTTGTGATTCATTTTTTTTTGCTTTATTTGCAATGAATTTGATCTTCCCTTGAAGCAGAATATGTAATATGTGCTTGGTTTTTGACTTTGAACCCGTGCTAGTTTGGAGCACCTTTTTGAAACTATCCTGCAAGTGTTAGCTGATTAATGAATGTTGCAAGAGATTTGCTTAGGGGGCTTAACCTATAACATCTGACTTGTGGTTTCTTATGGAATTTTACCTAAAAACACCATGTTGTCTGTGTGTACACGTTGTGGTCATGCTGATGTAGACCCAAGTTACCAGTTCTTGCTATTTGTCACAGATTGATATGTTCAAAAAGTAAAACATAAACAAGGTTTCCTCATTTGCTAATCATTAAAGACCTAACACCAGTTTCTTGTCATTCATCTTTACCAACTATTTAATTTTTATACTGCTTGATCATCAGGGCTTTGGTTGTCTATCTACATATAGAATAGGAAGTTAGAGCCCTGATTTAGAGTCATTATCACGTCATCGTCCTTGTTATAACTCACTGATTCTTCACCTATTTTTTGTGACTATAATCTGATACTATCAGAGAAAGTGAACTCTCCACCTCTTCCATTTCCATGAAGTTCAGTAGTGTACGACATCACTTGGGAAAGAAGTCCTATTAGCAGAATAAGTGAACTTCAGTGTTTTACAGGGTAGAAGAAGTCTATGGTATTGATCAGTGATTTTAACCTGAATAGGCTCTCTGAATTCATTCAATTTCTAATATTGTAGCATGTTGATATCTCAAATGTAGAACTGCCCCCATGTTTATTCTTCACCGAGTTAATTGTCTCCAGTTAGTGTATCTGGAATAGCTCATGGCTGATTAGTCCATTCCTCTTGGTAACAAATCATTGCACATCAGAAAGGCAAACAATATTGAGGTTGAAATGTGCAAGAGGTTTACCTCTGGCAGTTCAATTCGGCTAGACTTGAAACAAAACTTCCAGTTTAGGCTTGATGTATATACTTGTATTCTCTCTCTGCATATATACAGAGCTGTATCCTATATGTACTGATAATTTTCTTTGTTTCTTTTCTTTTTTCTTGTGGAGCAGATTCTAGGTTCAGGAATCCAGGTGCTACCCCTGATGGCAGCAAAATTGAAGCTTAGTATTCAGTATGGTAAAGAATGGGACTTTGGGAGCTTCAGGGAGTAATGGTGGCCAAGGAGGAAAACAGTTCATGTCAACTCCACTTGGGAAGGGGGTCAGGGGTGATCATCAGAACGGAAAGCATGCCCTTTAATGGACGAGGATCCGTAATTTCTGAGGCTGTTTCTTTCTCTGATCATAGGAGCATCCAGTTCCAGCCCGCTGAAGCTGGAACTGGATGAAAGGTTGAAGCTTCATATCTAGTACAACGGAAGGCGCCAAATAAGAAGAAAATCTTGCACAAAAGGCTACCGAATCAGAATGTCTATTACTCAATTCATTCCCCCGTCAAAAACTTAGGAGAGTTGAATTCCATTTTTCCTTTACTTTCTGCCTTCATTCATTGGTTGGGGGGGAGGGGGGGTATGTATCTTGTAATGTTAATTGGTTTAAAATGAAGATCTGAATTAATGGAATTGGAGGATACTGTCATTGGTTTTGGTTTCTTTATTTGTACTGTAAAGTTGGTATGAAAATAATAAAAAATGTCACTTTTCTTTTAAAAAAATTAGTTTATAAATTAATTTTTATTTTTTCACAGTGAACCTCGTTTTATGATGTAATGTTGGCTTAATCAGTAAAGTCCCAAGTAGTTTAGCTTTTACTATTAGTTTTAGTCCTAGAAATGATGGCAACTATTTGGGATCGAGTACTCTTTTGACCATGAATGGGGCTTTGCTATATCCCTTGTTTTGTAGGCTGTAGCCATTAGAGAGAGACTCAGAGGAAAATTACTTGATGAAAAGTCATTTCAATTTCTCAATTTTGGTGTTGGTCTGTAGACGATAAGCCGAATTGAATTAAATTTTGTCAAATCTTCCTTAGCAACTGCCTACGATTTGAAGTTCCCAAGTTGATTGCGGAGAGTAGAGGATGGTTCGGTCCAATAATTCATATATCTTAATAATATTAGTATTGAGAATTGTCTCGTCTTTTGAGGAATAGAGTTGCCCATAGACTAGTGGAACTTGTCCAATCAATCGAGTTTTATGTTCTCACCTTTTGAAAGGAGAAAATTCATTTTATTATTATATGAATGATTAAGACTATATTTCATATATATGATTTAAACTTCTCACTAACGTGAAATAAAATTAATTTTGATAATACAATATCGACAGACATACAAATTAAGAGGTGATCAGTATTATATTAATTAATTAATTAATTTATTATAAAATTAACTTTATAATAATCGAATCCGTTAACCGCTGTACGAAAAGAAAAAAAAAAGAAATGTATTGCGGGAATAATGCGAGGGACTTGACATAACCTTGAAGATCGAGCCTCCTTTCATCTTTTGTCCTTTCCATCTTTTTCTCCATGTAGTCTATCATATCTACTATGAATGAGCAAGTCGGGGGTATTTTCCTTCCGTCACTTTTTGACTTTAGTAGCAAGCAAGTATAATTGATCGTAGAGCTTTTACTACATGGATTGGAAATAAAGGACAAAACTTGCGAATTTGTTTAAAGATCAGGATATGTGATTAAGGCCATAGGATGGATAGGAGGAACATAAAGTTTCATTCTTTTAGAAATAAATCATTGAAAAGTCTACGCCGACCGGCGTTTTCCGACCGGGGTAGTGACCGGCCGGAATTTTTTTTTTTTTTTTTTTTTTTTTTTTTTGCTTTTGACTACAAAATAATTAATGTGATTTATTAGAACTGAAATTTTTAGAAAATGCAGTGATTTAGGCGTCCGTTTGGATACACGTAACAAACAGGGTTATACAGACTGTATAACCCTGTTTGTTACGTGTATCCAAACGGACGCCTAAATCACTGCATTTTCTAAAAATTTCAGTTCTAATAAATCACATTAATTATTTTGTAGTCAAAAGCAAAAAAAAAAAAAAAAAAAAAAAAAAAATTCCGGCCGGTCACTACCCCGGTCGGAAAACGCCGGTCGGCGTAGAATAACTCATAAATCATTGCTGCTGGTTGATTTTTTCTGGTCAAAGGTCTTTCTTTGCTACTAGCACAATTTCATGTCACTCTAATGGTACTATATATTGAGCTTTTTCTCTTCCATGAATTCACATCTCAGTAAAAGACCTTTCCCCAAGTAATTGTTTTCAAGCCAATTTAAGCTGTCAATAAAAAATTAATCCAAATTATCAAACACAGGCCAAAATAGTGACAACATGTGGGTTAAATTTTAGCAAATTAAGGCAGGGATCTATTTTGAAATATGATGTATTAGTTAGGCCTATAAAAGAAAATGTTTTGTAATGAGATGTATAATATGATAAATCAGAAAAAACAACTTCTATTCTCTCTCTAGTTTCTTCCCTTCTTCCTCTAACTTTCTGGAGTGGCGGGGTTCTACATTCAACTGAAGTATGATTTTTATTGAAATCAAATGAGTCGAGTAGGAATTAAGAATGACTCCACCATAATTTATTTTATTTTATTTTAGTACATAAAACTTTCACTTTAATCGTAATCTAACTTTGACATATTACATAGACTTTCATATTAGTTACAATCCAATTTCTATAATTTATTTTATCTTATTACATAGATTTTCACGTTAGTCGCAATCCACATTCGACATATTATATAGACTTTCACATAAGTGACAATCTAATTTTGTCACATATTTGTCACATTTATATCATTTTCCAAATCAAATAGGTGGCGGTTCAACTCACTTCTCTTCCTACTATAAATCAAGCCCTTTTTTTGCTAATTTAACACACCCTATCTTGACATGTCAAGGCTCGAACCCTCAACCTCATGGTTACCATGGGTTGAGTAATATCACTTAGTTCAAAGACTTTCGGCTAAATCAAGCCCTTTTTAGTGTTGAAATATATCTTCTACCCATCTACCATATATTGTATAGCTAAAGACTTAAATCTTTTCATTTACCATGTATATTAACTTAAAAACCTTTTGTTTTCCAAGACATTATAAGTTTTACCAATTCTTTTTAGCTTATCTAGACTCAAATTAATATATTAATTATTCATTTATCGATAAATAAATAATCTCGCTAAAGTAATATTTTTTTTCGATCCTAACGTTGTTCATTTATTTAGGTCTTACTGTATAACTACAAATTTGTTTGGCTGTTAGCATTCACAATGTGACCACTAGGTGCATTTAAACCTTCAAAGGCATTGCATCATTTTAGTATGGTACATTTGAATTTCAAACGTTATATTTATGAATTAAATAAATTATCTTTGAAATAAATTATTTCTAGATAAATAAAATTTTAAAATATGTTTGAATTTTCAAACACATCAAATGCATCAAACACATAAGTTTATTGATAATTCTCTTCTTGTTTGTGAGGCCCCCACAATTTTGATCTAGGGTATGCCCCTTCCCTGTTGTAAATATTTTCTTTTTAATACATTCTTAAATTTAACAAAAAAAATAAAAATAAATAAACACACCAAATGTCTTGTAACCAAACAAGCACTATTATTTTGAATATTAAAATTAAAGTCAACATAACTCTTAATTTGTTACTTAGATGTATCATTAAGAATAGAAAATTGATATTTTCACAATATTTTTTGATATTTTTACATGAAAAGTGTCGTTATAGATGTATTGCGACGATTAAAACCGACTTGAGCTTTCGAGAGTCGACTCTGATACCATATGAAACAACTTGGGTCAAATCTTGAGTCCGAGACAAATCTCAGGTTAAATCCTAAATCTGAATCAAATCAAATTCGTCTAAAATAAGGTCTTAAACTACTGACACAATAGTATCTTCTTGGGTCATCTTAGCTCATCACAGGAAGATACTATTGTTAGTAATTTAATTCCTTATAAATTTTTTTCATATCTTTCGATGTGAGACTGAAGTGTTATGAAAATATCATTTTCTGTTGTAAATTTATCAGTTTCCTAAGAATAATTTGACACTTTCTCACCATATGAAGAGCATGTGTATTTAGTTTTAAACTTTTTTTAATAGTTTTATGTGGTAAAAATATTTTGTGGTACCAAATTTTCGCAAAATTGAATGCAATATTATGAAGAATAATATTGGGGATCTAAATTTTTTATTATCTCAAATATTGTGACATTAAATAAAACACAACACTTTATAACAACCAACAAAAGATGAGATCAACCATTATAATGATGACACATCATTTAAAATATTTTTTGAGACAAAAATTTCTAGATCCATAGCATTAACCTATTATGAATTATTTATTAATATGTAATGAAAAATTGCCAATTCCAGTTAAAATGATTAAGAAAAACAATCAAATAAGGAACAATGTCTTTGTGTGAGTGTGTATATATACAGCATCTCAAATTTGAATGCGTAGGATATGTTAGGATTGGGCAAAATGTTCGGTTTTTGGGTTTTTCGGGCCGAACCGAATCGGCCGGTTCAGTACAA
Organism: Panax notoginseng; assembly: GCA_016801055.1. NCBI lineage: Eukaryota > Viridiplantae > Streptophyta > Magnoliopsida > Apiales > Araliaceae > Panax > Panax notoginseng. The sequence continues at coordinate 7,645,248 of CM029015.1, read as the reverse complement.
AAAGAACCGGTCCAGTTTTGATACAAAAAACTCAATATATATCGCTTTTTTGGTACCGTTTTCGATACGGCCTTTTTACTGGACTAGTATATACCAATTTTTTAATTTTTTTATTAATAAATAATTATTATTATTAATAATTATAATAATAAAAATAATAAAATAATGATTATAATAATAATAATAATAAAAATAATAACTATATTAGTTTTTGGTAAAAACCAGTAAATCGGTTCGGTATATCGGTTCAACTGGTACTGGTATCGGTATCAAAATTTGGCTAGTTTCGGTATCGATTCGGTTTAGTACCGATTCGGACCGATTTTTACCGGTTGCCCACCCGTAGAATATGCATGCTATCATGTGCATCAAATTTAAAAGTACAATTAAGAATAACAATGTCATGATCTTTTGAGTGATCCTCTGTTACATCAAAGTTGATCCTATGGTATTCTTAAAACAATAAATTTGAGACTTCATCCAAATTTGATTTGCAATGAGTTGTTAGTAATGGTATTAGAGCAATGACCCCTAAAGCCAAATAAATCTCCTTGAGATTGTGATTTTATAGACTATGGAATTTGAATTGTTAATGTGATTTGACTAAATGTTTGATTGCATCTTAATGTATCTTAATAGTTTACATTCTAATACATATTAACAACCCACATCTTTATATTAAGAGTTCCTCTGAATAATTTAGGCTCATATTTGTATCTTAACTATTTAGAGAAACTCTTAATACAATGATATGAGTTATTAAGATGCATTAAGAGGTGAACTGTTCAGATGCATTAAGATGCAATCAAACACCAAGCCTTGACACAACAATAATGCTACTATCATATAAAAGTATCACGTATCGCTCACATAATATATAGATGGCATTTATAGATTTGTTTTTAAGTTAAGTGGGTTGTGTCAACAACAAATTCATAAGTGCCACCCTATGCAGTATATGAGCGGTATGTAATACTTTTATGTGATAGTAGCATTATTATTTACACATATGTCAAAGCAAGGTTTTTAAAACCGGACCGGTCATCGAACCGAAAAAATTACCGGGTGGATGGGTCACTGGTCCAACCAGTGGTCGAACCGTTATTGACCCAGTGACGTCATTAATATGTAATAAATAATAAATAATTAATTATATTAATTATTATTATGTATTGTATATAATATTTAGTAAATATGTAAAATTAATCAATTTATCTACAAAAAAAAAACTAAACATCTCTAAGATACATTCAAATTCCGAAATTCAACCACAAGTTCAAATGTTTGATTAAATGAATGCAAAATTATGTAACATACCAAACAAAGTCTCAACTAAATTACTAAAATAAAATAAAATCCGTAATATTTTTTTTTAATCTTTAAGGAGTGAACCGGTCAAACCCGTGAACCGGTCACTGGTTCACTGGGTTAACCGGTTCAACCGCCGGTTCACCGGTTCTGAACGATTTTTGAGCAAAAGTGGTTTAGTGGTCCAAACCGGACCGTTGAGTGAATCGGGTCCCGTTTTTTCCAGTTCAACCGGCGGTCCGGTCCGGGTTTAAAAACAGTGTCAAAGAATTAAGCAAGAGAGATTGTGATACCCCAGTTCCACTCAAAACATTATAAAAAAAATTATAATGTGAAAAAAGATGCATTAGGAAAAAAGATTATAAAAAAATTATGACTCAAGTAATGCCCACTATTTTTAGGAAAAAAGATACTCTCGCCATCATATCTCTATATAATCTTGTGAGACAATTAATTAAGAATAAATTTAAAAATTTTTATTCTTTTTCCTCCACTATTACTTTCCTTAATTTATGTGAAAAGTATAATTTTTAGTGTATTTGAGTAAGGATGTAAAATGAACAAACAGTTCGGGCTCGATTCGTACCCGCTCGACAAAAAGTTCGATTTGAGCTCGACTCGAAATATAAATGAGTCAAATATAAACAAATTTTAAAGTTCGATAATTTACTCGAACATCGTCAAATTATAATTTTTTATTGATACTCGAATCATATCTGTTCAAAAAGTTTAAATTGCTCGTACTCGATTCGAAATCGTGCTCGACTCGGTAGCTAAACGAATTTCAATCAAATCTTATTTTATACTCGATAAATTTTGTGAATCAAATCTGAACAAGTCAATACTCAGTTCGACTCGGTTCATTTACATCCTTATATTTAAGTGAGGTCCATTACGAGTAAAATTTTAACTTGTTCCGTAAAACATCGTCGATTCGATATGATTGGGTACTGAATTAACTATGATAATAGATAATTACTCGGACACAAGGTAGATAAGACTACGAAGTATAGTACTTTAGACGCATGGTCAGTTTGTAAAAAATATGTTTGAAATTGAACTATTTATCTTAATTGAGCACTACTTCAGACTATTTAATCCTTTGACGAGAGACTACTAACCCCTTATATTACGTTTGAATTGAAGTAATAAATGTAAGAGTGGAATGACTCATTCCTATGGAATGAAAAAAAAAAAATTTGGTTACGATTGGAATAGATTGAACTATTTTTATTTCTCCTAAATTTATGAATTTTATTTTTTTGAAGGAAGGAGAGCGGAATAACTCATTTCAACTAAATAGAATAAATAATTACATTCTCCATTTTATTCCTTCAATCCAAATGTAACATTAATGTGAGACTATTAGTCTCATAAAGTCGATTAATAGCTTAAAATGGAGAAGGGACTATTAATCCCACATTCGGATAGACTTCACACAGAGAGTGTAGTCCATCTGGTGTACTCAAGGAGTAGAAGACCTTATTTAAAGAACTATTAATCTCCCATCATGAGATAAAAAATTCAAAATAATATTAAATTAAAACAAATAATTCAATCACAAATATGTTTTTTGCAAACAAATATTACATGAAGCATAGATTTATCAAATCTTATGTACTGAAGCCATTAAATATAGATCTAAACATTCAAAGATGTTGAGGGGATTTGAAGGCAGAAGCCATTAATCTCCTTTACTTTTGTTTTTCTTAAACAAGTGTGTCATATACATGTAAAGATTTATGTCGATTTAAATAAATAACATATACACTAGATTATGAAGGAATATAGAAGGGATTCATATATTACTATTCTATCTCATCGTTTCTATAATTCACGCTAGTCACAATCCAAATTCGTCGCGAATTAGTCGACACATCAATCCTTTCCCTTATTAAATTATGTGAAAAAAGTAGTCGAGACATTTTTCTTAGGACAGCAATATATAAGATGAAAAATAATATATATGTCCACAAATATGATGACGAAGTTTGATTGTGACCAACGTGAAATTCTAAATGATAAAATAGAATAATAATGTGTATCCCTTCTTAATTTCTTTCTATCTAATGCATCCACATCCGTCGACATCTAATATCGACATAAATTTGTCATTATATGTAGCATAACTCATAAGAATACGATACCACCAAAAGAACATCATAACATTTTGGATGATCCTATAGAGAGGATAAAAATGACCTAATAACACTCTTGGAATTCGAAATTTGAGACTACATCCGGACACATAATAGTGTCTCTTATTTAGGAAATCTTTCCTAGAATTCTTAATAAAAAAAAATGGAGTTTCAAAATGAAAGCCAAAAGCAAGAGCAAGGAAGAGATAAAATAACAGTTAAAACTGAATCCCCACCATTATTAGTAGCCGAGTACTATGCTTCCGCCCACTTAAAAGCAGAAGCAATTCAAAGAAATATTTCATCTGTTTCAAAATATAAGATGTACTACAGAAAGTAAGAAAAAGAAGAAAATGTATAATCTGTAAAACTGAAATAGGAAAGATGAACTGACAGTTATAAATTCCATAAAGTGTACTGCAAATTTTTAGGGAAACTCGACAAAGAGAACTGCATTTGCCAACCCCATGAATTAGATAGATCCTACAGGCATTACCAAAAGTTGAAGAGCTTAAGCTTCTTGTATATTTTGAAAAGTTCAAGGTCTGCAAAAATCAGACTAGAAAACAAACCTTCTCAACTGAGTCTACCAAGAGTGTACCAACAAGAAATCAACTCTGACGCATGTATCTAGTTTTCACATCTTTACAGCTCCGTACGAGACTGGTTCTATCTTTCTGTGTTTTCCGAAGATTCAGATTATAAACATCCTTCACGGCATCAACATCACCATCAACTTGTTTTACTACTGACCTGTTCTGCAGACTCATGCGTCTAGGGATGAAGACATTAAAGTAAAAACTCATAATGTCTTTTTTGCACTTAGATGGGAAGCACTTCATTGCATTCTTCAGGAAATTCTTTCCACTTGACTGCAGATTTGTTTTTGCAAGTAACTCAAAGCTTTCTTGTTCCTTCAATGTCCATGACTTTGAAACCTCTTCCCCCATCTCATCAAACTTCCAATTAAAGAATACAGGACCAAGATCAGATTGCAAAATGAGCCTTTCCTCGAGAATATGGCGCTTGACGCAATCTATGGATCCTTGTGACACACAAGAGCAAGAGTTGGGCCTCCCTTTTCCAACTGCTCTTGATGTGGTTTTCACATTTTGCCCTTCAATTGGCCAAACTTGGGTGCCCAACCAACTTGAGCTATCAGAATCACCATGTCTACCATTTATGTAAACCTCATTGAATGAACCACTCCACTCAGGAACATCAGCCTGGAAACGTGGCCCAATTGGAATAGCCATTCTTTGAAGATGATCACCAATGAAGTTGAGTAACCTTATTGATCGTCGAGGTGTGTGAAGAAGCTCACCTTTTGGCTCCTCCAAATTTAAGGAGTCTGAACTGTGACCCAAATCCAATGATGTTGATTCCTGGAGGGTCATATGCTCTGGAGTAATCGGGTTCGAACCATTGACTGATCCATCGGTGTCAACAAAGAGAAAAATATTCTTGTTTGATGGGCCCCCATCTTTGGCATTATCCAAAATGGGGAATTCAGAAGATAACAACTGCCTTCGGAAATTATCCTCTGATGTCAATAAGCTGCCTGAACTATGCGAGTTCAAGGGAATTCTTTCATGCAAACTTTCAACAAAATCAGTCATATTAAGCACGCATGAAGCAGAAGAAGCATGAGATATTTGCCCTCTACTTAACTTTGAGACATTTTGTTGGTTCGATGCCTCAGACGCCAATTCAGAGGTAGATTTGAATTTAACTTTTAGGAACTGCTGCAGTTTTCGCTTTCTCTGAGAAGGAGATTTGGGGAAGAAGTTTATTTACAATTGACAAGAGTGAAGACAAAAGGTATGTGGATGTAGAAATTAGAAAGGGTGAACATGAATAAAAAACAACTCCTTCAGACAATTGAAATGATCTTTATTTATTTTGAAAAATAATAATGAACTCTTTACGCAATAAATCACCAACAATGAGGCAATTACTTTCACTATAACAATCACCTCTGTAACCTTTATCATCGTTTCTCCCCCTTAATAAGAGACCTTATCCTCATTTTAAAAATCTCAAACAACACCACATCAATGTTGTGCCATTCATCCTATTATCATTACTAATACTCCTAAAACAATGTCCACTTCGGCCACCACGCCTAATGTCCATTTTGATATGATCATGTCATTATCCACCGTCTTGTAATGGGCTGTTTCATTTGTCACCGGTTCCCGGCTCACTTCTAATGATCATTTATGTAATCGTGTTGATAATTACCACTCTATCATAAGACCATATCATAACTATCAATATGCTCCAATGTCAGGATTATAAGAAAGAGGGTAATCTGGGAATAACTAAAATAGTTAGTATATTCTAGAGCTAGATATTTTGTATAAACGTGTGTGCACATGGAGGTTGTTAGCATATGTGTGTAGGTCCTGTAGGATAAGAGAGTGGTGTTGATTAGGAGTATTTACACTTATCAGCATTTTAGTAGCTATATATGTGTGTAATGGGTGGAGTAATCTCCAAGCTTTTGAATATTATACAATTTGTGAATGAAATGGGAAAAGCTTGTTTAAGCTTTCTCTCTCTATATCTCTCAGTCTCACGAACTAAGTGATAAATCACTGAGTTATTCTCCTCCTTCCTCCCTTCTTCTCCCTGAATTCTCACTTATTTCTATCTCTATCTATGTTTCTCTCTTATTTTCTGGTTAGGCTTTAACAAGGGCCTGACAAATTGGTATTAGAGTTCAAGTTCTATCCAAACTCATCTTCTTCTTCCTCTACATCCTCTGTTCTTCTCGATCTTCAACCTTTGATTTTTGCTTCTATACCCCTTTTATTTGAATTTGATCTCTTCTACTTTCTTCTATCATTCAAACACTACCTACAACCAGCACAAAACCTTCAACAACAACTGCAGATCCCAACCACAAAGCAATAGAAAAATTATTTCTGGTGCTCTGTTTTTTCTGCCTAACCTGCAACTCAACAAAATTGAGTGATTAGTTACTTTTTCAGGTATTAAACACTTCCATCTCGCTTGTTCCATCACATACAGTAGCCCATTCCATAAAACTCATTTACAACATCACCCACACATTTTAATTCATATTTTGCTTGATCTTCTCTGTCGGTAATTTTTTTTTTAAATTAGTTTTGTTTGATCTGTTTTGTTTGTGTTAGGTGATTCATATTAAGTTGTTTCAGTCGTAGAGTCTTACAAGTTGTTTCAGTTGTAGAGTCTTACAAGTTTTAATCGTAGAGTCTTACAAGTTGTTTCGATCGTAGAGTCTTACAAGTGTTTCAGTCTACGATCGTAAAGTTTTATAAGTTGTTCCAATCTACGATCGTAGAGTCTTATAAGTTGTTCCAATCTATGATCGTAGTCCTATAAGTTATTTCAGTCTACGATCGTAGAGTCTTATAAGGTGTTCCAGTTTACGATTGTAGAGCCTTGCAATACTAAATTTGTTTGGCTAGGGATGTTTGTTTCACAGAGGAAGTCCACTTCTCACTTGTAGAGTCTTCAAATACTAAATTTGTTTGGCTAGGGATGTTTGTTTCACAGAGGATCCACTTTTCACTTAAATAGCTACTCAAGCTCAATTACTCTTACTCAAGTAGTGTTGCTACTACTTGAATTCATTTTCAAACTCGGAATCACAATAATTTTGTGACTCTTTTTCTCTCTACTCTATAAATATGGCTGTTCCTTCACAAATGTTGCAACATGATTTCATAAACTACAGACACCAACGAGAAATTACATTCAATGAGAAAATGGACCACTTCATGGAAGGTATAAATGAACTGTTGAGTCAGAAGAGCTCATATAATGATGACGGTTTGAAAATCCTTTTGGGGATGATGGAAAAAGGGGAAAGAGGCCTGTTCATATGAGGCAAAAAGGAGATAAGGGCTTCTTTAGAGACCCTAGGCATGCTGAGCAAGTAAGAGCAAGGAAACATGAAGAAGATGATGCTCAATGGAGGAGAAACCAAAATGATGATGATGGTAAAGAGGAGAGAGAACTTAAACATCATAAATTGGTGTTCCCATTATTTAGTGAGGGTGATGATGCTAAGAGCTAGATACAAGATTGAGAGGAGTATTTTGGCATATATAGGATTCATTCTCATAGAAGGATTGCCATAGCTGGGATGCACCTCCATGGTTCTCCAAAATATTGGTACAAGTATTATGTCAATGGCAAAGAGGGGCTAACTTGGAGGGAGTTTGAAAATTATTTCAAAGAGGGGCTTACTAAGAGAGAGTTTGCAAATGATTTCAATTGAGGTTCATTGAGGCAAGTGTGGAAAACATTTATGAACGATTCAAGTTGTTGGAGCAAGAAGGAACTGTATGAATTTGAAAGGCATAAGGGGAGACTACTTGAGAAGTTACCTTATTTGACTGAAGACTTCTTTGTGGGAAACTTTGTTGGTGGACTAAAAGATGAAACTAAAAAGATGGTAAAGTTGCTTGACCCATAAACTCTATCCCAAAACTTCAAACAAGCCAAGTCCTATGAGAGTCATATTCCTAAACTTGCCAACACCCACAACTATCCTAAACCACAACCAAACTACTCCAACACTCAACCCAGCTACAAAAAGGACTTCCCCGCACAACCAACAACCAAAACTCATGCCTACCATGTGTAATCTAAAACATCAAGAAGAGGCAAATGGGGGTCAAGTCTTGATTATCAAAAGAAAAAGTGAAGGAAAACAACTGATGATGTTAATAGATAGTGGTAGTACCATAAATTTTCTAAATGAGGATGCTGCCAAGGCACTAAACCGTCTTATGCAACCAAATGACCCAGTTACTATTAACCTTCCTAATGGTGAGGAACTTTATAGTAAAGCATGGTGACCTGAGTTTACATGGAATTTTGACACCCACAGTTTCAGCACACCTATGTGGATCATTAAGTTGCAATCATATGATGTTATCTTAGGAACCACATGGCTGAAACAGTTAGGAGTACACAGGGACTACAATAACCTTATCCTCGGCTTTACACAATAAGGAATGTAAGTTCAACTACATGGATCGACCAACTTCCAAAGATGTGTAGATCTTAACTATTTGACAATAGCTCAGCCAGCATGGAAGTCCCAGATTATTGAAAGCTATGAAGGTGACAACAATATTTTCTAAGTTATAGCTGAGTTAACAGCTACAAAGATGGGGCCTAATGAGTTTGAACTAGTCCATGGTCTGCTAAAGAACAGAGGGAAGTGGGTAATAGGTTTTCAAGGAGACTTAAGAAGACAACTATTTGAAGAACTCATCAGAAAGGAGTAGGGGGTCATTCACTAGGATAGAGCAATATTTCTATTAGGCGGAAATAAAGGATGAAAATGTGAAACCCTAGGCTGCTCCAACCATTACTCATCCCTAATCAACAGACTCCCCAACTCCAAAGGCTATGAAAGTATTTGAGTTATTACACGAGCTCTCATTTCTTGCCTCTCAATCATCCTATCTCTGCGAAGACATTATCCCAATTATTCTTTAAAAACCTCTTTAAGCTTCATGGCCTTCCCAACTAAATTGTCCATGATAGGGATCCTATATTTTTGAGTGACTTATGGCAGACACTATTTAAACTTGCAAGAACAAGGCTCCACATCAGTACTTCCTACCATCCTCAAGTGATGGGTGCACTAATAGGATAAACCAATGCTTACAATACCTAAGAAGCATGTGCAACCATTCACCAAAGCAATGGATCTCTTGGCTACCTATGGCAGAGTAGTAGTTTAATACCACTTCCCACACTTCTCTACAAACAACCCCATACAAAATTCTCTATGGTCATAAACCTATACACCTGAGCATGCCCTCAAAATTTGGTACCAACATCGCAGCAGTTGAGGACATTCTTGCAAAGAAACAACAGCTGGAATTCTCAAGGAAAACTTAGCCAAGGCACAACTAAGAATCAAGAGCCATGTTAATAAGGGAATAACTAAGAGGGTTTTAAGATTAGTGAGTGGGTATACCTGAAGCTACAACCTTACAGGTAGTGTTCAGTTTCAATAAGGAAGAATATAAAAGTAGCCCCAAAATTCTATGGACCTTTAAAAATTTTGGAAAAATATGGAGCTGTTGCATACAAACTGGAGCTTCCAAGCATTTTAAGGATGCTTCTCACCTTTCATGTCTCAACTAAAAAGGCATTTGGGGGGAAGCACAAAACACTCGGCTACTAGATGTTAATCGAGAAGGGCAATTTGATGTAGGACTACTCAGAACCTTAAAACATAAGAGTCTACAAAGGAAGCAAGATAATACCAATACTTGGTACAACAGAAATATTGCAGTATTGAATAAGCTACATGGGAGGATGAACATCTCCTTAAACTTAATTAATTATCCAGACTTAATACTTCATTCATGAGGATACGAAATCTCTCAAGGGGAAGGGAATGTCAGGATTATAAGAGAGAGTGTAATCTGGGAATAACTAAACTAGATAGTATATTCTAGAGCTAGATATTTTGTATGCATGTGTGCACATGGAGATTGTTAGCATGTGTGTGGGATAAAAGTGGTGTAGGTTAGGAGTATTTACACTTTTTAGCATTTTAGTAGCTATATATATGTGTAATGGGTTGAGTAATCCCCAAGCGTTTGAATTTTATACAATTTGTAAATCAAATGGGAAAAACTTGTTTAAACTCTCTCTATCTCTGTCTCAACAACTCAGTGATAAATCACTGAGTTCTTCTCATTCTTCCTCCTTTATTCTCCCTGAATAACCCGACGGGTATTAGGAAATTAAACTCATCCACCGACAACGAATTATAAACCCCAACCCACCCCACGGGACCCTCGCTCCTACATTATAAAATATAATAATAATAAGGAATACTTAAAAAATTATAATCCTTAATATATGAAAGTATAAGAAAAAATTATAAAAAAGAATAATTAACATACACTATATATGTAATTATAAATATATACTAGGAAGGGATAACGCGAGTTACGGGGCAAGGGTTTGATCTAATTATTTTTTTTTTACTTTTGGGTTTTCCCTTTGAGCTCCCGAGCCTGGTCATCGATCAGAAAACCCACACCATTAGGGTCAAGGTCGGGGTTCGAAGGACGCATGCAAGTTTGGGGGAATTACCATCCCTAACCACAAGGAATGCAAATGAGTCAAACTTAAGCCAAGCTTGAGATTGAGCCAAGCTCATCCAATCTCAAGCTTGGCTCAATAAGTGACCAAGCATAAAAACTTGCATTGTAGCTCGATCATTTCACAAAAGAACGCAGCCAATTGAAGCCTATAAGCATGAGTTGAGCTTCCAAAGTTCACAAGATGTGGTTATTAAATTAATATAAATATCATAAAACTTTATAAAATTATTACCACTAAAGTATTAACAAATATTTTTAAACTTTATGCTTATTGAAATATCAATGCTAAAATATAATTCCCATCTCCACCAAAGGATGACATAAGTAGAAAAAACATGTTCACCAAAGGATAATACAAGTACACAAATCAAATGAAAAGGTTGATACAAAGGATACTTTAACCTCAAAAATGTACTTACATGGGTACCACTAGTTTTAACAAAGAAAAGACTCGTTACTTAATTGAGTGGGGTCATTATGAATAAACTTTATATTTATTGATATATCAATGCTAAAATATAATCCCTCTCCACCAAAGGATGACATAAGTACAAAAAACATGTTCACCAAAGAATGATACAAGTACACAAATCAAATGAAAAAGGCGATACAAAGGCTACTTTAACCTCAAAAATGTACTTATATGGGGTCCACTAGTTTTAACAAAGAAAAGATTCATTACTGTAATTGAGTGGAGTCATTATGAATAAATTGGAACTCAATTTATACTCGCTCTAATTTGAATTTTTCTTTTTGAAGTGACAATTTAGGGATGCAATACAAGTACATTGAATTCTTATATAATCAAACACAAGCACACATCGATGGAAAATTCCAATAATTAATCAAAGATTAAATTAAAGAGGAAATAAAATTTATATAAAAGAAAAAATAAACTAGTACAAATGTAAGAATTGAATGAGAGACCTTTATGTCTCACAAGGCCTTCGGTCTTAACAATCAGATTAAGACCTTTTTGGCTAAACAACTCTAATATGATATTCTTAATGTGTGCCAGTTGAACTCGTCATTCTTTAGTAGGAGGGTATATTGTTTAACTTCAACAAAATACACTTCGATAGTTTAGTATCTAATGTAGATGTAATAATACATTAGTTTTCATGCATGTTTTATACACGAAGAGGATGAAAGTATAATGCCTGAAGGCCACAAAGGCATGAAATTAAAGTAAAATTAATCAATATTTCATGCACTATATACTTGTAGGGATTACAATACTTCATAGAAAAATTACAACTTGGAGGCCAAGTAAAACTCTAATATGATCAAAGGTGATAGCCTAATGATAAAAGTCTCTCCCTTTATTGCGTCAGGTTTGAATCTATCTCTCAGCAAAAAGCTTATTTTCAGCATACACTAAAGAAGATTAAAGGTAAGCTTCCCCTAGTTACCCTCCTAGAGAAAGGAAAGTTTCCCCTACGTTCCCCCTAGTTACCCTCCTGACCCAAAACTCTAATACTCCCTCAGTCCCAGGATAAAAGTCCTGGTGGATTTTTCACGCAAATTAAGAATATAAATGAAATGACAAAATTGCCCATAATAATGTCATTAAATATGGAGAGAGAATTAGAATAAGAAAAGTATGAGATATTTAATGCTACGGGTATAATAGGAAAAAATGTGTAAAAGTTTGGTTATTAAAGGAAAATGTACATTTAACATGGGACTACCTAAAATAGTAATAAGGACTTTTATCATGGGACGGAGAGAGTACTATTTAGCTTAGGTAAGCTAATTTAAAAACAAAACAAGTTTTTTTTATTTTGATTAGTAAATCATTTATTCAAGGGGCATCATCAAGGGATGTTTCCCCGATACACGCGGAGTAAAAAGAATAAAATTCTCTAATTATAATCAACTATAATTAAATACTTGCTGAATAATCTACCTAATCTAATAAAATAGAATTAATAAATACAATTAATTTATCTCTAAATTATAATAAAAATTATTTAATAATAATAGTAATTATTTTGATGGATTGTTCGACATCAAAAAGCCTTGACTATGGGCGAACCTTACCTTTCCAAATAAAGGAGGCTACAAAAATATGAATTAGTACCAGAGAACTTGTAAGGTCGACGCAGTAAAGATAATTAGTATTCAACCTTTGTAAAACCCGAGACCAAACAAAAGACCTGACTTTGAACGAAACTTAAACTTTCAAATAAAAGAAGCTTACAAAATTTTAACTAGTACTAGAGAGCTAGTTGAGAGAATAACAGTTAAAGAAAAGTGTCAATAGGATCTAAATTTTGATGCATTTATCAAAAGAGTAGTAATACTAAACATCATATACAAGGTATTATTATATAATTTTATAACAAACGAGCTCCATATGTTCACGAGCATATCCAATCAGATCTTTTGCATGGACAAAAGTCACTAGTTAATTAAATGAAGTCTTTGAGTCAAGTTTGGCTCAATTATTAAATGATCGAGCTCGAGCTGAGCTATGACGAGGCAAACATCAAGTTGTTAATGCAAAACTTGGTTCATTTGCAACCATACTCACCGCCTCAGTCACTGACACCATTACCATGGACATATTATCATTGCAAGCACTATTTCCATCAATGGGTTTTTTTTAATAATAATGGATTCCACAACTACTATCCTAAAGACGTGCACTACATAAACTAATAGATGCACATAATACCCCATCAAACCACACGCATCAAGTAATTCGTAGAAACCGTGTTAATTTGTAGAAATTGTGTGCAAGTAATTTCAAGATCACTGAATTTGCAGAGTACTTAATCAATGACATATGCCTTGAAAGACATTTATTAAACGAGTCACTACTCAAGTGGTATCGTTGCCATCAGAGCACTGTCACCACGCCACCTATCACATCATCTCCCATCACACAATCACCAATAGTTTCACCAAATTTTATTGTTAATATATAATAACAAGTCCTATAAAAATAAAATAAAAATATTTATGATCTAAATCAAAATATAAATTATAACACTTTATTAGGTAGACAGACAAAAAACTACAACTTCAAATTTAAGTGCTTCTTATTGGACATGACCAAAATTGCCTCTCGTAATTGATTACGTTTCAGAAAGAGAGGAAAATTATATTGGTAGCATAGAAAAAAGACAAAAAAACAAAAGCGGGGGAGGACAACTGAGCCTTCTTTATATCATTCAAATGTTCATAGACAAAATTATACATAACAAGGTAAAAAGAAAACTGGAATTGTCCCTTAGAAAGCAGAATGTCCATATTAGGCTGAACCCGCACCGATGAAATGGGACATAGATGGTCAAATAGTTCTATGCACTAGCCTACTAGTACCCATTACTAGAGTTTAACTCAACTCAGTTCAGCAAAGCAGCTAAAAGTACATTATGTATGCAAAAAATGAGAGCAGAAACAGGCATAACACTATGAGCTTACCCGGGGAAATTCAGTATCACTCAGAGCCATGAGTTTTCTTACTTGAAGAGTCTGATCCCACAAAGGTCGGATTGAATCGCGAGACACTCCCGGTTCACAGTGATTCAGAGCAAGTGCTTTTAGCTGGGACAACATTTCCAAATCCTCATATTTCCCAAAAACTGATTTTCCCTCGGCAACCTCGCCACCCTTAGGCAAACACACCTCATCATTTTTCTCTATCTTCAAACCCCGCAACACAGGCATCTTTCTCTTACAAAACCCAACAACCTTACTAATCTCCCTTAAATTCAATCCTGAAAATATAAAATCTTTCAATCACCAAATGTGCCAACAACAGTACAATGCACACATTTATAATAACAAGTGTAGTCAATAATGAAAACAATAACCCAAATAGCAAAATTTGTAAAAAAAAAAAAAAAAAAAAAACTTTGTACGGACAAGTTTCAACACACTTCATTCAAATATAAATCCCGCCCACAATAACATTGTGGTTGATACCAGCTTTTGGGCTTTTTCATGCGTACAAACATTGAAGTACAAACTCAAGAAATGATGCAATTACCAGTAAATTAGAATTAGAATCGTAAACAGCGGGTGGTGAAGGGGTTTTAACAACTTGAGAGAGACAATCCCTATAGCGGGAAGTAAAACCCTAACCCTAGAAAGTTAACGACAATCAACTTTTCAGCCACCGTTTTTCAAATCGAGCAATAAACACAGAGAGAGAGAGAGATACAGATGGGATGTTTAGAAAGGAAATAAATGGGGACAGAGAAAAAGCATAGAGATGCATTACAAACGGTAATGTCGCCAAATAATCTATTCTATGAGCACTGCACCTTCACTTTCTCTCTCTAACATGGAGGCGTTGATTCATTTATGGAAGCAGAGTTCTAATTCGATGAACCACCACCTCCCATATTAATCAATTAAATGTATAGAATATATTAAAGAAAGCAAGACAACGAATATAAAAGAAGAGAAATTGATTCGGAGGGATCGAGGGAATGCGAAGAAGTTACATGGTTGATCCAATTTGAAGTACAAATAAATAAACCTCTTTAGCTACTCAAAAAATAAATAAATAAATAAAATTTATCATTATTACGATTTAAATTAGGGGGAGCATGGTGCGGTTTGAATTTCAAATTGCACACGAAACCGTTTAGGTTCCAAAACCACACATGAAATCGCTTGTGATTGGTGCAGTGCGATTTTGAACCGTGCGATGCAGTTTCAGTTCCAAAACTAATTGAAACAACAAAATTTTATGCAATTTAAATTAACAATTTAGTATCACACAATATTAAATATCACTTTGATAACACACACAACCTTACTTATAATATTTTGTATAAACAAAAGCTAAATATAACAGAGTAATATGATGTAAATTATTAGAGTAAAATATTATAGAGTAAACAAAAGCTAAATAAAATCTTTGCTACTCTACTCTTAGTAACAATATGTTACAATATTCTTAGTAACAATATGTTGTAATAATTTACAGGCTACTCTATCATATTACAACATATTGTTACTAATAGTAGCTCAATCATATTACAACATATTGTTAACAAAGATCATATTACAGTAATATTACAATTATAATACAAAGGGTGAGAAACATTATAAGCTACTGTATCAATATGATGCGGTTTCGGTTTTATGCGTGTGATTTTGGTTAGTAATCAAACCGAAACCGTAAATTTAATTTTTCAACCAACCTAAAACCGTCACATACGCCAGAACCGTTGCTGCGGTTTTAATTGATGCGGTTTGTATGATTTTTTGTGAGGTTTTGGTTCTAATTTGGTTCCTTACTCAGTCTTGATTTAAACTGTAAAATGAGCAAACAGTTCGGGTTCGATTCGTACTCGTTCGACTAAAAATTCGATTCGAGCTCGACTCAAAATATAAATGATTCAAATATGAGCAAATTTTAAAGTTCGATAAATTACTCGAACCTCCTCAAATTGTAATTTTTTATTAATTCATTCGTTTGAAAAGTTCAATTGCTTGGGCTCGATTCAAGATCGTGCTTGACTTGATAGTTAAACAAGCCTCAATCAAACCTTATTTTATACTCGATAAATTTTATAAACCAAATCTGAACAACTCAATACTCGACTCGACTCGACTTAATTCATTTACACTATTAATTATATTGTTAGATCCCCTTTTTATATAATAGAATAAAATGAAACCCTAATTAAACATGAAATTACAAAATTGTCCAAAATGTTTGGATCGGAGCATTGTCCGTGACCTTTGCCAAGTCATTTGTATTGGGCCATAAAAATACACTAGCTTCGGCCAGCCTTTCTGTGCATTGCGTTTGAACCCCTAACATTGAGCTTATGAGTTAAATAAACTGCTATTAGACGAATGAGATTTTAAACTCCAAATGTTGTGTAACTAAGAGAGTGTTTGGAATCGCTTATAATCAATCAAACATGTTTATAATGAGATTTATAAAAAGTGTTTGGTAACCTGATTTAAAACGACTTATAATCATTTTTATGGAAATAATTAGAAGTTTCAATTTAGAGCTTCTAATTATTTGTTAGATTTAATAATCATATTTGACAAAGTATATTACCAATTTATCTCTATTTATTTTAATAATTCCATACATTACCTAACTTTACTTCTCAAAACATTCTTCTTTAGTAATTTACACTCAAAATAAGTTATTAACAAATTTCTTATACCAAACACTTTTCACTTTTTACTAGTATAAGTGCTATTTATTTAATAAGCTTAAACTACTTTTTAAAAACTGATTATAATCAGAATCAATAATCACATCATTGCTTAAAAAATGTGATTACTGATTCTGATTACTGCTTTTGATTATAATCAATTTTTAAAAAGTAGTTTATGTTTGTTAAATAAAAAGAACTTAAACTAGTAAAAAGTGAAAAGTGTTTGGTATAAAAAAAATTGTTAATGACTTATTTCAAGTATAAATTACTAAAGAGAAATGGTTTGAGAAATAATTACGGGTAATGGATGAAATTATTAAAATAAATAAGGATAGATTGATAATATACTTGGTCAAACCTGATTATTAGATTTGGCACATAATTAGTAGCTCCACTTTGGAGCTTGATTATTTCCATAAAAAGTTATTATAAATAGTTTTAAAATTAAATTAACAAGCACTTTTTATTTCTTAAAATTGATTATAAGTATGTTTGCTTGCTTATAAGCTAGCCCAAACACCATCTAAACATACACTTTGCGTGTTTAGTCACTACAACAACAATGGTGCTACGAGTTAAGCTCCAAAATTTATGTTTGTGAGTTAAATAAGTTACGACTTCAATCGCACTAAACACTCTATACGCTGGTATATGAACAGACACTTTAATAATTCTTTATTTGAATCCAACTATGTCATATTTCACCTGTAAGAATCATAACAAGCTTGTATGAGATTTAATATTTGAAAATTCGTTATTTTACTCCTAACATTATTTGCAATATTTAAATATCTTTTCATTTTCATTAAAATATAATTAAAGGATTATTGCATTTTTATTTAAAATTTAAAATTTCTTTTTGCATAGTCATTTATACAGAGAGCAGATCCTCTGTCCCCAATTTCTCTGTCCCCTTGTGTCCCCCACTTATATTTTGACACCTAATCTTTTACTTAACACCAATTAACTTTAAAATTAAATAAAAAGACAGGTGTCAAAATATAAGTGGGGAGACACAAATGGGACAAAGAAATTAGGGACAGAGGACCTGCTCTCATTTATACATCAAGCCCTATATCTAAAAGCACGATGCCTAATTAAATTATAATTTGAAAACTTGTCAAGTTGACTTGGTTGGTACATGAATTCATTCATTCATTCATAAATTTTAAAACTTTGTGAGTTGTTTCAATTGGTACGTGAGTTCATTGATTAATTTGTTCCCCCAAGATAAGTAAAATCCATTGATTTTCTCAATATCATCACATATCAAGTGATAGTAATTTAAAGGTGTAAATAGTTTTATATTTTCATTATATTACACATATATAAAATTTAGAATTATACTATCTCCTATCCAGATTAAATGACGTTTTAGAGTTAAGCACACTTATTAAGAAATAACACAAAATGCCTTTTGTATCCCTAATTAATTATTTCTCTCTCCACAATTAAAACAGACACATTTCTCGCACCGGTTCATTTACTCGTATATATATCCTAAATATTAGCCATTTTATAGGGTTTAATAGTGAAGGTTGAGTCATATTAATAATAAAAACATCTTTTTTAGACATTTCATAATTTTATCATCAATAATATTTTCTTTTAAAAAATATATATATATAAAAGAAATCTAGCCTCTCCGTTTTTTTTAATGATTTTGACTTGCAATTCTATATTTCAAACTAATAAAAAATTGTTTTGCAATGTCAATTATTAAATAAAATCAAAAAATAAAGTTTTATATCCCAAAATGCTTATCCCAAATTCACATACAATAAATTAAAGGGGCATGATTGGAAAATACCAAAAAAAAAAAAGATCGGCCATCGCTTGACACCACCTAGACAGTTTAACTACGAAACTTTCACAAGTTTCCATAAAAATTCTCTCACATGAAGGTGAAATTTAATCCATTTTGGTATAAAACATGAATTCATGAAATTAAATGAAAGTTTGTAGAAATAACAAGTAGACATGATTTTTTATTATGATACTTGAGATTCATCCATAAAATTATTAAATCCAATTATCTCCTTTGATCAAATCTATGTTATTATATATTAATCTAGGTTATGATTTCTCAATTCTTATGAATTTTATGGTCATAAAAAGTTTAAAGAATTAAAAACAAAATTATCTCACAATCTTACAAATTAATTTTAAACACTTATCAAATATTATTGAACATACCTTAATGAGACTTTGTGGCTTTGATCTTGAATATTTTTGTAGATGTGTTCTTGAGTTTGATTAGATCCTTCACTTTTATATGGGAGAAGAAACACTATCTCACACTAGGGTTAAGAGGTAAGTAAGGGCATACCATATATTTATACTTGTTCCTATAAGCCCTTGTTTAATGGGCTACAACATGATAATTGGGCTTATACACATTTTTATCCACATATCATAATAAAAAGTAGGGTCCTTAACACTAATATACAACAATTAAAAAATAATTACAAAAATAAAGCACACACAACATAATTACAAAAATAAAACAACACAATATTACCTTTGCACGTCATTAAGTCCCTACACGTCAGTTACCGAGTTTCATATTTTTAACTGACCGATCCTATATTCACGCTCATGAAGAAAAGGCAACTTGAAGATCAGAAAAAACAGAGCAACAACAAATCGATCGGAGAAGACGACATATAACACCTCAGTAACAGATCAACGCCAAATCAATAACAGATCAACGCCAAATCAATCGGAGAAGAGAAAATCTTCTGTCGTGACACAAAAGAAGACGAAGCATCTTAACGCGACGCAACTCGCAATCAGAGAAGAAGAAACCTGTTGTCGCGACGAATCTGTAAGATCGAAAATAGCATACAAAATCAACAACACCTTCAAGTTAAGTAACCAAAAACATTACTGCAGTGATTGTTGAATACAAAATCAACATCAGCTTCGATACAAATATTGTGGTATGTGAGTTTAAAATTTATAAGCATATAGATACCTATGGTTATTACGAATTACTAAATTGATTACCTTTCTTAAGTTTTTTGAACTTAAAATTGTCACAAAGTTTGAATGCTGAATGTTGTGCTTGCAAAATGTATTTAAAAACATGTTTTATATTATGGTTACTAAGGTTATATAAATTAGTTACTGTCTAATGTTGGCTTGGTTACTGATTATTTTGTATTGGTTACTGTGTAACATTATACTGTCTAATGTTGTCTTGGTTACTGCATAATATTGCTAATTAATGCTGACTTGGTTACTGACTAATGCTGAATTGGTTACTACATAATATTACTAATTAATGCTGACTTGGTTACTAACTATTGCTGAATTGGTTATTATGTAATATTATATTTGTTACTGACTAATGCTGACTTGCTTACTGTGTAACACTATAATGGTTATTGACTAATTCTGATTTGGTTACTGTATAAAATTATAATGCTGACTTGGTTACTGTGTAAAAATATTATTTAATGACTCATGCTGACTTGATTACTGACTAATGCAAACTTAATTACTGCAGTGATTAATTTGGTTACTGTATTATTGGTTGCTGAAGCATATTAATGTACACTTCTACTTATGTTTTTTGTATTAATGGGTTACTTGTTAGTCAAATTGGTTACATTCTTACAAAAGTCTGCCTTTAGTTGGTAACGAATAAATTATACTGGTTGTTTTTTACTATAAAATGCAATGAAAATGTGTTTATGTTCTGGTAACTAAATAAACAAATGTTGGTTACTGTCTAATCTAAATTTGGTTACTGTATAATGTTGTTATGATTATTGTATAATATTAATGTGTTTTATACTGGTTTGTTTTATATTGATGATTACTTATTGACTACATTGCTTAACGTCGTACAACTGTTAGTCTTTAGGTGGTAACAAACTGATGCGGTTGAAGAGCAGGCGTGTCAGTTTATGTAAAGATTTGATCCAGTGAGAATTTGGTAATTTTTGTCAAGTTTGGAGTGTCAGATTTTGGCGTTTTCGGAGCCTAATTTCATTGGAAACGGGTCAACGATCAAAAATTACCAGCTTTGCTGGTGAACTGCATGATTTTTTGGTCAAATTCCATCATTTAGGCCTTCAAATTTGCATGTAAAATTTTGGTTTATTTTCTGGTTACTAAGATTATGTAATTTGGTTACTGTCTAATATTGATTTGGTTACTTTACAATGTTTATTCAGTTGTTAGACAATGGAGATTGACAGTAACCAATACAACAAATTTAATTGTTTACAGGAATATATAATTGTTTACTGTTAGTAACCATTAACCACATGGTTGGTAACATTTTTGATGGTGTACAGTAACCAAAATTGATGTTGATTAATATTTTAATTTTTGACTCCATCATGACTTATCAATATAAAGTAAACATATACAAGCTTTATAACAGTCTTGTTACAAACTTATAACAGTCTTGATACAAGCTTATAATTATCTTGTTACTAACAAGCTTGTAACTATTTATGATAATTATCTGGTTACTAACAAGTTTGTAGATAAATAGGACACTCACACATGTACATTTAACAATTGATGTTTGTCCTGATACAAGCTTGTAATTATCTGGTTACTAATAACAGTAACCATAATGTAACATAATAAAACAGTAAGCATATAATTATATGATAGTAACCAAAACAGGTTTTAATGGTAACCAAAACAGAATCATCATGTAATGAAACCCAGTTTAGGCAATCCATATATACTAAACAATTACATATTAACCAGAATAAAAAAAATAATAGCATCTGAAATCCCACATTGAGGACACAATAATAGTAGCCAAACCATAAGGTAACAGTAACCAAAACATAATAAAGAAGTAACCAAATAGTTATATGAAAGTAACCAGAACATGTAAGATGTGTTTGTGAAAATGAAAGTAGAAATAGAATAACATAAACCTTGTAGAATATATTTGAAGGAATTTACAAAAATAATATATCAATGTATACTAAGCAAATACATGGTTTATTATGACTTGGATTTATTATTTACAAAAATAATACATCCACAAACTAATGATGTCTTAAACTTCTTCAACTGTCTTGAGTTCAATTTCTTGGTAATAATATCGGGGACTTCCATGTCACACCAATATATAACTTTTTCAATGAATTTTCTATTGTATTCCTCATAGTAAAGATTTCATAACTGCAAATAAAAAAAATCAGCTTTACACAGTCATTAGTAACCAGATATAAATAATATTTATATCATAAACAGTTTACCAAACAAATACATTATAACCAAAACAACATATAAAAGTAACCAAAATCTCAATTGAGGAAAAAAGAATGGTATCCAAATCATAAGTTAACAGTAACAAAAAATATACTAATGAAGTAACCAAACATTTATATGTTACTAACCAAAACATATATTAATGGTGACCAAAACATAAATATCATATAATGAAACCCAGTTTAGGCAATTCATGAATACTAGACAATTACATATTAACCAGAATAAAAAATAAAAGTATCTAAAATCTCACATTGAGGACATAATAATAGTAGCCAAACCATAAGCCAACAGTAACAAAAAATATACTAATGAAGTAACCAAATAGTTATATGAAAGTAACCAGAACATGTTTTAATGGTAACCGAAACAGAAACAACTTGTATATCCAACCAAGTTTAGGCAACCCATGTATACTCTCACATGTACATTTAACCATAACCTTTCCAATGAATTTTCTAGAAGAGCATAATAGTAACCAATGAATTATATGATAGTAACCAAACAGTTATATAATAGTAACCAAATCATGTTTTAATGGTAACCAACACATAAACAACATGTATACCAAACCCAGTTTAGTCAACCAATGTATACTAAGCAAATACATTGGAACCAAAACAACATATAAAAATAACCAAAATTCCAATTGAGAAAAAAAGAATGGTATCCAGATCATAAGCCAACAGTAACAAAAAATATACTAATGAAGTAACCAAATAGTTATATGTTAGTAACCAAAACATATATTAATGGTAACCAATACATTAACAACATATAGACCAAACACGGTTTAGTCAACCCATATATACTAAGCAAATACATGGTAACCAAAACAACAAAAAATAGTAACCAAAATCTCAACTCAAGGAAACAAAAATAGAATCCAAATCAGAAACTAACAGTAACCAAAAACATACTAAAGAAGTAACCAAATATTTATATGATAGTAACCAAAATATATTTATATGATAGTAACCAAAATATGTTTTAATGGTAACCAATACATAAACAACATGTACACCAAAACCAGTTTAGTTAGGAGCGACAAAAGTGGAGAAAAATTCCAACTTCACATGAAGATACAGCCTTTGCATGTTCCTTTGGGCATACAATTTAATAGCAAAAGACTGGAGACGTACGTGATAAGATCACGTGCTGTTATTTTGTTCAAATCCAGTACTTCATGAGATTTGGGATCATCTTCCTCATAGTCCTGGACATAGATAAAGAACTTTCTGGCAAGACGCTTGTCAAATAGTCCCATCAATGGAGATTTCAGAGCTTCAACATCAATTGCAGAAACTTTGTAGATCTACCATATAACAAAACAAAAATTGCTCAATTATTGGTGAAAAAGAATAACGGCTTTCTAAGGATCTGTGGCAACAATCATATGTCACCACTCTTTATCGATGCTCTGTGGTGTTGCGGCGGCGGCAGAAGAGAAAGACGACGAGTGGTTTTGAGCGGAGAGAGAGAAGTAGTTAGGGCGGAAGAGTCCTGCACATATAATAGATGACGGTTATCACGCGTTTTAAAAAACAGACATTTGCCCCATTAATATTATTCCCTTAAATTAAGGACTTTTAATTGTATTAGTATTGTAAATATATACGATGAAATGTCATATTTTTATAATTATTTTATGAATGCATGATTTTTGTAATTACTTTTAAAAATGTACTATAATACGTAATTGTTCCTAAAAAGTAACTTTAAGGTGGTGTATGTTTATCTTTTACACTATGTTTCTGAGTTTTAAAATGAACAAAAAAGAAAAGAAATGGACGAAAAATTTAAGTTTTCTTTTCAATTCCTATGTTTCTGAGCTTTTTAATAAACGAAAAAGAAAAAATGGATAGAAAACTTGACCACTTTTTTTGCTAAAGTTTTTCGTCCAAAATTGGCCTGATTTGGACGGAAATTTTTTTGGAATAAGTAATATTTTTATAATTTCCATATTATCCTCAACTTTCAATAAAATAAATTTTAAATTACAACTCATGTACCCAATTTATTTTCGGAGCAACAACCTTTAACAAGCATATCTACGATCCATCTTAACTTTATCTGACTTGCCAAAGCACTCTATTAGCGTGTTATACGTAACTACATCAGGACTGAAACCCTTCTCTTCCATCTCTCTGAACCTCATGTGAGTTTTATCAAGATCACAATTCTTCCCTAAACAACTGATTAAAGAGTTGTAAGAGATGACATCAGGCTGACAATCACTGTTCTCGAGTTCTTTAAAAAATTTAATTGTCTCATCAACTTTTCCTGCTTTGCCAAAGTTGGATATCAAGATATTTGTTGGGGCCTGATATTTCTTTCATTGGGCCTGACTAATTGGGCCCATCCGTTTAATTAGCCTAGTGGACCTTTATCACTAAGTCTTATAGTCATTGGGCCTAACATTTATATTGCCTTTATTGTATCCCATTAATAATGGGCTGGGTCAAGTGGCCGGCCCATAAGATCTTTTAATATCTAAGACTTTGACTGGTAATGATGAGGGGAGGAGGGCAGTTGACCAAGCGCCTGCAGATCATTAATGTGGATGGGATCTTATCCGGCCGACGGCAGGAACAGTGGAAAAAAGGTGATAACCTGCATGCAGTCGGCTGGGACAAGAGGTGACTGAGAGGGGGTGTCAGATCATGGTTGGTGGCACAAAAAACCGAGCATGAGAGTATAACCTAGCAAGGGGGTCTCCTAACAAAAGGTACGCATACACTTTCGATCTAGCTAAACACACTAGACAATTTTACACCCTCCATTGTTAAACCTTGAACACCTGTATTGACTCTCACGCCGGAGCTATCCCCCGACGGTCCAGCCGTCAAGCTTTTGGTGTTGATCGTGTTTTCTGTGCAGGATTAGGGCGTCTTACGTGATTGGGACGCCATCAAAGATCTTGGCGTTAACATTGGCGCTAGAAGGAGGGCCGAGTTCTAGTGTTTCAGAGCTTTCAATCACAAACATTTATTTGTTCCACGCTCTCAGGATGGGGAAGAGCAGAGCAGACATGCCTGAAGGACAACCGATGACTGTTGGTGACTCACCGCCACGAGTTTCTGTTAGAGATCGTTTGAGGCCCACACTAAGTGCTCATGCTAGCACAGCCTCCAAGCGGTCACATGGAGACTCTCGTCCAAGAGCCGTGGGCAAAGCTAAGAGAAAGTTAATCTTCACGACGGATAAGGAATCCGGCCGCGGCCGGAAACAGCTAGACCACGACGAGAAGACCTCCCGATTGGCTAAGATGGCGGAAGAGGCCGATAGGGCCATGGAGTCACTCATAAAGCAGAGGCAGGATATAGCCGAGCAGATGTCCCGGATGGAGGAGTTGAGGGATGAAGCATCGAGTTACGTCCAGTCTGAAAGGCGTGTGCATCGCAGCGGGAAGGAGCCGGTTCAGTCAGAACGTGGGTTTCAAAGCCAACATCGGGAGAGAGAAAGATCAAGGAGCCCTACTCCTCGAAGATCGAAGGAAGCATTCCGTCGTGACGTCCCTACAGGGCAGACCCGAAGTGGTAGGAAAGGCCGATCCAGAGAACGAACTCCAGAGAGCATGGAGAGGGCACTCATTGTCACACACTCCCACCACAGTCGTCGGACCCAGAGGCGAAGCAGATCCGGGGGCCGTACACCCGAAAGTCGGGTACTTCGCTCAGAAGACCGTCGTCGCGAAAGTCCTTCGGAGATTGGGGGTATTATGATCAACGACCGACCTACTCCGAGAAAGAGAGAATCGTCGGAGAAGGGAGTGTCGTCGCAACCGGAAGGAGTAGAATACCTCGTAAAAGAACTGAAGGCACTCCAGAAGCAGTTGGCCGAGGTCCAGCAGGTGAAGAATACTCCGGGAAAGAAAGCATCCCCGTTTTCCTCGGACATTCTTAAGGAGAAGGCGGACACCTC
Organism: Panax notoginseng; assembly: GCA_016801055.1. Classification (NCBI taxonomy): domain Eukaryota; kingdom Viridiplantae; phylum Streptophyta; class Magnoliopsida; order Apiales; family Araliaceae; genus Panax; species Panax notoginseng. The sequence goes on along the minus strand of CM029015.1, from coordinate 7,619,346 downwards.
TAAGAAGTTGCCTCACATGGAAAGTTACGATGGTTCGGGAGATCCTTACGACCACAGCCAAGCGTTTGACCGGTTGATGGACTACTACGATTTCGCTGACGCTGCTAAGTGCCATATGTTTGTTACGACGTTGAGAAAGGACGCGAGGCAGTGGATGGGAAATTTACCGGTAGATTCAATTTCCTCATGGTCCGAACTCTGCGATAAGTTCCATGCTCGTTTTGGGAGTAACCGAAGGAGAGGGAAGCCCACGGGCTCTTTGGCACAGGTCAGGCAGTACACCGATGAGTCTTTGGGTTAGTATGTGAAGAGGTTCCGAGAAGCCGTTGGCCAGGTGTCAGATTTGAACGATCTCCAAGCCGTGGGTTTGTTTCAGAACGGTCTGGACCTAGTAAAGTCGGAGAAGCTGGTGAAGAAGTTGATGTTCAATCACCCGAAGAGCCTGGCAGAGGCATTCGACAAGGCAGAAGGTTATATCGTTGTGGAAGAGGCTATGAGTAGCTTGAAGCGTTCCTCTACGGAACAGATGAAGGAGGCAGATGCCCCTAGAACCCGGGATGATCCGAAGAAGACTGGGGGGTACAGTGATAGATCGGAGAGTCGTTCCAAGAAGTTCAACAACTCGTGGCGACAAGGAGATGCTCGTCCGCCCGCTTCGACCCCGAAGGTGAATAAGGTTTATACCAAACTGAACACGGACAGATCGGTGATTCTAGACCAAATCCGGAACCAGCCGTTCTTTGAGCCACCGAGGGACAACTATAGGACCGGGCAGGGCAACCCTCGAAAATATTGTAACTATCATCAAGCCGCAGGCCATGGCACCAATGAGTGTTGTAATCTTAAGGATTTTGTGGAAAGAAAGATCCAGAGCGGTCTGTTAGTCCAATATGTGGCCGAAAAGAGTCACCAAGGTGCCAACCGCACCGTTCAGTCAGTTCAAACGGATCCTCCTGTGCAGCCCGTCCCGAACCCGCCACCAAGGCATGTCATCGACGTAATAACAGGGGGAACGTCGGGGAAATTGGTAGGAAGAAAGAGAAGGGGGTATCTGGATTCGGTTATGTCCATATCAGGTGCCTCTCCAAAGATGGATAGACCATTTCCCGGAACTATTATATCTTTTACAGACACGGACTATCCTTTGGAGCCCATTGATCCACATGAGGGAGCATTAGTGATCACCGCGCAAGTGGGCTCGGTAGACATGAAGCGTATGATGATAGATAACGGATCTTCAGTGGATATTCTGTACGCCCACGCATATCAAAGAATGCATCTTGAAGGGCGAAAGATGGAAGTTGGGCAGGAGGCTCCTCTATATGGTTTCAGCAACGATCCGGTCAAAGTTGCAGGCACTATCGAACTCCCAGTGGTCTTCGGCACAGCCCCTCAGCAGGCGGAAATAATGTGTAAATTCTATGTTGTGCATGTAGATTCGGCTTACAACGCTATACTGGGAAGACCTACCCTGACGGCTCTCCAAGCCGTGACTTCCATCCCCCATTTCAAGATTAAGTTCCTCACAGCGCACGGAGTCGGAGAGGTGGCTGGGGATTTGGATCTAGCCCGACGCTGTTATCGGAATGCGTGCATCTCTTCCGGAGTAGGGGTTAGCAAACAGAAACAAACCATGGCAATCGAGATTGAGCCCTTCACTGAAAGCAGTTCCGAGCCATTGGTAACACCTGCGGAGGAGACGGAGGAGATCGAGTTGGTCCTCGGGAAAGAGGACAAGACAGTAAAAATTGGTTTGGGTCTACCAGAGCCTCTTCGGACAAATCTTATGGAACTCCTTCGCAGCTATGCGGACATTTTTGCATGGGAACCGAAGGACATGCCTGGGATTAGCAGAAGGGTTGCTGAGCACCGATTGGAGGTAGATCCCTCGAAGAAGCCTGTTCGGCAAAAGAGGCGGATATTCGCACCCGAGCGACAGAAGATAATTGACGAAGAGATCGCCAAGCTGTTGGCTGCTGATTTTATTTTTGAGATCGACTACCCACAGTGGATGGCCAATGTAGTATTGGTGCAGAAGCAGAACCAAAAATAGCGAGTTTGCATTGATTACACCGACCTAAATAAAGCTTGCCCGAAGGACTTTTATCCTTTACCCTATATTGATCAACTTATTGATGCAACTTCAGGTTATGCTCTACTAAGCTTTATGGATGCTTTTTCAGGTTATCATCAAATATCTATGTGTAGGGAAGATATCCCGAAGACAGCTTTCATTACACACCGTTCGGTATACGCCTATAAGAAGATGACCTTTGGTCTTATAAATGCTGGAGCAACCTACCAAAGAATGATGAATTTTATCTTCCACAAGCAGCTGGGAAAGAATATGGAGGTTTATGTGGACGACATGATCGTTAAAAGCGGGCAGGTTCAGAAACATTTGGATGATCTGGAGGAATGTTTCCAGACTGTCCGACAGCACAAATTGAGGCTTAATCCCGCAAAATGTACCTTCGGCCTCGGTGCGGGAAAGTTCTTGGGGTATCTGGTCAGTCAGAGGGGCATCGAAGCTAATCCGGAGAAAATTCAAGCAGTCCTTGACATGAAGACTCCTCAATCATTTAAAGACGTCCAACGCCTGACCGGTAGAATTGCAGCTCTGAGGAGGTTCATGTCTAAATCCGCAGAGAGGTGTCTACCATTCTTCGACACACTGAAGGGGCCGAAGAACGCTAAAACTTTCCAATGGACCTCGCCCTGTGAAGAAGCCTTCCAAGGCATAAAGACCTATCTGTCCTCTGCTCCCCTATTGGTAAAACCCACTCCGAAAGAAACCTTATATCTATACCTTGCAGCAAGTCCCTTAGCCGTTGGAGCGGTGTTGATTCGGGAGATCAGCGGAAAGCAGCACCCGGTCTATTACGTCAGTCACGTCCTACGAGACGCCGAAACCAGGTATCCAAATATTGAAAAGATTGCCTTTGCTTTAGTAATTGCTAGCCGAAAGCTTCGGCAATACTTTCAGGGTAGGCTCTTGATCGTCTACACATATCAACCACTGAAAAAGGTAATGGGCAAGCCGGAGGTTTCGGGGAGATTGGCAGCATGGACCATGGAATTGTCCCAGTTTTTCCTCGAATACCATCCCCGAACCGCTATCAAGGGACAAGCTTTGGCCGACTTTGTGGTAGAATGTTCCTTTACCGAGGCAGATGCTGAGTCGCCGGAAACGAGGACATCTGATCGAACTGTTACACTTCTTCAGCACGGTCAGAATGCATGGACACTGTATGTAGATGGGTCTTCCACAGTAAATGTCAGTGGAGCAGGGATTATTCTGACCAGTCCGGAAGGGTTCAAGGTACAACAAGCCATTAGATTCGGGTTTAAGGCGACTAACAACGAGGCCGAGTATGAAGCCGTTCTAGCTGGGGTTCGGCTGGCGAAGAGCCTAGAAGTCCAGAAATTGAGTATCTATAGTGACTCTCAGTTGGTCGTCAAGCAGTTATCAGGAGAATATGAAGCTCGGGGGACGAGGATGATCAGGTACTTGGCAGAGTTGAAAGACAGACTCCGATACTTTGCTTTTCACGAATTTCAAGGCATAGAGCATAACGATAATTCTATTGCCGATGCCTTATCAAAGTTGGCCACTACAGATGCTGTCGTGTTCAACGGGTCAGTCTATCTGGAGGTCTTACAGCAGCCTAGTGTTCAACATGACTCGGTGATGTGTATCGAGCGACCTGACTGCTGGATGACTCCCTACATCAATTATTTGGCAGACGGCGTCCTTCCTTCGGATCAGATGTTAGCAAAAAAGGTCAAATACAAAAGTGCCAACTTCGTTCTCATTGACGGGGATCTTTATCGGAGGGCATTTTCGTCACCATTATTGAAATGTCTGGTCCCGTCCGAAGCAGAGTACGCCCTTCGGGAAGTTCATGAGGGTATCTGCGGTGATCACATGGCGGCTAAGTCGCTGGCATACAAAGTTCTTCGGCAGGGGTACTACTGGCCAACGATCTTCAAGGAGGCTACGGAATACGTGAAAAAATGTGATAAATGTCAGCTCAACAGTCCGATCCCGCATCAGCCACCGGAAGAGCTATACTCGATTCTATCTCCTATACCCTTCGCTGTCTGGGGGGTTGATATACTGGGTTCGTTACCGAAGGCTAAGGGGCAGGTCAGCTTCGTCATCGTCGCCATTGATTATATGACCAAATGGGTCGAGGCGAAACCGCTTCGGCTAATAACGGAACAGGAGTGTCTGAAATTTATAAAAGAATTCGTAGTGTTTCGCTTCGGGATCCCTCAAGTGGTGATATCAGACAACGGACGTCAGTTTGTGGGATCAAAATTTGAAGGCTTTCTGAAGGAGCTGGGGGTTCAGCACAGGAAGACGTCAGTGGCTCATCCGCAATCGAACGGGCAGGTCGAAGTGACTAACAGAACACTCTGAAACGGGATCAAGCGCAGATTGGACGAAGCCAAAGGAAGATGGCCGGAAGAGCTGCTCAGCGTATTGTGGGCTTATAGGACTACGCCGAGGACAACAACAGGGGACTCGCCTTTCAGACTGGCCTACGGCACTGATGCCTTAGTCCCAGTTGAGATTGGATCTCCAAGCCTTCGAGTTAGTCAGTTCAGTGAGATCTACAATGACGAGGGATTAAAGGCCAACTTGGACCTGCTAGAGGAAGTCAGAGAAATGGCTATGATCAAGTTAGCAGCCTACCAAAGAAGAGTCGCCAAGCACTACAACAAAGGGGTAAAGCTCCGAAGATTCGAGGTGGGAGACCTCGTTCTCAGAGAGGCCGAAGCATCTACACCGCAGAACACTGGGAAGTTGATGCCGAACTGGGAAGGACCGTATGAAGTGGCCGAAGTACCAAAGCCCGGGACATATCGACTGAAGGCCTTGGATGGATCCGAAATTCAGAACACATGGCACGCAGGCAGGCTCCGAAAGTACTTTCAATAGAAACCAAGTCAGTCCACTGGGAGTCTGTACATAACCGTTCATCATCAATAAAAAGTCACTTTTTTCACAACTGATCTTCGCATCTGTCCTAATGTCACAGTGAAGTAAGGAGGTATGGTAGGACTCGCTGGCCATTCGATGGCAGCCAATCTATTTGATACCCCGTGTGGTAGTCAAATCCTGGATCCTATATTGTTTTTTACCAAGGGTGGTAAAATCAATGGTCACCGAAGTAAGGAGGTATGGTAGGACTCGCTGGCCATTCGATGGCAGCCAATCTATTTGATACCCCGTGTGGTAGTCAAATCCTGGATCCTATATTGTTTTTTACCAAGGGTGGTAAAATCAATGGTCACCGAAGTAAGGAGGTATGGTAGGACTCGCTGGCCATTCGATGGCAGCCAATCTATTTGATACCCCGTGTGGTAGTCAAATCCTGGATCCTATATTGTTTTTTACTAAGGGTGGTAAAATCAATGGTCACCGAAGTAAGGAGGAATGTAGGACTCGCTGGCCATTCGATGGTAGCCAATCTATTTGATACCCCGTGTGGTAGTCAAATCCTGGATCCTATATTATTTTTTACCAAGGGTGGTAAAATCAATGGCCACCAAAGCTAAAAGGTTCGGACAGACTTGTCGACCATTCGATGATAACCGCACCGTCCGGTGATCCTAAGAACCTTATCAGGCCCTTCGGGGTAGACAAGCATCGTCATTCAAACTTCGTCCGATCCCTCGCGACATCTACCTCACACTTCGGTAACGAATACGTATTCCTTTACTTTGTTATTATTGCCTAAATCTTTCTAAGTGTTGAGTTCGGAAGGCCATGTTATTTAGCTTCGTCTTACCTGTTATACGACTTGCTTAGTTGCTAATTAACAGTTTAAAAGTTAGGCCCACGGAGGAGCTTGTATATTTTTCAAATTAAATCCATATTGAAGTGTTGGTAAACAGCGAAAAAATCGAAGTCATAAAGGACGGTACTGATAACACTGATATTTTATTTACATAATGATGTTTACAAAGCGATAGAAGCTTTACAAAAATCCTACAGCTAAGGGAAAGAAAACCATCTTCAGTGATCGGCTTCGTCTTCCGAAGAGTCCAGGATAGTCGGTTCAACCTTGGCAGCGACAAGTCTTGCCTTGTCTTTGCTTCGGCATTCGTCGTACCCATCCGAGAACATCTGGATGATCTCCTCGTTCAACTCAGCAGATTTTTGGTATTCTTGTTGGATTTCCCTCCGGAGATCTCCGGTTAGAGGAGGACCCAAGTCTCTCAGAGCCCGAAGTTCGCGGAGCTCCTCTTCGAGTTTTGCCCGCTCCTTCAGATGTCTCAGATCCCTGGCCTCAAGGTCGTGTACTTGTATAGCCAAGCTCTTATTGGTCTTCACCATCGTCTCGTTCTTCCCAACAAGAACCTCATTCCGACGAACCAGGTCTATGTTCGTAGTAACGGTCAGCTGATGGGTGGCCTCGGATGTCTCCAACTGTTCTTTCAACTTATTTAAGTCCTTCTGAAGGCCTTCTTTATTGAAGATAGTGATACCATGGGCCCTTCTCTCCCTCTCCAGAGCAGAAGTCATAGTGGCCATCTCTCGCCTGGCCGCATCTTCTTCGGCTTCAGACTCTCTGTATCGGGGGAGAAGTCTCCCGAAGACAGCATTTGCCTGCGGACATTTAAATTGAATTAGTAGAAGAAACAGATGATCCCTAAATATTTCGATTGAACCAACTCACCTTAGCCTGGTAACTCATGCCCTCTTCGATTAAATCCCTGATCGAACTGTTTCCGAACCGATGGTCATCGGTCTCCCGAACAAAGGAGTCGAACAGCTGAAAAGGAAAGTTCTCGTTAAAATCAGGCCATACAGTGGGAGAAGACGCAGCTTCTCGCCGGAAGGTGGAGGAAGAGGGCCTCGGCGGAGAAGGCACTGATGGTTCAGGGGGCGGTGCTGGTTGATCCTCGGAGGACTGCTTCCTTTTACGAGACAGAAGAGGAGACTCATTCAGGTTTTCGAGCTCATCTTCTGAAACGTGGATCTCCACAGGGATGACGGGGGGAGGCTCGACTGCAGCAGGACGAGGAACTCGAAGCTCATCGGCAGACAGAGGAGTCACGTGAGTCCTCCTTTTCTTTATCCGTAGAGCTTGCATTCGCTCGGTCGCAGGCAAGTCAATCAGACTCGCTGTAGAAGTTGATTGAGTTCCTTGAGGATTTGACCGGACTTTCCGAACCGCCCTCTTCTTCTGTCGAGGTCGGCTAGGCTCCTCGGCAGGTTCTGATCCACGGGAGACCTCTGCATCCTGGGCCTCCGAGGCCGGAAGTTCTTCTTGGGGAACTTCAGTGGAAGGGGATGAAGGCTTGCCAGAAAGGTACCTATCCAAGTCCCTCCGATCGGTCGAAGTCGGCTTGATGAGAGACAACTTGTGGTCATACAACCAAGCTTGTTTGCCCAAGAGACCGAAGCTCCACTCCTTCAGGGGTATCTTCTCTATGATGCGCGTCATTTCTCTTATGCGCTCCTCGGATATGTCTCCGAAGTCTGCAGAGACGCGATCAGAAGTGATCCAGTCAGGAACAGAAGAGATTTCGGGCCCGTTGACGAAGAACCATTTGTTATGCCATCCTCGGTTGCTCGAAGGAGTGTCCATTAGAGACCGCTTCTCGATCCTGGCATTGGGCTTGGGGGCTATCTTACTTAGCACCTTGAAGCCTTTCTCCCGTGATTTCCCCACAGAGAAGAGGGTGAAGAAGGAATCCACAGCAGGAGGAACTCCTATCTCGTAGCAGAAGACTATATAAGCCAGTATGTGGATGTACGAGTTCGGCACCAGTTGGGCGAACCCCACTCCAACAAACCCTAAGAGGGTGATCAAAAAGGCGTGAAGAGGGAACCTCACCCCCTTCTCCAGAAAGGTTGCCGGAACGGCGATCCAGCCATTGGGACGCTGATACATCCTTTCGTGAGGAGCCGCTATCCATACCCTGTGGGTATCCGGGATCTGATAGCGAGCTCTGATGTTGCAGAGCTCAATTTCATTGACAGTGGAAGGGGTGTTGGCATGAGGAAAGTCTTCCTCGTTCTGGAAAAAATCAGATGGGTTGGGGAGTGGTTCCATGGACGGAGCTTCCTTACTCGCGGCATTGATTTGGGGGTTTGAGCCCGGGACCTCTTTGTCAGGATTGGAGTGAGGGGTCACGGTGGAGATGGGGGCGACACGAAGGGGAGAACTGGTATCGGGGTTCTGGGATGCCATTGTTGAGAACTTACAGAGAAAATGAAGAAATTTGAGGAGGAGAAGACAATAAGCTCTTATGAATTCGGAATGGCAGGGAACCCTCCAAGGAGAATGGGCAGCGGCTTTTATAGCAAGTGATTTTTTCAAAATTTGCACGAGAGCCGAGGGCGGCGCATTAATTGGGGATAATGATGAGGGAGAGGAAAGGGTAACGTCTGATTTTGGCTTTGGTGGGTTATCCAAGGTAGGCTGGCGCCCAGTGGGCCCTTTCGTCCTGTGGACTCGCGCTATTTGCAGTCAGTCTTCCACTAAACATCCTGTTTAATAAAAGACTAGGGGGCAATGTTGGGGCCTGATATTTCTTTCATTGGGCCTGACTAATTGGGCCCATCCGTTTAATTAGCCTAGTGGACCTTTATCACTAAGTCTTATAGTCATTGGGCCTAACATTTATATTGCCTTTATTGTATCCCATTAATAATGGGCTGGGTCAAGTGGCCGGCCCATAAGATCTTTTAATATCTAAGACTTTGACTGGTAATGATGAGGGGAGGAGGGCAGTTGACCAAGCGCCTGCAGATCATTAATGTGGATGGGATCTTATCCGGCCGACGGCAGGAACAGTGGAAAAAAGGTGATAACCTGCATGCAGTCGGCTGGGACAAGAGGTGACTGAGAGGGGGTGTCAAATCATGGTTGGTGGCACAAAAAACCGAGCATGAGAGTATAACCTAGCAAGGGGGTCTCCTAACAAAAGGTACGCATACACTTTCGATCTAGCTAAACACACTAGACAATTTTACACCCTCCATTGTTAAACCTTGAACACCTGTATTGACTCTCACGCCGGAGCTATCCCCCGACGGTCCAGCCGTCAAGCTTTTGGTGTTGATCGTGTTTTCTGTGCAGGATTAGGGCGTCTTACGTGATTGGGACGCCATCAAAGATCTTGGCGTTAACAATATTGTAAGTAAATATGTATGGAGAAGGACCATCCTGTTTCATTTTTTCATAAAGATCATGAAGATGGGATACCTGCTTTAATTAATTTACCAAGAGCAAAGAACATTGTATTATACATAAAAGTATAAGTACTTAATCCCTTTTCAGGTATCTTACTCAACAATTCTAAAGCCTTTGTAATCTTCTTTGCATTGCATAAACTCTCCAACATGGATAAATATGCATCCCTATCTCCGTAATCATGCAAGTTCCACGTATTGCAGAACAACCGGTGAGCCTCACTCGCATGACCCAACTTACTCAACATCCTCACAAGATACGTATATTGTGACTTATTCATGTACTTTTTTAACATTTCCACAGCCTCATCAAGTCTACCAAGTTGGTCTTCGAATTACATATTGTAAGTGAATTCATTGGGTTGACAATCATTTTTCATCATTTTAGGTAAGAGAAAGATTGTCTTGTTAACCATCTGGCTCTTAGCAAGCACCTGGTTCATTATATTGTAAGCAAATAAATTTGGAGAACAACCGACCTTTGATAGCATTTCCTAAAAGAGTATCAGTGCTTTCTCAGGCTGTCCCAATCTTCCGGTCATTCTAATCAGAATTGTGTATGTATACTCATCAGCCTCACATTGCTTCCGTTTGTATTTGATTATGGAATTTTTTCTTTGATTAAATTTATATTGCATATTTTTATTCAATGGTTATAATTATTAGAAGGGTAAATTTGTAAAAGTGATATTTTTATTTTCTTTTCATTGGAACTCAAAAACGCAAGAAAATATTTTTTTTTAATTTTTCTACTCTTTTCTATTAAAAATCCAGAAACAACACAAAGGAAAAACTTCAAGTTTTCTATTCTTTTCTTTTATGTTATAATTTAAGTTTTCTATTCTTTTCTTTTCCTTCCAAAACTCAGAAACAAAGTGTTAATACCTCTTAACAGCTCCATATCTGATTCGGTAACAGGGTAAAGTTATTTGGTAAAATTTTGTTTGTATCTTATCGTCTTTTAATCGGTAAGAGGATGATATAAGTATAAATCATTAAGAGTCGTCTCTTAATGGAAAATTTAAATTTATAGAACCACTATAAATTTTGTACACCTCCATTCTAAATTTTAAAATCATTATTGATTTTTGGAAAGTCAATTTAAAATATTTTTAAATTTAAAATTGATGTTCTTAAATTTAAAAGTCATTCAGACGTTTAATACTTTTTAGTTACTAAACAATTTTTTAATTTCAGATGTTATTTCACTTAGATGATCTAATTTATTAATATACACTAACCATTCAGATATTAATTACTCAATTTTATCAAAATCGCCTAAAAGTTTTAAATTTTAGGTCTCAAATAGATGTATCATTATTGTATTGGTTACTTAACATCGAGATGTATCCTACGTAATCAAAGTAAATATTGAGTATTTAATAAAAACATGGAGATGCTTATTATAGTATTAAAACAAGTTCACCAATCTCATGCAAAGTACGAACAACATGGATATAATTATTAAGATATAATTACACTAATTTATTAAGATATATTAACCATTTATATCTTAATTAATCACTTTTATCAAACACCACCTAAAAGTTTTAAATTTTAGATCTCAAATTGATGTATCATGATTATATTAGTTACTTAATATCGAGATGTATCATATGTATATGATCTTAACATCATATGATATAATTTATTAAAATATATTAATCATTTAGATTTTAATTACTCAGATTTATCAAACACCACCTAAAAGTTTTAAATTTTAGATCTCAAATCGATGTATCGTGATTATATTGATTACTTAACATTCCTACGTTGTGACGCCCCCAAAATAGGTATACACAACCAATTCCGAGTCGCCAAATATATGGTACATAATTTAAATACAAGCTTAATTTATACATCATAAGTTGAGAGTTTTAACACGAATATTGTCTTATAGACAATATCCAAACTAAAATGGAGTCCTCATTACAATAATTATCACACTATTTTATAGAATAATGAGGACTACAATAGCCACCATCTTGGATCATCACTCCATTCTCCGACTAGTCCCGGCTATATTCTCAATTCCTGAAAAGAACAATGAAAGCAAAGGGTGAACTCAACTAGCCCAGTAAAGAATATTATAACTAAGATAATGCAGAATAAATTATCGTTAGCCTTCAACCGTGCAAAACTGATATAATACAATAGACAACAAGTTTAACTACAACGGAACAAACAATCCATTAGAAGAGTCAAGTAGAGCATGATATCTACTATCTTATATGATTTAAAAGTTCATCATCAATATTTTATCGCTGTAACACAGCTCAATAAATAATCCATATCATCGAATTATCCATGTACTATGGGCCAAGGATATTCGTTAGTATCACATCCACGAATTATCCATGTACTACGGGCCAAAGATATTCGTTATTATCACCTATGGTCATGATCATTCCAACGCCTGTCCATCAATGTACTATGGGCCAATAAGGGCTTTTACCACATTATTTGTATCATTACAGGTTATGATTATACCGATACATAATTTCTGGTCATAATCATACAAATCAACAGTCCATCTATGCAATACGGGCCAAAGATGACTTTCATCACAATATAAACATGAAGATGATGACAATGATATAAAAATTCAATTAAGTGAAAGCAAGGATAAATTTTAAATATTTATAATTCAATTTATCCAGAGTTCAAAAATGTCCAAATTGTCAACATGATACTGCTTTGTGGAGTAAAATTCAAGAATAATATTTATATATCAAAAATAATTTGGGCAGAAAAAAAATTAATTTTGATCGTGAATAGTACCCCGGGTGAATAGTAACCCAGCATGAAAAAATTAAAATTTAACAAGAATGTTCTGAAAAATATTCTTGTGAAACGATACTAGATGAAGCGCAAATTTCAAGGATATTTTACTAATTTCAAGTAGTATAGAAGCAATACTTATCAAAATAAGTGTAGAATTCAGAATCTGAAACGAAATAATATTACTTACACACTACAGAGTATGAAAAAAATATTATTTTTTACGAATATTGAACAAAAATAATATCCCTTACCACTGTTCAACGAAAATAATATTCCTTACGAATATTGAACAAAGATAATATTCCTTACGAATATTGAACGAAAATAATATTCCTTACTAATATTGAATGAAAATAAAATTCCTCACGAATACGAAAAATAATATCGTAAGCGAATATGAAATAAATAATACCCTTTACCTTAAAAAGGAGAGTATTTCGACTGGTATAACGGGGATATTTTTAAAAAAAACTTGTACTATTTTTTACACTCAAAACTTCCTTAAACTCAAAAGAAATACGCTCAATATTGTAGAAGAATAATTTTCTGATTTTGGTACATGTGATTTTCAATTCTAAACTAAGCATCCTATTTATAGGAGAATGACAAGATACTATTTGAATTAAAAAATTACGGACCAATAGTATGAATCACGGGCGCGAATTCACAGGCAAAAACTGAAAGAAAATTTTGATTTTACTATGTTGCACTATGCAATATTATGTAACACTATGCAGTACTATGCAAACACTATATAATAAAATATAATATATTCTATTTTATATAAAAACAAAACTTATTATATATATATATAAGTAATAAGAAAAACTGAGATAACTTTCTCCCGACCATTTTAAAATATAAGAAAGTGGGAGTCCATGTAATAAACCAAATTTACAACAAATACTTCATAAAATACCCCTCTATTTATCTCAATTCACTTGGCTTCACAAAACACATTTTTAATAACATTTATTCATCATTAATATTATAACTCAAAATATTAACAACCATATCATTCCCAGAAAAAAGGGGCTTTCCGATAAGGACTTCTTCTTATTGGCGCGCAGTTAAGTGACCAAACCCCTTTCCTCAACAGAACTTTCTAGACATTGTCAATAATACAAATAGTAATATGAATAACTTTGTCGTCTCAATTATTATTTTAATAATATAAAATATTATGACAATAATTGAATCAATAATGTGAGATAATATGTAGCAATTACTGTGACAATAATTGAATAAAACTGAGTAACTTCTCATGTAAGCATCAATAATTTAGAGATATTGTGCAATACCGATGTAACCACGCGTATTACTGTACTTTTATCACCGAGTATTTTAACAGTTAACGATAAAACTTTTGTCGTTATTTTTATAAAATATTATTTATGTCGTTTTCTAACTCCGACAGTAATTTTGTTATGGGGTCCCACCAATGATTGTGTCGTCATACGAATATTCTCTGATAAAACGAATATTTCCCAACCAAACGAATGTTTTATGACAACTTGCTTACTTTGAAAAATTTATAAATATTACCCACAACTATAACATTATATCAAATCCACACCTTATTATTCAAAAAGATATTTAAAAAAAAATAATCTTTATTCATAAAAGTTGGGGTCTTACAACCTCCCCTTCTTATGAAATTTCGTCCTCGAAATTGGTGTACGTACCCGGTATGTCGAAGAGGTGAGGATACCTTGATTTCATTTCAGATTCTAACTCCCAGGTCATTTTCTCAACATCGTGGTTTTTCCACAAAACTTTGACTTGAGGTATAACCTTGGAGCGTAGAATATATTCCTTCTTATCCAAGAATTTAACAGGTACCTTTTCATACGTTAAATCTTCCGCTATCTCGTCTGATTCTAACTCAATAATATGGTTTGGGTCTTCCACATATTTACATAACACACTACAAAAAAAAGGTCATTGCCGATGGACTATGCCGTCACCAATGACCCTCTTGTCGTCGGCAATGAGATCATTGGCGATGGCACGGTCCGTCGCCCTTCCCGTTGCCGTATAGGTCATCGCCCCTGGTTCCCGTCGCTCGCCGTCGGTAAGTGTGTCATTACCCGGGAAGGGTCATTCTCGACGGGACATATTGGCGACAGCTAGGCCATCGATAATAACATTATTCTTGAAGGGAATACTGTCGTCGGTAAGTGTGTCATTACCCGGGAAGAGTCATTCTCGACGGGACATATTGGCGACAGCTAGGCCATCGATAATAACATTATTCTTGAAGGGAATACTGTCGTCGCTAATGATGCCATCGCCAATGTCCTATTTTTTTGTAGTGACATAGATATGTGAAAAACGTTATGAACACGAGACATACTTGGCGGTAAGGCGAGTCTATAAGCCACAGTGCCTACTCGATCGAGGATTTCAAATGGGCCAACAAATCGAGGATTGAGCTTTCCTCTCTTTCTAAATCTCGTAAGTCCCTCCCATGGAGTAACACGTAACAACACATGATCTCCAATATTGCATTTCACGTCCCTTCGATGAAGATCAGTATAACTCTTTAGTCGATCTTGTGAGGTTTTTATACGTTGCCAGATCATTTGAATATTTTTCGTTGTCATGCGTACCAATTCCGGTCCCAACAACGTTGCTTCACCCACCTCATCCCAGCATACTAGAGAACGACACTTGCGTCCATACAACGCTTCGAATAGAGCCATGCCTATACTTGCTTGATAACTGTTGTTATAGGAGAATTCAACTAATTGCAAAAATTTGTTCCAACTTCCTTTGAAGTTAAGGATACAAAGTCTTAATAGATCTTCAAGAGTTTTAATCGTTAATCATTGTGATTAAATATTGTTTGTAAATGTTCATTTGATGTAAATTTACGATATTTAAAGTTTATTGACTAGATCTATCTAAATCTAGCCATATCTAGCTTTTAACCGGTTCAAAAGTGTTAAAACTAGAACCGTTGAGCTAGAATGGCTAAGATTTAATTAAATATAGTTTTCTTTCTAGTTTATGTAAATATTAGCAACCACACGACCCTAGATCTGTATCTAGAGGATGCTGGAAACATTAACTACGTGCATGCAAGGATTTGACTGATGAATCCTTTGTTTTGCGATGTTTAGTATAAATATATTTGTTTTATCTCAGTATATTTGCTATGCAGGCTATTTATGTGATATTATATGAGCCCAGGAGCCACATGATCTAAGATCTAGCTGACGGATCTAGATTTGATTTCCATGATGGACCATTTTCAGTTGTACATCTAGCTTACAAATTTTATAATTGTAAATATAGGACCTTAAAACGGTTATCCGAATTTAAGGTCCCCGTAATAGTAGAAATCTTATGTGTGGTGGTGCTCGGGCATACTTTGACGGCTTTCATGCCCATAAGGAGTCCGACACTTATATATATATATATATATATATATATATATATATATATATATATATATATATATATATATATATATTATTTTATCGAAAATACTTCGCATCTCGAGAATAAAATGAAAA
The DNA here is from genome assembly GCA_016801055.1 of Panax notoginseng. Lineage (NCBI taxonomy): Eukaryota > Viridiplantae > Streptophyta > Magnoliopsida > Apiales > Araliaceae > Panax > Panax notoginseng. Next base: position 7,603,824 of record CM029015.1, on the reverse strand, counting down.
TAAGCCGAATACGGAATAAAATGGAAGTATCAAATGCCTCAATTACTATGTGAGCACAAGTGTTTGAAAACTTGTTTTCAAAACATAATTTCTGTATATTTTGCTTAAAATTTAACTTTTCAAACAAGTCAAACCATTTGTATATGGGTACAAAAGAGGCATATCACTACTTCCAAATAAAGTACTTCGGCCAAATTAACTGCAATGCACACACACATACACACAAATTAGGGAACAAAAAATGCGATAACCGTGTTTCACGGAAATCGAGGGGTGCCTAACACATTCCTCCGCTTAATCAAACCCTCTATGAATCTCGGTTTTCAAGACCAATTAAACAGAGTCCAATATTGGGCCATATTGTAAAATATTTCAAAACTCGGTTGAGTTAGTACAACCATTTAACTCATACCAACTGTAATATCCCGAGTGTTTATGATAGCGATCCTTACAAAAGGAAATGAATGGGTTAAAAGATATATAATACTCAGAATATAATTGAGTTCAAGTGAAAGTTATGAAATGAAACCTAGAATTTGTTAAAGTAAGGAATATAGTAGGAAATATAAAACCTATATTTAGATAAAATGATGAAAGATTACTCTGAGTTATGTGTTAAATTTGTGTCTTCGATTCTGAGGACAGAATCTTTGTAAGTAGGGAAGATTGTAACGAATGAATTATTTGAGTTGTAATTTTAGGGACAGAATCCTCGTAAGGAGGGAATGATGTAACAATCCAGATTTTTATTTATAATATTTAAATAATTATTGATTTTTTATAAATATTTAATGGAATAATTAATGAGTTAAGGAAATTCAGTATTTTGAGATAATATTTTAGTTTAATTTAATAATTAAATTAGAGAGTTTATATTGATTAAATGAATTATTATATTGATATTTCTTTTTATGGGTAATTATTTGTATGGAGTTATGTGATTAAATGCTATATTTAATGAATTGTTATTAGAATTAATTAAATTAAGTATGAAAACTTAATTAAATAGAAGTGTGACAAATAACTATATTATAAGTGGTTATTAAAATAAATTAAAGTAGTTTTAATTTATTTTGCCAAACAAGACTTAAGTATATTAAGTCTTTGAATTTTAAAGAGTTTTGCCAAACGGAGCCTTATGACTTTTGAATTTTTGAATTATTATTAATATAAATTAAGTAAACAAAATATAAATAATATATATAATTATTTTGATAACTGATAATTTAATTGGGGCAGTTATTATAACGTCGATTTTTAAAAAAATATCGTGCGTTGGTTATGTTACGTATATTGTAATTTGTTTCAGTCTAAGAAAGGAAAAAAGGAAGTTTTCTGAGGAAAAGAAAAGAGTTCTGAGAAGTTCAGAGAGAGTTTGAGAGAGAAAGGGCTGGGATTTCAAAAACAAGTTTTGAGTTTTCAAGCGATTCTCAGTGAAAAGATTTACAAAGCAACAAAAAGGTATTTTTCCTATAATGTTAAGACTATATAACTATATATGTTTTACGTCCTATGTGTTTCTGAATTGGACTGTAATATAAAGTTTTACAAAATTTAAGTAATCTTTGTTATACAACATGAACTATGGTGATTATGTGGGTTCATGATGTTAGAACAAGTGTTTAAACAAGGGTTATCATGTTAATTTGGTTTAAAAGAAAGAGAAACTATTTTTCAGTGTATGATGTTGTATATGGCTTATGACAGTAACAAATTGGATGGTTAAAGTGTATACTAATTGTAAAATTGGAATTTGAATTGTTAATTAGATGTTATGAAATTCAGAGAATAGTAGTCTCAAGGAATCAAATTGGTTTATAAATTGTGGTTATATGTTCACTGTGTAAACAAACATCGGTAATGGTGATTTGGTTGAAAACAGTATTTTCAAAGAATTAAGTTTTTTAAAATCGTTGTTCAATTGTTGATAATTGGTATATGGATGATTGTTAATGTTTATGTATAGTTTACGTGAAGTTATACATGTTAATTTAGATGTTAGTAGTGTTAAATAGACAAAAATTAATTGTTCCGTTCTCCGATGGTTGGGTTCTGCAAGTTTCGGCACCCCAGCGCCAGAAATGGAGCCGCGGCCAAGAATTTCGCTCCCCAGCACCAAAATTCGCGCCCCAGCGCCACTAGATAGCTTAGTTCTCACGCCCCAGCGCCAGATTTGTTGTCTGAGGCGGATAGTTTTGACCTCCTATAGTAAAACGACCATAATTTTTTCATACAAACTCCGATTGAGGTGATTCAAGATGATTCGGAACGAAGACGAATAGACCTACAACTTTTGTTCTTTAATTTTTTCAATTTGAGATCGTTAGGAAGGGTCAAAATGGTCATCTTTAGGACTGTTGTGTTTTCGGGGGCAATCAGAGGGCGTTGGGCATGCACATATGCTAGTATAGTGCTTCTGATGATAAAAGATGTTATTCTAAGTTATAAAATATGAATGTTAGTAAATATAATGTTGCCTAACATTAATAAATAATGTATTATATAAGTTATAGAAGCATAGTAAGTATACACAAGAGAGGTAAGTCGGGCGTGTGACGAATAAACGTCGAAACACCGTGCCAAGTGTTAATAAACTTAAAAAGTGTTTTCATTCAATTGAAATGAATATTATAAGATATGGAATGGATTTAATATAAAACCAATAAGTAGTCCTAGCAAGACTTAAGCACTTGAATGAATTGCGAATATGAAATACAGTGAGATATAAGTTGAAAGTTAACACAATTAAGTTGAACATTGTGTATTTATGATAGGAAGGGCTATGAGACGTAGAGTAGAGTTTACATTACAATTACTATGTGTTGTTATGTGACTAATAATTGATGTGTATGATTATATAATTGCGTAGGGCACATGAAGTGTAGATAGCTGTAAGCTGTTAAACTGTTATTGGTAAACAACGATCAAGGAAAGTCTTTCGGTTCCTATTTTCTACGTGGACTTGATGAACTGTTTTAAATTGCATGACATGTGATATGTGTTATAAGTAAGCATAATATATTATACATGTTGTATCATGAAATGTTAAAGTCAATCTATGACTATAGTGTTTTGGTTAAATAATGATGATTGAGTAAGGAACTCAATTTTTATATTTGTTATGTGAATTAAAAGCATGTATGCCATGTTACTTTAATTATTATGATATGTATGTTGAGCATGTTATTATGTGCTATGTGATGTATTAAAATTGTTAGATTTTGCTGGGCTGTCGAGCTCACTCTTGCAAATAACTACTTTTACAGGTCAAGATTTTAAGGTAAGGATATGTGCTAAGTGAGATATAGAGATCTATATTCACGAAGATTACTTATGTTTTATGAGAAATGTATTTAAGATTTTGAATGTAACATGTTGCTGAGTTATAAGTTGAGATATCCATTGTATATGGATATCTATTTATGATGTAAGACTTTGTATAGTCATTTTGTTATAACGATTCATGATATATGTTTGAATCGAAGAGATGTAATGTAAAGGTTGTGATTTAGGAAAATAAAGAAGGAAATGTACAAAAGTTTTAAATATTCTGCAATTTTAGTGATTTTTAATATCGAATAATGATATAAAATTAGAGGTTGAATGTATGGTTAACGACCGAAGTTGAGATTTAAATTGTATAGATTTTGGGGTCATTACAGTAAGTTTGATTTAATCTATGGGGGCCCATATGTCATCATCTAAGAGTCACTTTCGCCAATAGTAATTGTGTAACACCCTCAAATAGGTCCATTCCATCCAACCCATTCTGAGTCGCCAAATATATGGTACAGAAAATAACTACAACTTTATTACAATAATTGTCGTATAAAATACAACAACACATATGCTGTGAGTTTGGATACAAATATATACTAAATGTGACTCATGTCCCAACCGTGGACAGCACCTCACAATGACACCTTACATAAAGGTATAGTCAAAAACTGTTTAAGAAATTAGAATCTTTGGGAAGTGCTCAAGAAAACCTTCGTACATTGGAGGCCATGCGTCTAGGTTGTGATAGATATCATATGGCCATAGAATTTTTCTTGGTTGACCCAATATACCCAAAAAAAACGAGAAGATTACTATCATATTCTTTCCAATGGTGAGTCTTCTCTTGACTTATCATTATCTCCACTGTCTCTAATTGAGAATTATACTTCAAACAAACACCAAGATTATATAGGTAGTGCTCATAAATAAACTCAGCAAGTGGATGAGCACAATACTTTTCTTATGATGACACGAGATTGTATTGCATTAGACATCTTGTATGGTAGTGGCAAAACACCCTTTCAACGTTGGGTTCGCCTCACCCTATTGGATTCACCAAATATAACTACTAAATGAACCTTTCTATACTGCTTAGGGAGAACTCCACAGCTAGAGACCACCGTTCTATTCCCTTGTTACCCCCGCTCGACCCAGCTACACTCTTATTACCTGAAAAGGAATTGTGAAGCAAAAGGGTGAGCATAACTAGCCCAGTAAAGAATATCATGACTAAAGATAATTAAATTATCAATAGCCTTCATCAGTAATAAATCAGAGATTTAGAACATATGGTAGATGATAAAACTTCTCAACCATAGTTGCAGCGGAACGAGCAATCCATTAGAAGAGTCAAATAGACTATAAAGTCTATTATCTTCTCCACGTTAAAAGTCCACCAACAATATTTTATCCCTGTAACATCAATCAACAATTCCTGTCCACAATCACGTGTATAACTCATAATCGTAATTGTAGTTCTAAATTCCTTTTCTCATCCAAGACAAAGATAATTTTCATCACCTGAAATATCAAACATCATGGTTATACCAAATCACAATTCATGTTCATAATCATACTAATAAATTTATCTCTGCACTACGGCCCAAAGATATTCATCAACAAGTCATCTTTGCACTACATGCCAAATATATTCAACAACAGGTCATCCTTGCATTACGAGCCAAAGATATTCATCAGCAACTCATCTTTGCACTACAGGCCAAAGATATTCAACAACAAGTCATCTTTGCATTACGAGCCAAAGATATTCATCAATAATTCATCTTTGCACTACGGGCCAAAGATATTCATCAATAATTCATCTTTGCACTACAGGCCAAAGATATTCCTCAACAGTTCATATTTGCACTACATGCCAAATATATTCATATCTCAAAGAAATATATAATCATTTTAGAACTTATATAAACAATAATTATAACCATGTTGATCAATTCACCTTTGCACTTAAGCTAAATTATTCAATTATAAATTCAATGGTCGTGATCATACCAGTCACAATTCAACTTTTCCACTACTGGCCAAAGAGAACCCTAGTCATGATCATACCAATAATCTACCCATCTTTACACTGAAGTGAAAGAGAAATTCAACATCAGGGTTATAAAAATATTATATATGATAATAAAAATAATATGATCAACAATTGCATTTATTTTCAAGAGCAACAATAATAAATCAACGATAATTTGGTCAGAAAAAGAAACCAATTTTTGTCGTGAATAGTACTCCGTATTCGTACATGGTACCATATACGTAAATAATGTCATATACGTAAATAGTGCCATATACATGAATAGTGTCGTATACGTGAATAGTGTCGTATACGTGAATAGTAATTCCGACTCAAAGAGGTAAAAATTATACAATAAAATCCATACCAATATTTCAGTATAATGATATTGAAAGAATAACATCATTATGAAGAATATAACATCCCTTAATATCCTTTACTATCCCTTACTATCCCTTACCTCAAAAGAGCAGCACTTCTGACTGGATATCGGATATGACGCTGAAGGAAACTTGCACTGTTGAATATCAACTCATCAAGTATCTAAATACTCACAAAATACACTCAATAATCTAGAGAGAAAAAGAGAGAAAACTTATGAATTCTGGTGTGATTTTTAGTTCTAACTTAGCCCTCTATTTATAGGAAAATGTTAGCACGCCGAAGCAGACTTGACCTGTAACCTGATGGCTTTACCTGCTACTATTCCACCCACCAAAAATCAGCCATCTTTCCCAACAACCAAAAGTGGGACCTACCCATTTCTAGAATTTTTTACCAAAATCATTTATAAACCTAATTTTCGAATCAGTCACCTCTTAAAATTCATAACAAATCATTCGTTCATTTTTAACGGTTCAAAATTTGTGGACATATACTCAACTTATATATGTATAACATATCCAAAAATTACCACGATCCAACGGTCGGATTAAAAATTATAACCCCCACAAAATATCTCAAAAATCTTGATTTTTAATACCTCTATTCCGACAAAAATACTGATAAAAACCTCAACATTACTCCTTCATTTTTAACCACAAAAAATATATCCCTTATTTATATCCACATAAAATAAATATTTCCTTATCATATAAATCAATAATTAATTATTCATAAATAATATTACAGAATCACAATTATGACAACCAGGCAGTTCCCAGGAAAGAGGGGGCTTAATTTCCGATAAGAATTTCTCCTTACTGGCGCGCAATTAGATGATCAAACCTCTCCTTAGACAGAACTTTCTAGACATTGTCAATAATGCTATCTAATAATATTATTCTAAATAATATGAATTATTGATCTGATAATGGAGATGATGTGCAGTGACAATTATTGAGCAACAATAATATAAAATATCAACGTAGCAATTATTGAATCAATAAAATAAAATATTAAACAGTAATTACTGTAACAATTATTGAGTAGTGCCTTCTTACGTAAGGATCAATAATTTAAAAATACAGTGTAAAACTGTGTGCTACTGTGCAAACACGCGTATTACTGTATTTTAACCACCGGGTATTCCAACAGTGTTAACGGTAACAACTACGCCGTTATTTATAAAAACTCAATTTTATCGTTATCTTCATCCGACAGTTATTCTGTTATGGGTCCCAAAAATGACTGCGCCGTCGTACGGATATTCCCGACAAAAAGAATATTCCACGACCAAATGAAATTCCCCGACAACAATGAATATTTTATAGCCACTTGCGTATTTTGTAAAATTTGCATATTTCACCCATAATTTTAAACTTTTATCAATTTAACCATTTATCGAATAATAATTATAAGAAAAATTGAATAATTTTATTTCATAAAATTCAAGGTCTTACAAATTGTCTTTACCAGAAGTCGAACCACTTGTCATTTCACATTGCAGGCGTCAAACCACTTGTCGTTTCATATTACAGGCGTCGAATCACTTGTCGTTTCATATTGCAGGCATCGAACCACTTGTTGTTTCACATTACAGTCGTCAAATCACTTTTCTTTTCAAACCAGTTGTCAATCCACTTGCCTCTTCATATTGCAAGGGCTAAGCTAGAAATCTTCTATAAATAGAAACTTATTTCTTTTTTCATTCTCACCAATTCACTACGACTCACAAGAGAATTCTATAGAGAGAGAATCAAAGAGAAAAAAGAAGAGTATTCTGTTACTACACTATTTCAGTATCCAATATCCTACTAAGGTAAGGGGTATTATTTCTTTCGTATTCGTAAGGGATACTATTTTTGTTCAATATTCGTATGAAATAATATTTTCTTCCATACTCTGTAGTATGTAAGTAATATTATTTTATTTCAGATTCTGAATTCTACACTCATGTTGTTAAGTATTGCTTCTATACTCCTTGAAATTAGTAGAATATCCTTGAAATTTGTGCTTCATCTAGTATCGTTTCACAAGGATATTTTTCTGAACATTCTTGTTAAAGTTTAATCTTTTCATGTCGGAGTACTATTCACGAGGTGCTATTCACGGGGTACTATTCATGATAAAAATTGATTTATTTTCTGTCCAAATTATTTTTGATACAATATTATTCTTGAATTTTTCTCCACAAAGCAATATCATGTTGGCAATTTGGACATTATTGAATTCTGGATAAATTGAATTATAAATCTTTAAGATTTATCCTTACTCTCCTTTAATTGAATTCTTATATCATTGTCATCATTCGCATGCTTATATTATGATGAAAGTCATCTGTGGCCCGTAGGACATAGATGGACTTGGTATGATTATGACTAGTGATTATTCGGTATAATCATGACCGTGATATTACAAATGATGTGGTAAAAGTCATCATTGACCCGTAGTGCATTGATGAACAGTTGTTGGTATGATCATGACCATTGGTGATACTAATGAATATCCTTGCCCCGTAGTGCAGGGATGATTCGATGATGTGAATTATTTATTAAGCTGAATCTCAGCGATAAAACTGTTGATAAACTTTTTAGATCATAGAAGATAGTAGATATCATACTCTACTTGACTCTTCTAATGGATTACTTATTCCGCTACAGTTAAACTTGATGTTTATTATATTTTATCAGTTTAACACTGTTGAAGGCTAACGATAATTTATTCTGCATTATCTTAGTCATAATATTTCTTATTGGGCTAGTTGAGCTCGCCATTTACTTTCAGTGTTCTCTTCAGAAAATGAGAATATAGATAGGACTAATCGGAGAACGGAGTGACGGTCCAGATGTTTGCATTAGTGGTCCTCACTATTCTGTAAAATAGTGTGATAATAAATGTAATGAGGACTTATTTTGAGTTTTAATACTGTCTAGAAGATAATATTTGTATTAAAACTCATAGCTTATGTTGTGTCGTATTCTACTTGACACTTAACAGTTGTATAAATTAAGTTTATATTTGTATTTTGTACCATGTATTTGGTGACTCAGAATGAGTGATGTATACCTATTTTGGGAGCGTCACAAGGTGTGACTAATTAATGTTTAACATAAAATGATAAAATAATTTAATTATTTAATGAGTCTCATGCTTATTATCATATCTCACGTATCTGTTCGTATTTATTTAATATCGATAAAATTTGTTATCATATATAACTCTCTACTTATATAAAGAAAAATAAATAATACATAAGTTTAACATTTTTAAGTTTAAGATAATAATATTATAAAAATAGAAAATACATATGTATATGTGCTAGTATGTTTCTATATACACATAGTGGTAGATAACAGTGAATAAAATTTGTTGGTGGACTTGTTCTTGTAAATTATTATTGTTATTATAATGATGATGATGGTAAGTTCAATTATATTCCCATTAAAATTTATAAATTACTATGAACAACTAGACTTCTTTATCTTGTTGGCGTATAGTGCGGTTTCGGTTTTATGCATGTGGTTTTGGCCTGTAACCAAACTCAAAAGTAAATTCAATTTTCAACCAATTTAAACTCGCAACATACGCCAGAAGGAACCGTTGGTATGATTTTAATTGGTGTAATTTTTAGTGCAATTTTGGAGACAATTTAGTTTTTTGCTCAACCTATATAGAACAATAAATCTTTATCATCAGCTATCTGTAGAAACCTTAACTTATATAAATAATTTTATTCATAAACTTCCGCTCAGAGGTGCACAACAGGCTTGCCCGGCCTGGTCTGGCCTGGGCCTGCCAGGCTTTAGCCGTTGACTAGGCCAGGCCAGGCCTTGACTTTGGGCCTTAAGGCCAGGCCAGGCCAGACTTATCTCACAAAACTTTGATCTGATCAGGTCTGTAGGCCAGGCCAGGCTTGGGACAGGTTGATTCTTCACCTTTTTTTTTAATGTCCATGTGGCCTGGGGCAGTGGGGCTTGGCAGTTAGCAGCTTAAGCCTTTCTTTTCCACTTAGCTTGTTATTTTTTATTTTTTGCTCCCTTTGGTCCAAATGTCCAATCAAATCATCATCCATCATTCCATCGATTCTCATCCAAATTTCAATTTTCAAGGCTCCAAAGTTCGGACAATATACTCCACTCCATATTTCATCATTTCATGCTAAGATTACTAATATGTTACATTGTTACTTAATAAACTAACTATTAATATTAAATTTGAATTAACTAACTTAGTAACTTATGAATATTAAATAAACTAAGTAGTACATTAATATTAAAATTTAATCAACTAACTTATTAATATTAATACACTAACTAGTATATTAATATTAAAATTTGAGCAACTAATTTATTAATATTAAATAAACTAATTAATATATTAATTAAATGTAATTACTATTTACAATAAATCAATAATGAATAATTAAAATTTTAAACTTGATTGATTTATTAATTAAAAATAATGTATTACAAACTTACAACTAACAAATAACAACAATGAATAAGTAATAATTTATTGAATCACTAATTTGATGAATAATTATAAGTTTGTAACTTTAAAGTATAACTTAAACAATAATAAAAAATGAATCGGTTACAAATATTTGTCTTCAAAATTTTTAAAAATGTCTTCAAATCTTCAAAAAATATTTGTCTTTGAATCTTCATAAAATATATCTTCAAATCTTCAAAAAATATATCTTCAATCTTCATGGATGTACATTTTCGGCAGTTCCTGCTCCGACTTCGAGATCTTCCGAGTTATCTTGATCGTCTATTACGCCTTGTATTCTTCTTTGTGCGGCAAGATAATCTCTATAGCAAATACATATCTCCAACGAATCTGGACTAAGTCTACTTCTTTTTTCATCTAGTACCCTGCCAGATAAAGAAAAACAACATTCCGAAGCTACGATACTAGCTTGGATAGTTAGTAAATCACGGGCCATGGCGGCCAAAGTAGGATATTGTCGGTTATAATTTTTCCAAAATGTAAGTATATCAAAAATTTTAAATTCTTGATCGGTCATAATACTTCTAAAATCAATACTACAATATAAACCAAGTTCGTTTAAACTGCTTATGTGTGATGAAGTTTTTGATTTTTTTGATAATGATTTTAATAATGATGAAAACTTAGAAGATGAAGGGGCAGGGGGTGGTGCACGTGTAGATGTAGCATATATAGACTCATATTGTCTATAAAATTCAGCAAACGTATTATTAAAATTTAGTTTAATATAATCAATATTTTCAGTACCTATATTTTCTACTATATCTTCTAAAATACTTTCCACACCTTTTTATTTTATTAAGGGGTTTAACGCTGCTGCACAAGTAATAACAGTAGGAATGTATTCAAAATATTTTTAAAATTTTTCTTCCATACTAAAAATAAGGTTACTCCAAAAAGGATCATATTTATATTATTGAAACATATTTGTTATTTCCAAACAAGCAAATAGAACATGATGAATTGTAGGATAATAAACACCACTTAATATTTTTGTGTGTTTTTTAATAACTTTAAGAATATTTAAAAGTTGACATAATAAATCCCAGTCTTGATTTGTTATTTCATGATCAGTTTGTGTGTTATAAAATTCCATAAGTATATTTTGACGTTTATAAACTTTTTTAAATAAATCATATGTACTATTTCATCTAGTGTTATTATCAAATTTTACTCTTTTAAAATTTTCATCTCTTGTATGACAAAAAGTTCTAAAATCTTGCATTCTTCTATTTGAACCATATATATAACCAATCATAAAATGAATTTTATTTATTATCGTTTGCAAGTAAGTGAATCCGGATTGTACAATCAAATTAATTATATGGCATACACATCTAACATGAAAAAAATACACCATTTACTACAGGTTTTAAATCATTTTTTTAATATATTAATAGAACTAGTATTATTTGTTGCATTATCTAAACTAATACTCATTATTTTATCTTTAATTTTGAAAGTACGGATTATGGACATAATTTGAGCATATATTGATTGACCATTATGTGGTAATTTAAAATATTCAAATCCTATAATTCTTTTTTGCATAAACATATCATAATCTATCCAATGAGCTGTAATACAAATATAGCTAATTCCAGGTTGATGATTAGCGGACCAAGTATCACTAGTTAAACAAATTTTACCATCAAAATATTCAATTAATTCATTTTTAGCTTTATTATATAATTTAATTGCATCACGTTTAGTAGTCATTCTACTTACTTGTTTATATTTTGGTTGCAATGCGCTTTGAATGTAGTCGGTACAATGCGCATCATAAAAAAAATTGAATGGAAGATCCTTCTCGATCGCCAACTTTGTTTGCCACTCCTTTTGTAATATTTGATCGTAACTCCAACTGTGACCAGAACGATCAATTTGTGATTGAGAACTTTCATCAGTTATTTTATGCTTCTTCAAACACGACTCATAGTGACGGAGTAATGTGTTATTTCCTTTAACCCCGAAGAAGTTACATATTTTGCATTGGGCTTTTTTAACACCTTCCGCAATCCACACTTCGATGAAATGATCCCAAACAGCTGTTGTACGTTTGGTTTGCTCGCCGGTAGGACGTGAAAATATTGTACTCGAACCCGGAATGACACTTTATGGCATAATGATATTTGGATCATTTTGAATAAATGATGACACTTGTGGAATGTTTGAAGAATCCATTGTAATAATATAAATGTACTAATAAAATAAATTTTATGATTTATATGTATAATAAATTATAAATATATATTATATAAAATTAATTTTAAAAATTATAACAATATACAAATTTAGAATTTGAGCTTGCAGTATGATGTTATTGTTATATCAGAGAATAGGGAGAGAAAGATGTGAGGAGTTGTAATTTTTGTGGAGTAACTTATATGATTTTTATAGTGAAAAAAATAATCGTTAGTAAAATTATAGCTGTTACGATAATACGATTGGTACATGAAAATTTATTTAATTTTTGAAATCCAAATTCTTATGAAATTTTCATTGATGTGATGGATTGACAGATGGATGAGAAGGTGTGTCAGCCTTTTTTTTTTTTTTCCGTTGGTCATTGCTAAATTGTCAATATACATAGCAAATATGTGAACTTCTTCAAAACATTAATTCAAAATACTAGTCGGAGTAGAGTAGGCTGATTAACTCCTGTTGATGTTTTCTTTTTCAGAGATATAATGGGGCTATTATATATATATATATATATATATATATATATATATATATATATATATATATATATATATATATATATATAATAGCATGCATTGATGCCTTGGACAGTGAGCTACTGAGCTAGTGAACAATAAGTCAAATCACTTATTTTTGGATGTTTGCACATTTTAAAGTTTAAAGTACCGTTGAGTACTTGTGTCTTTTGCTTTTTTTTTTATATAACTGTTAGCCTAACCGATCTGGATGTTTGCACAGTGTTAGGCGTGATAATAAACACCATTTGTGCCATTTGTTATTTCATGATCAATTGATCAGTTTGACCTAGATGTTTGCACAATGTTAGGCGTTAAAGGCTGGCCTGGTGGCTGGTGGTGTTGAGTATTAGGTTGGGCTGCCTGGCTATTTTTTTTTCAATGGTCTTTTTGGGTTGGGTTTGGAAGACAACATTTTAATTGTACAACAACTAATAAGCCAGCAAGCAAGCCACAGGCTAGTCCAGGTCAGGCTTTGGGACAGGCCGGTCCAGGCCATATTTTTGTGCTCAAATGACAGCCTTTTTAAGCCTTTCAGACCGTGTGACGCCCCCAAAATTAGGTATACATCACCCATCTTGGGTCGTCAGATACATAGTACAGAATACAAATACAACTTAATAATACAACTGTCGTGTACAATACAACAAAACATAAACTGTGAGTTTGAATACAAATATTATCTTCTAGAGAGTATTCATACTCAAAAGGAGTCCTCATTACATTTATTAACACACCATTACATAGAATAGTGAGGACTACTAACTAATACTATTCTTCGGACCATCACTCCGTTCCCCGACTTACCCCAGCTACGTTCTCATTTCCTGAAGAGAACAGTGAAAGAAAGGGTGAGCTCAACTAGCCCAGTAAGAAATATTATGACTAAGATAATGCAGAATAAATTATCATTAGCCTTCAACAATGTTAAACTGATAAAATATAATAGACATCAAGTTTAACTGTAACGGAACAAGCAATCCATTAAAAGAGTCAAGTAGAAAATAAACTCTACTATCTTTTATGATTTAAAAAGTTTTTCAACACTGTGATCGCTGGGACTCAGCTTAATAAAATAATCCACATCATCGAATCACCCCTGCACTACGGCCAAGGATATTCGTATATTCATTAATGGTCATGATCATGCCAACAACTGTCCATCAATGCACTACGGGCCAATGAGGACTTTTACCACATCATTTGTAACATTACGGTCATGATTATACCGAATAATCCCTGGTCATAATCATACCAAGTCCATCTATGCACTACATGCCACAGATGACTTTCAACATTTTATAAACATGAGGATGATGACAATGATATAAGAATTCAATAAAACAAGTTCAAGAATTAATTTATCCAGGAATTAACAACGTCCAAATTGTCAACATGATACTGCATTGTGGAGTAAAATTCAAGAATGCTTAGAAGAATATTTTCTTGAAAAGATACTGGATGAAACGCAACTATCAAGGATATTCCACAAATTTCATGGAGTATAGAAGTCAAAACTTAACCAACTGAGTACAATAAAGAATGGAATAACAAAAGAAATCACCATGCATGCGATAGACCGCACAGACAGGTTATTCCAATAGAATAATAAATAATGGAACCAGGTCCGGCGTAAACGCACAGACAGGATATTCCGACAGAATAATAAATAATGGAACCAGGTCCGGTGTAAAACACACAGACAGGATATTCCAACAGAATAATAATAAAACGGAACCAGGTCCGGTGTAAAACACACAGACAGGATGTTCCAACAGAATAATAAACGGAACCAGGTCCGGTGTAAAACACACAGACAGGATGTTCCAACAGAATAATAGAAGAATGTCACCAAGTATAGGGTAGACCGCGTATACTGGTTATTCCAACAGAATAATAACGAATGGAATAACAGAAGTTCTCTTCATGAATATAAAAGAAATAATATTCCCTACCTTAAAAGAACTGGATATTGGAAAAGTGATGTAGCAGAATACTTTTATTCTCTCTCTCTTATTCTCTCTATACTTTCTCTCTCTATAGCTTGAATGAATTCGTGAAAAATAATGAAGCCCTAGGCCTCTATTTATAGAAAAACTGAGGGTGGCTCTTGGTCTTAACGAAGGGTCAAATGACTCTTGGTCTTAACGAAGGGTCAAATGACTCTTGGTAATATTGAAGGGACAACTACTATTGACGAAAGTAATTACTATTGACCAAGGTAAATACTATTGACGAAGGTAATTACTATTGACCAAGGTAAATACTATTGACGAAGGTAATTACTATTGACCAAGGTAAATACTATTGACGAAGGTAATTACTATTGACCAAGAGACTCTTAGATGATGACATATGGCCCCCCATAAAATAACCAAACTTACCACAACGTCTCAATTATTGATTTAATAATATAACATATTATACAGATGATACTATGACAATAATTTAAGAGATATGATGCAGCAATTACTGTAGCAATAATTGAGTATAGCTGAGTGACTTCTCACGTAAGCATCAATAATCAATACCGTGTGCTACTATGCAACCACGCGTATTACTGTACTTTTACTACCGAGTAGTTCAACAGTTTTAACGGTTTTAACGGTAACACCTCAGCCGTTATTTTTATAGAAAGATAATTCTGTCGTTTTCTCAATCCGACAATAATTCCGTTGTGGGGTCCACCAATGATTGTGCCGTCGTACGAATATTCCTCGACAAAAAGAATATTCTCCGACCAAACGAATATTTTATAACAACTTGCTTACTTTGCAAAATTTATAAATATTACCCACAACTATAACATTATATCAAATTAACTCCATAATATTCAAAAATGATATTTATAGAAAATTCATCTTTATTTATAAAAATTGGGGTCTTACAACCTCCCCTTCTTATGAAATTTCGCCCTCGAAATTAGGGTACGTACCTGGTATGTCGAAGAGGTAAGGATACCTTGATTTCATTTCTGATTCTAACTCCCAAGTCATTTCCTCAACATCGTGGTTTCTCCACAAAACTTTGACTTGAGGTATAACCTTGGAGCGTAGAATATGTTCCTTCTTATCCAAGATTTGAACAGGAACTTCTTCATACGTCAAATCCTCCGCTATTTCGTCCGGTTCTAACTCAATAATGTGGTTCGGGTCTTCCACATATTTGCGTAACATGGATATGTGGAAAACGTTATGAACACGAGACATACTTGGCGGTAAAGCGAGTCTATAAGCCACAGTTCCTACTCGATCGAGGATTAAAAATGGACCGATGAATCGAGGATTTAGCTTTCCTCTCTTTCCAAATCTCGTAACTCCTTTCCATGGAGCAACACGTAAGAACACATGATCTCCTACATCAAATTCCACGTCCTTTCGATGAAGATCAGCATAACTCTTTTGTCGATCTTGTGAGGTTTTTATACGTTGTCGGATCGTTTGAATCTTTTCTGTAGTCATACGTACCAACTCCGGTCCCAACAACGTTGCTTCGCCCACCTCATCCCAGCATACTGGAGAACGACATTTTCTTCCATACAATGCTTCGAATGGAGCCATGCCAATACTTGCTTGATAACTGTTGTTGTAGGAAAACTCCACCAATGGTAAGAACTTGTCCCAACTTCCCTTGAAGTCAAAGACACAGAGTCTTAATAGATCTTCAAGAGTTTGAATAGTCCTCTCTGATTGTCCGTCCGTCTGAGGATGATATGCTGAACTAAATCGTAACTCCGTGCCCATAGCTTTTTGTAAACTAACC